>NW_021011511.1:0-453938 GCF_003987935.1 Bombyx mandarina | reverse complement strand
ACTAACCTATATTCTTGAATAGAATCCTCCAAAGCACTACTCAAACGCTCATAGTCCTGGTTACTTGCACAAACCTGTTCTTGAATTTCCTCATCGTGTTGTATTATTGGGGCGACGGTGTCAGTTACCACTTGGTTTTCTTGTGGTTCGATGGGAACAGGTAGCGCTTCGTAGCGTAGTCGATCAAGAAGAGACTGGTCCAACAGCCTAAGCCGCTGGATAGCCCTCACCTGATCTGACAGTCGTTGTGTCGAAACATTCACGGTCGGGCACAATGTCTGAAACACAGAAAACATTTTTGAGCGATACGCAGAAAGGTTGGTTTCTCCCTCCGTAGCCTCATAGTACGCTCGCATGACATTCATATTTATATTTTCGTTCCAACGCATGCGAGAGCGCACTACACCACTGGTAGCGGGGACCGTAGACGGGGCATTTCGCCTCGTTGATCCCAAGCGTGCCAATGGTGGGCGGCCCCGGCGCACAGGTCTTGGCGGCGCAGGGGACGGCTGTGTTTCGTCGCTGGATAAACTTTCAATTCTCGTCGGACTTGGAGAGCCATCCGACGAACACGACGGAATACATGGTGATGTTCTTTGTGCGCCACAGGTCACCTGTCTACACTGTCGACTTGGGTTTTTCCTTAATGCAGTTGTCGTCGACATGGACGTGTCACATTGCAGTTTTCTTTAAATTCTTTATTTTCATTTTTGCATCCAACTTTACACTTTCTCTTTTTGTTTTTATCATTTTTAAAATTTAATTATTTGTATTTTTTCTGTAAATATTTGTAAAAAATTTAGGTAAAATTAAATAAATTTGAATTTTGCAATTTTTGACACGTCTGTTGTTGTAGACGGTTTCCATGGTTATTTTATTATTATTATTATTATTTTCATATGTTTCCCCTTTCTCAGTTCAGTCTGTCGACAGAGCCGGTGGAACCGTACATACGGGCTTTTGGCCAAGTAATATACATTAGTTATGAGTTAATAATTATGCTAGTTTTTATTGCGTGTAGTAAGTTTGGTTTTCTTCAAGCTGCATGAACTTTCTCACTATTCTGCATGTATTTAGGATAGCTGCCTTTTGTAGTGAAATAAATATGTTATCTTTTAAATCTAGAAGCTTTAATATTATTTTATTATTATTATTATTATTTATTTATATTTATTTAAAATCTTATTAATTACATAATATTTTTTAAAAAAAATATTAAAAATACAATTTTTAAAAAACACTATATAAAAATAGATTGCCGCTGATGGCGGTGTCTACGACACAAGCCACCAGTGGTTAGGACTCCAGAGTGAGAAACCTCCTCACAATGCGTGCAGTATCGAGGATAACTGCTTTCTGTATTTGGCCCTTAACCCAGCTGGATAACGAAAGTTTCTTAAGATGTTTTATTTTTATTACTATTATAGTATAGAAAATATATTATGTTCCTTTTAATTCTGCAAACACAAAGTTTGATCAAAATTTGGATGAGATTGATCGAAAAAACAAGCTGATAAATAGTTTGGGTCATCCAGACACCGCATTGTTACTTTAAGCATTCTCAATATTAACACTTTTGATACAGTTACCATAGTTTTATAGATAAGACATGTGCACTGGTGGTAGGACCTCTCGTGAGTCCGCACGTGTAGGTACCACCACCCTGCCTATTTCTGCCGTGAAGCAGTAATGTGTTTCGGTTTGAAGGGTGGGGCAACCGTTGTAACTATGCTTGAGACCTTAGAACTTATATCTCAAGGTGGGTGGCGCATTTACGTTGTAGATGTCTATGGGCTCCAGTAACCACTTAACACCAGGCGGGCTGTGAGCTCGTCCACCCATCAAAGCAAAACTCGAACGCCTGCCTCTACAACGCGTTCAGCAGATCTAGATCTAGAGTAGATGGGTATCTAAGCAACAAAAAAGGGTGCGTGTATTTATGTACGCGCGTAAGAAGCAATAGTTTATTTTTATTAATTTTTATTTATTTTTTATTTAAATTTTAATCAATTTGAAGTAAAATCGATTAATCAACATCCGCAAACACGCATATTGGACATCCTTTTGCTTGACATCGTATAAATTCGGTAATTCTCGGTAAGGTTCGGAAAGTTCACCTGCGGCTATATTCAGACTCACCAAGTTACGTCGGTCGTATTGTAATGAGCGATTTAGTGGGCAACTAACTTCATTCTGTTAATTTTGTGTCACGGAGCGCGCTCATTGTGAAATTTCACTCTCATCAATTTTTCATAACGCGCCTAAAGAAGTATAACTTCAAAAAAAAAAACACGAAATAATTACTTTTCAATTTATCATATTATAAACAACGACTCGCCGGCGTGACTTATACACATGACGAGACAAACTCGTGATGAGTTTGATTTGAGCTTTGCTTCGTGATGGCTGCTATCGTTTGCATTGCAACGAACTCGCCGATGTTACTAGTACTTTTGATAAATACAGTATGAAAATTGAAACATGATTTAAGATTCAGTTCTATTATTTAATTAAGCGAAGTAAACGTTTATAACCTAATAGATAAACACAAATTCTACGGGTTATACGTACATATATAAGTATACTAATAGAAGTACATTTTTTATTTATTTATTGCTTAGTTGAATGTACGAGCTCACAGCCCACCTGGTGTTAAGTGGTTACTGGAGCTCATAGACATCTACAACGTAAATGCGCCACCCACCTTGAGATATAAGTTCTAAGGTCTCAGTATAGTCATAGCAGCTGCCCCACCCTTCAAACCGAAACGCATTATTGCTTCACGGCAGATATAGGCAGGGCGGTGGTATCTACCCGTGCGGACTTAAGAGGTCCTACCACCAGTAAATTTTTTTCGTTCGGTTAGCGATTATTTTCCCGAGTCAACTCTTCCAGCCAACATTCGTCAAACAGAAACATCGTTAAGACAGCGCTATTTTCATAATTAAGTATACATTACGCTGTAATAACAGGTTTAGATGTTTGAAAGTCCCTTGTATATCATTCCTTGCGTTTTAAAGCGAACTGGTAATAAACTATGTGCTTATACATACATAAAGATTGCTGTGTAAATGCTTGCCTATTTACGTCTATTAAAGCATAGTTTAAGAATTTCTTCTTTTTTAATATCTAGATTAGTGAACCTACGTGTTATGACGTGATTATCAAAGCTAGTTGTAGTGAATACCACCACTTAGGCTTAGACATGCGGTTAAACTCTCAATTGTATTGTATTTCGTCTGTTCCATCATTCAAACTGGAACGCATGACTGTTCTAGTGACGCTAGTATTTCTAGCAGGATGGTAGTTCCTATCCATGCGAGCTTATAGTATCATATCATCAGTATCTCTCCCATGGTGATCACTGGTTAGTACAATACTCAAAAAACGCTCTTGCTCAGTCTCTGATAAATTTCTATGTTGCCTTTTAAGACATACTCGGAAAGAGATGGTCTGTACTAAATTAGATTGAAAATTAATTTGTAAATTAAAAGAAGATTTTCTTTGATCCTTTATTCATTTAAAATCATTTGTATTAATGCAATATTTAACTGTTTAATTTAAGCACATGTAATCTTCTTGTACTTGCCCTTACTTCACTATGTAGGCTAGGCGCAACATGTCCTCTTTTTCCATTCAGGCCTGTAATACTTCATCTCTGCACCAATACCCTTCTCTTGCATATTTCCCCCTTTCAATTTAAAAACATTGAATGTAGGATTAAGATGTCAATAGCTCGTATAATATTAATTTATTTAGTCACGCAGATTTTCTTTACAGAAGTGAGCGGGTGAAATGAAAGACATGAAAGACATTAAGGACGTATTCATACTCATCATACGTATACGTGTGTTCATAATTCTACATTACTTATGTTATCATTCCCGAATCAACTGTATAATTTGTCAGATTTTATTTCAATAGTTAAAAGTGTTTTTTTTTATTGCCTTTGTAGGCAGACGAGCATACGGCCCACCTGATGGTGAGTGGTTACCGTCGTCCATGGACTTCAGCAATGCCAAGGGCAGAGCCAATCCGCTGCCTACCGGAGACCAAATGTTTGACCAAATAAAATTCTCGCAACACCTAGAGCTTAAAAAAAATTTAGTAGGTTCTCCTAATAATAAACTTTTATGCACCCATTTGTCTCAAGTCGTTAAGATAACGATCGAATATTACAGCCCCGCAAGAATTCTAAGCTTATTAGCAGCATTCTTGTTATTCGAAACAGCTCACTTGATGCAGCTTATTACACTTCAATACATCTTTGTGGTTGAGTTCTTAATTGGCCTACATTTTCCGTTAAGAGCTCTCATATCTTGTACACAACAAAGTTGTATAATATGTAAAATTCAAAGTTCTTTAATATCTAAAGAATTTTCTAAAATATTAGAAAAAAAAGCAATTCAAATGTTCAATAAACAAATAAACATTGTACGTTAAACTGTTATGTGGTTGAAGTACCCTTATACTGACGTTACTAAATTTATAACAGAAGTTTTAGAAGTTTTCAGGTACTCGTGGCTTAAAAATTTGATATCCGGTGTACTTGTTTCAAATGAATCGGACTATGCCGGAGATCAAATATCGCAGTCCAAACCAAATTTAAAATAATAAAATTTATTTCTTAATTAAGTATTTAAAATTCCATTCTATTCGTATTCTTATTATTTTGAAATACGGTTGACCTACCCTTCAAAGCGAATCGCATGACTGCCTCTTGTCGGAAATACGCAGCGTACGAGCCCATAATGCGCCATACCTTAAGTTTTGACGCAAATTTATTAATTATGCGCTCTTCGATTTATTATCACACAATACAATATTTTGAGCGTAGCTTGCATTCGCCAATATGTGATAAGTTTGTATTTACTTGAAATTTAGTTAGCTCTCCTCGGAACTAATAAATCATAGTTTAAAAAAACTAACAAAATACGCTTTTATAGAAAATCCAACTAAATGATAGAAAATAAATTTTAATAAATTTAATTAAAAATAGTGTAAGAAAAAATGATTATATTGTAAATGTAAATCTAGAAATTTATTAAAATTTATTTTCTATTTTTTGGTTGGATTTTCTATAAAAGCGTATTTTGTTTTTTTTTTTAAACTATTATTTATTTTTCATTTTTTACTTGAATTTCAATTTTTTCAATTTTTTTGTTTTTTTCAATATTTTTTTAATATTGAATTTCATCGGTTCTTAATAAGTATACCAAATTTCGAGTTAATCCGAGTTTTGAAGGGGTCAAAATCATGTTCAAAGATTCCGTTACATACTAACAGAAATACATCTGAAGCTAATAAAAGCGTATTAAAAAGGGCACGGTTGTATGAATCAATACGAATATACCAAGTCTTATTCATTAAGCTATGAACCAACTGGCCTAGTGGCATAATAAGGTAATAGCACTTAGGCCAGAAAATACGCCGACCGAAGAGCCTGGCGGTCGTGGCGTCGGGAATCGCCGACTCAAGAGGGGCAAGGTGCTTTTTCTGCTTGCAATTCTGTCTCATCTGAATCTCGAACGCGGCTCAACTTCGACATGCCCCGCCTAAAACTCTAAACGCATAGGCGGAAGTCTGCAGATTTTCTCCTGAGCCAAAAAAAGCTAAGAACATAAATGAAATGAATAAAAAAATATTTTATTAAACTGTTTTTTATCAATGTTCAATGTTTTCCTTTTTTTATTTTGCTAATACTCGTACTAGTAAGTGACGAACCTTTGACGTCACACGACTTCGTCGCTACGAACGCTGAAAAGCAAGTTCACTTTCAATGAAAGTGCAAGTGACACTGACCTGCCCGATACGATGATGATTCATGACGATTCTGTCGGGGAGCACTTTCATGATGCGTAGCTGTGATGGCGATGAAAGCAAAAGCGAAACGAATAGCCGCGTTACCTACATACTTTCTTGCTTTGTTGCTTTGTGTTATTAAACTGCTTCAGTCTTTTTTGGACGACAAATTTTTTGTTTGCTCAAAGCAGTAATGGATCGACACATTTTTAGGCTATTTTTTATTGCGTAGATGGGTGAAAGAACTCACGGTACATTATATACTAAGGTCGCTATAAATTAAACATGTGTTGTCCTGGGATAACACATGTCACTTTCCAGGTCAATTTTTACCATTTTGACAGTAATTTTCTCTTGCTGTCTGGGGTTACTTTCCGTGGATATCGTCAAACGTATTCACCAGTAACAGCATTTTGTGAGTATTATACTAACGTACGGCGATCGCTAACTAACATTTAGCAATTCTAAGATGTATGATCAGTTATTAGAAGCTTCCACTATCCACGCATAGCCTCATGTTTCAAGGTGTATGGTCGCATCCACGTTGTCATGCATGGGCTTCGGTAACCACTTAACACCGTGCAGGCCAGAAGCACATTTATGAAATTAAAATGTTACCACAAATACCACCACTCTTACGAACGGTGGTAACTTACCATTCTTAGTAATACGAGTAACCTTGAGAAGACTTGAACCGCAATTCCTTGTCTGCATATTATCACATTTAACTGCACAATAAGATAGCTATCAAATAAATGTAAATAAAAATCTGGCATTTATGCATTACAATGATATCATTTAAAACCATAATAAGCTCCTGGTATTAACACGGGCACTTAATCGTTGATCGTCACGAAAAACGAGTTTTGCTCGAGCCGTCTCGTGTACAATAGAAAAGAGTACAAGGTTCGTTACTTGCATGAGAGGACATCATAAAAGGCAGCTGATGGCCCGCGAGCCGCGATATTGTATTTCTAGGGTTATCAACTATCCAGTTTCATCGATGCATTCTTTGTTTAGATGTAGGTATTATTCCTGGTGGTAGAGCACATTGTCGGTTATTTCAGCTTTTTTTTTTGTTGCTTAGGTGGGTGGACGAGCTCACAGCCCACCTGGTGTTAAGTGGTTACTGGAGCCCATAGACATCTACAACGTAAATGCGCCACCCACCTTGAGATATAAGTTCTAAGGTCTCATCTTCAAGCCGCAACGTATTACTGTTTCACGGCAGAAATAAGTAGGATGGTGATACCTATCCGCGCGAACTCACAAGAGGTCCTACTACGTAAAAAATATGTAGGTGAGCCTAACATGTAGGTGAGCTCACGGAGCTCAAACCGGAAGTGTTGTTAACACTGGCCCTAGCAAGAGCAGTGCTCTGCAGAATCAGCACCGGATCGGAAACCCGATCCACTGAGAAGATCCAGCGAGAAACTCAGTGGGCTGTGTCTATGGGTTAATTCGCTCCTGGAGGACGCACGAGGACAATCCTGCTAATTTCTGCGCGTGAACAGTCATACGTTCTGGTTTGAAGAGCGGGATATCAGTTAGATAATTCAATTGAGTTTTTGACGTCATGTAGGTGATTGACAGCATTAACGCTGTTATCCTTATGGGATCCGATAACCCTGAGCATCGAATGGTTGGTGAGGTGGTTGACCAATTTGATTTTTAATACATTTGCTTATCGTCGAATATAGTCTCGCAATATAGACAGTTCAATAAACAGATATACATTAACTTATAGTAGATTTTTATTGCTCTTGTCGGCAAACGCATACTGCTCACTTCGTAGTGAGTGATTATCATCGCCCATGGACGTCAGCAATGCCAAGAGTAGAGCCCAGCCGCTGTCTACCGTTAATTACTCTCTAAATACCTCGAAACACGATTTAACGAAACCATTAAAAAAGGTTTTTGCTTGTAATCCTTAATTGTGACCTCTAAAAAGGTTCTGGTTACACTTGAAAGGTAGACAAGAACACCAAGATTCTAACGATAACATTGTCTAACCGAACTGAATTCAGAATGACAGAATTAAAACTGATTCCGTATTCAGTAGTTGCATAACGTTGATCTGGCTACTTAATATTGCGTGGATTATGATTTTAGACAACAAAATTATTCGTAGCACGTGTAATGCTAGTAAAATGAAAATATGTTTGTTTTTTAAGTCTTAAGAAATTCATTTTTATATTATCTTTTTTTTTTTTTTTTTTTTTTTTTTTTTTTNCTTTGTCGGCAGATGTACCACGAACACAGAAACAACAAAAGGAAACAAAACAAATAAAAACTTCCAGAAAGAGCACTTAGTCGGCATATGTACCACGAACACAGGCCGCGCGAACAATGGCCGGGCTAACAAAAGCCGGGCGAACAAAGACCGGGCGATCGAGTGGTCGATGAGCACGTCCGCACGTGACGGGTGCCTCTATCGGAATCTTTTATATTATCTCAGTGGGCAGACGAGTATGCGCTTTATGGAATGAGGTCACTGCCGCCCGAGCCGCTGCGTGCCATAAATTAATCTCCATTAGCCTCGGCCGAAGAAAAATATGTCGTAGTCCCTGAAAACGCTGTAGGGGAAACTAATTTTAGTTTCAAAGTACACAGAGGGAGTGAACAAACCCAAAACCCTTTATTACTTTTTATAATTTTCGTATCGATTTTACTGGTTGGGAAACTGAAATAAATAAAAATTAAGTAATACTAAGATGGCAATGTTTTGGACGCAGGCGGTTCAAGACAAATTGGTAATGTCTGCTTTAAATACTAGGGGTTCGATTGTAAAGAAGAGATAGCGGCAAGATTTCTATTAGCTAGAAATATAATTCAAGGACTTTCGTTTTTTTTTGCCCTTGTAGGCAGACAGAGGGTTCTTTTTCGCAGTGAACGCGTAAACTTCTGTCCTCCACGGGTTCAACTTCAACCCCACTCGGAGACTCGCCCCAGAGAGTTCTCCACTTCGGACACAGGTTTTGATTGTCTCTAAGGAGGCACCACGCACCAAGAGAGTTTTCATTATATTGTATGTTACGTATGATTGACCATTGCATTTTGTTAAATGAATTTGGCATTCATAATTACAACTGTGTAATTGCTTATTGCAGTTGTTGTTTCTATTTGTAGAACTTTGTATAGAAAAAAAAATTGAAATTATAAAAAAAAAACTTACATTAAATTAACTTTGCGATATTTAACGAACACTTAATTATATTGTTACGAACATAAACAATGTCTAAGACGGAATATTTATTGTGCTCATCCATAAGATCTTTGATCTCAACGGATAAATGAATACTCCAACATCGCTATATAACTATTAATTAGAATTCTAAGCTCAATAAAAAAACAAACTAATTGACATGTTCAACATCGGTAGTAACACGCCTTTTTTCATTATTATTTCGAAAAGCAGCCTATTTTTTTGGTCTTTATTTTGTCTCGGTCACATTTTGAGATTACTGACAATCTATTATTACAAAAAAAAAAAATTGCAAGACTAAAATCATATTAAATCAGAACTAATTAAAAAAAATGCTAAGTTTTGAATAGCTAAAGGATATTCGACTTAATACTTCCAATATCGTGATATGCTATATGTCAGACTTCACATACCAAAGGTACACAAAAATATTCCCAAGCAGCCAAAGAGCATTCACCGAGATTCTTTCACGAGACGTCGGAGGCGAGGTCATACTTACAAATCTTCTTTTATCGTAATTACAATACTAATATCTATAAATAACATCCCCGCGCTAAACAAATGACAGCCGAGGGGAATATTTACATTTGTTTGCTTAAATATATTACGTCAGTATAATATGTAGTAAGATTACTTGGCGGATGTGAGCGTCGGAGTTAAACTTTGATGAAATCTGATAAGAATATCGTTGGCAATGTTCGTACGAATTCATTTCCATTGATTGTTTTACCTTTACGGTAGTCCGCACAGGTATGTAGGCACTACCACTCTGTTTCTTTTGCGAAGCAGTCATCGTTCCAATTTGAAGAGTAGGATAATAAGTTCTGCTATATTTGACTTCGCGTCTTAAAGTACGAGGCCATATTATTATTATTAAATTCATTTATTTCAGATAAAATATTAATCTATCTTAATATTAGTCACAGTGATTTCTTAAAAATATGTTAGTAAGGACACAGTAACAAAAAAAAAACAACGTACATACATACAATTAGAATTAAAAAATGTAGTTTACCATTACGAGCACATTCTGTGGACCTCTCTACAATTATTGAGAAAAGGTCCATTTAATCTCGAGAATATCATGGCCAGGATGCTATTAAAGCTAGCTCCTTCCCTGTAGCAACTATTACTTCTTTGAAAGGTTTAAAGGTTCCTCCTCCTCCTTGAGTCGTGTTCCTCATGTCTGAGGGTCGTGACCACCATCACCCATGAGCTTCAATCTTAGGATCTTTTTCCACTTTCCCTTGTCCACGGCGTCATGCAGTGCGCTGTACACTGTACTGTCCAAAGCGGTGCGGATCTGATCGGACCAACGAGTATGGCTGCGGCCTCTAGATCTGTTGCCTTTAACTTTCCTTGTGATCATAAGTTTTTCCAGGTTATCGCCGTCTTTCCTCACAGTGTGACCAAAATATTCGAGAATCCGCTTCAGACATACAGTAGACAGTCTGATTTTGATGCCCAGTTGCTTCAATATCGATACGTTAGTCCGGAAGGCTGTCCACGGAATTCTTAGCATGCGTCTCCAACACCACATTTCGAAAGCATCGATGCGCATTCGGTCTGCTGCTTTCAACGTCCATGTCTCAGCTCTATACAAGAAGATAGAGAAAACAAGAGTCCGCACCAGTCTGGTTTTAGTTTATTTAGTTTATTCTAAAGGTTCAAATAACCTTTAATACACCTTTTGAAGTTATTGTCGTATTTCTCAAGTCATTCTCAGGTTGAGCCCGTGAGCTCACCTACCCGTCCGGGCGTAGCTGGGATAGTTTCTTAGGCTACTAACGAATAGGTAGGGGAAATATCATGGTATTATGCATATTATTATATATATGCATATTATTGCATATATATATAATAATATGCATATTATTGCATATATAAAAAATATGCATATTATTATGTTTTAATTTCAGAGGTAAGTACCAATTTTTCTAAAGGTCATACTTAACACGTGTTCACCACTGAGTCAAACGATGAGTGAATAAAGAAAAACGAATTCCCTGAACTCTACAGTGAAACGGTTTTATAAAAATCAAACATTAAAAAAAGATAATTGGTGGAATTTTTTCTCATTAATTTTATAAATTATATTCTTAATGTATAAATGTAAAGTTATAATATTATAAATGTTAATCTCCTTGGTAAATTGTAATATACACAAATATAATTTACAATCGAGTTATTATATATAACAACGTGTATTATAAATTAAATTCTCATAATTATTTTAAAACGACGTCTATTTCTATTCTTATTTGAGCATGCAATTTTGTAATCCCTGTAATTAATACAAGGGCAAACCAACGTGTAAATACATACCATTACTTGCTATCAACTTCTCATTAAAGAAGCATCGTATTATGGTCAAGGCGACTTTACATTAAAAAATACCTCATACAATAATATAATGTTTCGTGACAATTGAATATTATGACTTAAAAATCTCCGAGAATAAAAGAATCTTTTATTTTGGCACGTAATTGCAAAACTTATCCAAACGGAGAATGTTGTTGTTGCGTTGACAATTTATGTATTTTTCATAAATAAATAAAAATGTATTTGGATATACGAGTCGTCTATTATCAAAGGCGGCAATCTGTGCATTTGGACAAAAAAATGTTATTGATATGTCAATACAGATTGATTTGAATATAATCGTCTCCTTCAAAGAATACGGTTCAAAACCTGCATTAAATAAAGGTTAATACTTAACCTGTTATTTATCTAAGATGTCGTTCCGAAGAGTTTTGTGACTGCCAATGGAATACAAAGTCAATAATTCGTTTTTCTGCTTTACCAATAATTGTCCAAAAGTCAGATTGCCGGCTTTGATAATAGTCGACTCAATATGTAGTGCCTTACTACCCAAACGATGTGTAGTGGATATCTATGGATTTAAATGAAAAATAAATCAATTGAGCTTGGAAATTAGCTCTTTTTTTGCTTTGGTGGGTGGACGTACTCA
Source organism: Bombyx mandarina (assembly GCF_003987935.1). The sequence goes on along the minus strand of NW_021011511.1, from coordinate 441,960 downwards.
CGGCTCACCTGCTGTTAAGTGGTTACCGGAGCACATAGACATCTACAACGTAAATGCCTAACTTGAGATATGAGTTCTAAAGTCTAAGGTTCTAAGGTCTCAAGTTCTTTTTGAGTTCAGTAGATTGGGAGTTAATTAGCTATTGGAGCCTGCAGACATCATAAAATGGATGCGTCGCTGTACACCTTGAGAAAAAAAGCTCCAGTAATATTTCAATATGATTTTCTTACATCCCAGACTGGAGAACACCATTACTTCGCGATAGTAATGTATACGATTGGCTACCAGCCACTCTACTCACGATACGCACCACCACTACCTACTCAACTTAGAAATTAAGTGGAATAGTATAAAATTAAATAGGACATACTACTGCAAATCGTCAGATTAGTGCCCCGCGAGCTCAACTACTCGCCCAGCGAATCTAGTATGACCCCTCGAGGTCACTAGAATAGGTAAGAAAAAAACAAACTGCAAACTGTAATTGTTTAAGTGTCTGAAGCTGTAATCGCATATCTAAATAAGCAGTGCCTTTGTACATAATTTTCCTATTACTCTGTACTGTGTCTTGTTTTCTGTGTGTACATAAATAAATAAATAAATAAATAAAAATATGCGTAATCCTTACCAGCGCTAAGGCGGTAAAGTTTTGTTTTGAATGGCTTGATATTAAAAATGAAAAACGTGTGGCTTGTGTAGCACTTTCTATGATACTACCGAATGTATTTAAAAGAATAAAAACATAACAGTGACTGACTGTAACATTTAAAATAAAAAAGTAATAACAGCATGATATATTTATACAAATAAAAATGAACAACCAGATCACGTCAGATCCTATGACTATAAATTATTGACTGAAATCATAGTCTATAGCTAAACTTGAAAATTTTGCAACCGTTACATACGATAAAGTTTAATTACAATAATTGCGATCTAAAGTACTTCTTTCAATGAATCAATCCGAAGACAAACGCTAGTGGTATTTCTGTGTGTCAACGGTTGATTGGTTCTAAAGAAATAATGCACATAATTATTCTGCGTCTGTATGTTGAAAGTTAATGATGTTTAATTAGTATAGAAAGATTTTTACGTCATTTTGCATTAGTCAAGTTTTGTGTACAGCTGAAATGTAATCCACTAATTACTTAGAAATTACATATATTATTACTTGCTTTAAAATAGAAATTTCTGTGCTATTAAGCAATGCGACTTTTTTTCTTGTTCTTGCCTTTATCTTTCACTAAAGGCCCGCTCCAGCTTCGCTCGGATCTTTAACAAATATTTCAAAATATAAAATTATAATACACACACATCAACCCTTCTATTTGCGTCAGACAGATTTTTTTACATTTTGGGTCACATTATTGGAGTTTCAGTAAGGATTTCTAATTAAACAAAAAATGAAAATAGCCTATGTCACTCGGAGATAGTGTAGCTTCAAAACAGTGAAATAATTTTTCAAATCAGTTCAGTAGTTTTGAAGCCTATTCATTAACGGCCGTCTGGTGTAGTGGTAAGTGACATGGTCACTACACAAGGGGGTCGCGGGTTCGAATCCCGCCAAGGGAGGATATTTGTATGATAAATATAAAAATGTCTTTTCCAGGGTTATGGATGTATATTTAATATATGTATGTGTATAATAAAAAATACTACATTTATTTCCGTTATCTGGTACCTGTAACACAAGTTCTTTACGAACTTACCACGGGACCAGTTAACGTGCTGTGATAGTTAGTAAATATTTATTTATTTATTTACTATTATTAAAAAAAAAAAAAAAAATTTTTGAAAAAAAAATACAAACAAACATCAAACCTTTCCTCTTTATAATATTAGTATAGGAGTATAGATTACGCGAGGTCTGCGCAGCATGTTCAGTCATGTCCTCTTATCTTATCATACTGCATAGGGATTTGGCATCAGTTGTACAATCGACCGCCTACCTAATCGAGCCTCATTGGAATATATCTCTAGTACTATAGTACTCTAGTAATATAGTACTACTCTATATGACATACTATATTTACATACTATATTTAAAATTGCATTTGGCTCCATACCTACTTTGTGTAATGCAATCACAGCGATTCGGTTCTCTTTATCACCCCACTCCATTTTAATATCGCAAAATATTGTACAATGTATTGGCGCCAAAATGAGAAAATTCAATGAGCAATCATATAAAAATGACAGATTCCAAATTCAAATGTAATATTTTGTTTATTTTTAATTGTAACAGTATTTATGGCCAGACTAAGTAGTACTTATAGTACTCTAGTACTACAGTACTACTATAGTACTATAGTACTAGATAATAATGCGTTTCCGCTTGAAGGGTGGGACAGTCTCAAGGTCGGTGACACCATACAGCTTGTAATATTCGTTGGCTCAAGTAATCACTTAATACTAGGTGAGCCGGGAGCTTGACCACGCATATGTTATAATTATTATTTTCCTAATATAATGTATAAATTAGAAAAAATGTACAGCGTAATATTGTAACGCTCTCAACAAGGCAAGCAAAATTCAGCTAGATACTAGATTATATTGAACAACAAATTCATTTTGAAAATATCAATGTACCCATTTATATTCGCGGACCAATTTTGGCGAGTTCTCAACTAATTTTCATTGCTATTTAATATCAGAACTAGCCATATGGGTATTAATGTGATTCAAAACGACTTATATCACTGTTTTAAATAGACCATAAAGGCTTCTATGGTGTTAGTATTGCTGGATAAATCAAAGTAATTGTCGAATGTGTGAGCCTTTGTATGTGAAGGTGATTTCTCAGTTGCAACGTAAAACGTTATCAATTTGGATCTGCCGTGATGCTAGTAATTTTGTAATGCAGTATTGAAAGACGGTACCGACATGCCTGCGAGTGCTTAAACTAAGCGAGCATCTTGATGGAAATATACCAACGATTGTGATTATCTAGATATGCCGTATTATTTTGTATTTGACTGTTTCTATTGTAGTTTTATATATTGACAGTCGTTGTATTTTCTCAGGTTTTCGCTAGTTATCGATATAATAATAAAATCTATTTTCACGATTTATCTCACGTTCTATATTGTTCTTATATTATTTCCGACTTTCTAGAAAAAACGCAAGATTGAGCCTTAAAAGTACTTTGAATTCTGATCATATTTATTTGGTATTTATTAAGTATCCGCTTTATTCAAATTTGCCTTTAATATGTGCCATAAATTAAGATTATTTTATTCGAATATTAAGCAAGCATTACAATACTGCTTTATTTAGATTAGTACTGTTAAAAAATGAACAACCAAATATTAAGTAAAACTGACAAACTATATCAAACAGCTATCAGACATGACGCATAATTACACTTTCTAAAAAAGAAAAACATATATACATAGTTATTTATTATTTAACTATGAAATAATTTTATTTAATAGTTTTACAATCAATCAAGCTACTTCTCCCTATACCGTATTCTCTTGTTCATTGTCTCATAATTCTTTGCTAAAGCCTTTTTCACGACAAAGCATATCGACAGTATTCGCAGAGGTAATTTCACTCCTTTAATAAAATATTACATCAATTTAAGAATATTTATATTTTTTCGTTAATGATAAATTTGCTCTTCTAGAAATTCTACGTTCACGTGAAATCTGTTTAAATATTGATCAGCATTACTTACACATAATCCAAGGTAGTATACCTTTTACTTCATAAAATACAATCAATTGTGGATAGTTTCCTCACAGCCTCAGCGTTCGTTCATTTATTATTCTCTAAATTAAACTTTGTTGTATGCTCTTTCGCTATCGTAAATTTTACGTAATTAGAGTTTTGTAATTTTGAAATATCGTCTGATGGAGTTCAAGTCCTTTAGCGCAATAAATTTTAAAACCACAATTTGCTACCAAGCAAATACTTAATAACAAATTCAATTATATATCGAATTATGGATTGCGTTCAAATAAGACATTTTAAGAAACCTTCCGCACTATGCATAATTTGAATATTATTTATCTATTTACCGCTTGTAATACGTGAAGCTAAAACTTTGTACCCCCTTTTAACGAAAATTGCACGGACGGAGTAGTATGAAATTTCCCACACTTATAGAGAATAAAGAGAAGGAGTGCAGAATGCTATTTTTTAATTATCCATAAAAATAGATTAACGTCGAACGCGTCGCTTGCGACGACGGGTTCGACGAGGACGGTGACCGGTGCTTGTGGTGCCTAAAAGCACCGTTAATAGATCAGGAGGATCCGTAATGTCGTGCTTTGGGCGACGTCGACGGTTTACCATTCGGTCTACTGGGTCGGGTATGTAGTTTCCAGTGGCTACGATGAGAGGGTTCTCATGTCGTGCCGCCTTCTCAAAATGGCGCAGCGATGCCGACTGATCGGTTCAATAATTACAGAGTATATAGAGAACGTAATCTTTCCCCAACCTATTCGCTGGTAGCGTAAGGGACTGTTCCAGGTACTATTTACTGGTGGTAGGACCTCTTGTGAGTCCGCGCGGGTAGGTACCACCACCCTGCCGATTTCTGCCGTGAAGCAGTAATGCGTTTCGGTTTGAAGGGTGGGGCAGCCGTTGTAACTATACTTGAGACCTTAGAACTTATATCTCAAGGTGGGTGGCGCATTTAAGTAGTGGATGTCTATGGACTCCAGTAACCACTTAACACCAGGTGGGCTGTGAGCGCATTCACCAAACTAAGCAGTAAAAAAAAAGAAGGTACGTGCATACGGGTGTTTGAGCTAACGTGGTCAACTTGAGAGAATTTGCTTACACTAGCCCTAACAAGAGCAGTGCTTCGCAGAATCTACCACCGGATTGGAATCGCGATACACCGAGAAGATCAGGCGAGAAACTCAGTGGGTTGCGTCTATGGGTTAGTTCGCTCGCCAAACTCTTCGTCTTAATCGAGGAATTCAAGGAGTTCAGCTTCGCCGTGTTCAGCTGATGCAACATGTTTTGTAAATTGCCATATATTTCCTGCATCCATTTACGGCAGATTTCATTGAAACTTGAAGCAAACACAATTACATTTTTATTACTGTTAATATTCAATAATTAATTGACGTTTAAGTATAATAAATAAAAAAGGGAAAAATATTTATAAGTAAGTCGTCGTGGCCTATAAAATAAAGTCCGGCGTATTCTTGTGAGGGTGCTCAATTTGTTTCAAATAAAGATGTTCTTAACACATGCGACTTTCGCGATAAGGGATAAGGGAAAATAACAATTGTGTAGGTAATAAAACATAAAAAAATTTTTTTTGCATAATTAAAGTTAGTAATTAATTGGTAATTACTGAATGGTATATTGTAAGCTTACGTGGGTAGTTTTTTATTTTTTATTGCTTAAATGGGTGGACAAGCACACGGCCCACCAGGTGTTAAGTGGTTACTGGAGCCCATAGACATATACAATGTAAGTGCCGCCACCAACCTCGGGACATGAGCTCTAAGATCTCCGTTTTTACAGTAACAATGGCTGCCCCACTATTCAAACCGAAGCGCATTACTGCTTTACGGCAGAAATAGGCACGGTTGTGGTACCTACCCGTACAGACTCACAAAACATCCTACCATCAGTAATTACGCAAATTACAATTTTACGGGATTGATTTTTATTACACAATTTATCGTGGAAATCAATCGTGAACATTTGTTAAGTACGCATTTCATTAGAGAAATGGTACCCGCTTGTAGGATTCGAACACCGTTACATCGCTTTATACGAATGCACCGGGCTTCTTAGCCTTTAGGCCACGACGACTTCAATACCACCATTCTGCGTATTTCTGCCGCGAAATAGTCAAGAGTTTCATTTTGAAGGTGGAACGGGCACAGTACGATACAAAACAGTTGAACACTAAGAGCATTGAACATATCGTAACATGTATTCACGAGTACTCAAAGTTCACAGCATGTTAGCAATGTACTTATGACGCTACTAACATGGACAGGAATTACGTGGGACCTCTGATAGTTCCAAGAATAGTAACAGCCAAATTATTACTAGTTTAATTTGATAGTCTGCAGCGACATTACACGCTTACTTTTTTCTAATAAGTTTTTTTTTCTCATATCACTTCTATTAATATATTTCACTTGTTTGTACCTTTACTATACAGTACGCATGTAGGTTTCATCATCATCATCATCATCAGCCTGTATCTCTCCACTGCTGGATGTAGACCTCTCCCATAGTCCGCCACAATGAATGATCCTCCGCCTTCCGCATCCAATCTCTCCCAGCATATCGCCGCAAGTCATCCGTCCAACGGGCAGCGGGACGCTGTAATGTATAATAATGTAGGTTTAAATAGTTTTAATTCAAGAAATTGTATTTTATTTGTGCTTATTATAAAATATATAGTACCAATAAAAATTGTTTTGTACTGATCCCAGCCACAAACAAATGAATGTCGCACAATCGAGTTTTTTAACTGCCGTTCGATTTTAATTTAATTTTATGTTTTAAAGAATAATATCAATAAAATTATGGTATTAAATTGATGTTAATTATCGAGCCGTCTCTGTAGGCAGCTATCGAATGGACTAATTCAGAACTCTTGTGAAGGTTTTCTTAAATTCAAGGCAAATGTGATATAACACTCATCAAGATTTAACCTACTTCATGCGTAAATAAGATTAAATTCAAAATTTATTAGAGCAAATCTCGATCGAATGTCAGACCAATATCTAAATTAAAATGTATTTATCTTGAATCCAGTCTTAATCGATTCATGTCAGATTTATTTAAATTATTAAATATTATTTAGAACGAAATCATAATATGAACACTTGAGTGTTATTAGTTAAGACGAACCAAATATTTAGACGAGTTTTTTTTTTTAGTACACGAATATATCAAGCTAAGCGGTTAAGTTTCTTAAGCGGTAGGCAGCGGCTTGGCTCTGCTCCTGGCATTGCTGAAGTCCATGGGCGACGGTAACCACTCACCATCAGGTGGGCCGTATGCCCGTCTGCCTACAAAGCTAACAGTTTTTACTAAAGAGGAATATTCTGTCAAAACAATATCAGACGGATTATGTTACCGTCAGCAAATCTCGTACAGTTAATCCGATTGTGCGTTTCACGCTAAATTTTGTATCGTGTAGTGGATTATCTCTAAGGGCCGTGAAACAAATGACATCAAAGATCTTTTTGAAAGAGAACACTGTAAACTACGCGAAACGAAATTTTACCATGAAAATGACAATAGAGACTAAGGTATTAGTTTTATTTTTATTGTTTAGTTGAATGAACGAGTTTAAGATCTATCTGGTGTTAAGCAGTTACCGGAGCTCATAGATATCTCTACGAAAATGCTACCACCTACCTTCAGAGATGAGGTCTAAATTTGAATTGTATACAAGTATTGTATATATACCTAGTCAGGTCATAAATTCTGTTACATGTTTAATGTAAAATTATTGAAACAAGTTTATTCATTATGTAACCATTCATATACCAAAATGAACTTAACAAAACATAGATTCTTATGACACTAAAGTTTATTCAAAATGACCTCCGTGATTTTGAATACAGGCCTTCAATCTGCGCGGCCAGTCGTCTATCGCAGCACGAACGAGGTCCATGTCAATATCGGCGGCTGCCTTAATCAAGGATGTCTTGAGTGACTCCAAATTGGGATGAGGCTTTGAGCACGCCTTTTCCTCCAAGTGTTGCCATATCTTGTAATCTAACGGATTCAAATCTGGACTGGAGGAGGGCCAGTCTTCGTGCCGGATGAAGTCGATTTCACGCGCCGCCAGCCAGTCTTGTGTGCTCTTCGCTCTATGAGCTGGCGCCGAATCTTGTTGGAATACCCAGTGCCTGTTATTGAACATGGTATGAGAAACAGGTTCCACAAGGTTCGTCAGGACTGTATTTTGATACACAACTGCATTCGTTTTTACACCTTTCTCACAAAAATGTACCTCTGTTAAGCCCCAATAAGAAACTCCCAACCATACCATGAGCGAGGATGGAAAATGACCTCGTTGGACACGCGGAATACGGTTGCTCGCTTCTTCACTACTGTGTGCGTACACCTTATCATTTTGTTTGTTGTAGCTCTCTTCTACGGTAAAAATTTTTTCATCCGAAAAAAGAATTTCCCGATATTTTTTTCCCGCGTACCGCTTCAACAAAGCGCGGCATCTCTTCAGTCTCAGGTCCATTAGACGAGCATTCAAACGATGTCCTGTTTTTCTTCGATATGCCCGAAGCCCTAAGTCTTCATTTAACACCCTTTTCACCGTGGTTCTGCTTAACCCCATCTGAAGGGCCAACAGTTTCTGCTTACGTTTGGGATTTCTTTGAATTCGCGCCTTCACAGCTTTTATCACTGCTGGAGTCCTAACAGACCGAGGGCGACCACTTCTTGACCTGTCATCTACACTAGTCTTCATTGTATCGTTTGATGGTACGATAAACGAATCTTTTGGTTATATTCAAATGTTTCAGTATGTTAAAAATTTGAATTGGCGCGTAACCGCAACGATGCAACGCAATAACTGCAACACGGTCTTCTTTAAGCGTCCACTCCATATTTAAAAATGAGTAAAATTCTAAAAGTATACATTTTAATTTTCATGAACAATTCGAAATTCGAATTCAATAAACTTTTTTGTGGCCAGCATTCTAAAAGAAAAGTTTTTACTGTCTGACAATACTTATGACCTGACTAGTTATATTGTTTAATTGTATAGTTTCATGTAGAGTTCAATAAAGTAAAAAAAATGCAATGGTCTCATTGCGTCCCTTAACATTGATGATTTCAAGTAAGTTCTAACATCGATACATTCAAGTTAGAGATTGCATTGTTTATGGATTTTTGTCCGTGAAAACAAACAAAAAATCTGTTACACATTCGCATTTCGTCTGTTCACGGTAATAATGAACTATCAAAGTTAAGTTAGCGATTTAGATGAGCGATACAGAGATGTTTATGTCGGTCATGCGAAATGATCGAACCATGATCGCAACATCTCCTTACATCGCGTCTTATGATTCGATGGAAAAGTCGGGAAATTCTCAACATTACAAATTATCTCGATTGTTGATTCGGGGAGCAAGTAAATCGCATATTCGATTGTGATTTGGAATCGGTTTCGTTTTTACTATTGTTCAGATTGGCTTGCTTATTATCAATTCATATATTATAGTGTAAAAAATTACCAACTTATGTAGGAGTAAATCCAAGTGCCATGCCTAAATGATTACTGTACTTTGATTGATAAAATGAGGTATAACAATTTTTATGTTTGTCTACGAAGGTGTTAGCTAGTAGGTCGAAAGGATTTATTACCGATCATATTTTGAATTATTTTTATTAACTACATGAGACGAATATGGTCATGATAACACTTAATTGGCACTTAGTGTCGACTGTCAAGCAAGCCTTGGAAAGAAGTTATATGCCTGTTTTAGGAACTAATGTTCTTGAAATCTTGTGTACTTTATATTTGTGTGTGGAAAAATATGTTTTAATAGTATTTTATTTACAGTACACAATGTAACGCAAATATTGTATAAAATTTTGGCTGACGAACATGATTTAAATTTGACTTTTTGTTTTAGGTTCATAACAAAATGAAATAAGCAATATGCATTCAGTTAAGTGAAAAAAATAAAGTTTTTATTATTAGCGTACGATGAGCTCATGACCCGCCTGGTGTTAAGTGGTTACCGGAGCCCACAGACAGCGACACCGTAATTGCCGCCATCCAATTACAAACATGAGTCCTAAGTATATCGCTCCTTTAGAATTATAGAGAGAGACCCTTTTCGAAATTTTTGGATTTCGTCTTTAATTCAAACAATGGACCTAGAACGACCCAACTAGAAGTAGCTTATAAAGGGACAAAGCTATCCATCGGTCTCTTTCACTCCGTCCCCTTCCTCTACGTTTTTTCGGTTTGAGAACTTAAATCGATGTTTTCCAAAAAACACATTTTTTGAGTTGAGTCTTTAGAATTCTAAAGGTGCGATAATAATATGTTTCATAGTACAAACTTGTTAATCTTTTTGCACTTTGTATATTCTATTATTATACGATAGTATTATTTGAAGGTCGGTCATCACTCTTCGCCACGTAATACTGAAGTGGTATTGAACACGATACAGTCTTCATATTTCTTAGTAAAATCATATTTTAATAAATTATTTACAAGCCGGTTCATGTTAGATAATACAACAATGATATTAAGGCCGTTAATTATATTATTTTAATGAAACATAATAACTACACGAAGCCACTGTTATTACTATTAGTAGACTAGATTTTCGTCTGCATCTAAGCTTGCGTGGACTACACAATACTAACTGAATGAAAGAATGCCTATATTATTATTGAGGGATAAAACTATTTCCATATTCAATTTCGTCATAATTGATTGTGGTTTGGGCGTAAAAACTTAACAGACAGACAAGATACTTTCGTGTTAATTCAATATTAATAATCGTTATGTAACTTCTATTAAAATATAGCATGAGAAAAGTCCAAAAATGTTTAATGGAAACAAACTTTAAAACTAACCTTATATTAGCTGTCAATTCTTTTTTTTTGTACCTAAGCTGACAGCCTTGAGAGGCTATTTCAGCGTAACCTTAGCTAGTAGGTGAGCTCACGGAGCTCAAACCGGAGTGATGCTAACAATTGAAATAAGTTCTAATAAAACTCTGGAAGATTCTGTCGATGATGAAAATTTAAGTAACAATAAGGATAAGCTTGTAATAGAAAGAAAGTCAAAAAGAAAGATAAATCCAATTTTAAGATATGGTAATCCAGGTAATCCTGGTAATAGGGTCAGCCCTAGCAAGAGCAGTTCTTCGCAGAATCTACCACAGGATCTGAAACGCGACCCACTCAGAAGATCCGGCGAGAAACTCAGTGGGCTGTGTCTGTGGGTTGATTCGCTCGTCGAGTCCTTCGTCGCAAGCGACGGGTTCGACGAGGACGGTGACCGGTGCTTGCGGTACCTAAAGCAACGTTAATGGATCGGGAGGATCCGTGATGACGTGTTTTGGACGACGTCAACTGTTATCATTCGGTCTACAGGATCGGGTATGAGCTTTTAAATTCATCTGTCTACCTATGAAAACTTTAAGAACATCCGAAGATGTGCTTGCGTCAACAAATAAACAGACATTTTATTTCTATCACTATTCTGAAATCTATAGACACATATTATTATATGCGTTGACGAGTTATCATCATATTGATCTTATTAAGCTTGTTATAATAATATCGGTAAGTACAACTATATTTTACGATTTTAAACTAGCGTCATCTATATTTATTTATCTGTACTAACTAAAAGAGCTGCAACGGGTATTTAAATTTAAGTCCTACTCACAAAACGTAGTCAATGAAGACGAAGTTCACTAATGGGCTACTAGATGGCGTTAATTAACAAAGTTGAAACCTGAACAAAATGAATTATTAGTGAAAAAGTGATTGAGTACAGAGAAGGGTCAATTTACAAGAACGGTAAGCTTCTAATGCGGATAGATGGGAAGTCAGTAAAGGCGCCGAGACATATTTAGTTAGTCTTATGCTGTGTTATTTATTTATTACACTTCAAGAATTTTAATATAATTGCTCTGGATGATTTAATGCCACTCAACGAAAATTTCATGACGAAAAGAATGTAGTAGGTACATTAGTTCATATATTAAAGGAAAAACAGAATTTATACAACTACGTAAACCTGTTCTGTGAGTTGGACTAAAAACTTACTAGACTTGAAATTTAGCACCTGGTCGCCTATTGAAAACTGATTAATTAAGCATATACTTTCAGGGTTAATACATGGGGAAAGGGTTCAATGATCCGTGAATCTCTCAGCCCGGGTCGCAATAAATTATTATCTACCAAAAGCGGGAATTGCTGCTCTTACTAAACCAAATAAGTAAGTTTCTTACAATTATCATTATAGTAACAAGGTTACGTTTCAGTTAACGGGCCGTGAGAACACTGAGAGCTGAGTGTGCTTCGTCCTACTCTCAATTTCGTAGTTCAATTAGCGCACAGTGAAACAACAGCAACAAATAAGATCTTGAAAACCACGGGAACACTTACTCATGCATTTTCTTGCGAATACATACTGCAACTGCAACATGTACAAAACAAATACAACCGAATGAGTAAATTTTACATAATAATATGAGTCGACTATTATCAAAGGCGGCAATCTGACTTTTGGACAATGATTGGTAAATCAGAAAAACGAATTATTGACTTTGTATTCCATCGGCAGTCACAAAACTCTTCGGAACGACATCTTAGATAAATAACAGGCTAACTATTAACCTTTATTTAATGCAGGTTTTGAACCGTATTCTTTGAAGGAGACGATTATATTCAAATCAATCTGTATTGACATATCAATAATTTTTTTTTGTCCAAATGCACAGATTGCCACCTTTGATAATAGACGACTCATATATCAGGAAACGAATTGTAATTTTTTAATTATTTTACCCAAAGTATCAAGTATACTAATATTTTGATATTGTGTTTTTCATTAATTTTTCCTATTAGAAATAATATACCTGTTTGTTTAATTAATGTTCTATAGTAAATATGAATCTCCTACAGATTATAACAGAGCAAACCTTTAAATATATTTTTGTAGAAACTTATTTTAAGGATTCTCTATGGATATAATGTATATAAGTGTGTTGGTTTGTTTGTGTGTTTATTTGTCCTTCTTTCACGAAGCAACGGATTGACATTATTGTTTTATAGTGCTAGTTAGGTCAGGGAAATGACATAGGCTGCCGCATATCTCGAAAATCATCTCATCCCGACGGGAAACTACACTAACACTTGACCGTCTTGACGACGCGAGCGAACCCACAGGTAACAGCTAGTACCTATATAAGCTACTATATGTTTAAATAATCTATGCATACAACGTAACATACATTTTATCTAAGGATTTACAAAAAAAAGAGATTATACTACTAAGCTACTTATCTTATGGGCTAATAGTGGTAGGTACATAGGTACATACTTTTGGGATGGCAAAACAAAATAAAACATTACTAAATTTGTAGTTATTTCTAAAGAGCGGAAATGTTACTGTATGCAAATTTTGTTCTCTCAAGCTACCAGAAACGTTTATGTTTATTTTTTTCAATGCGTTCATATTTCCTTTTCATTACAAAGGAATCTTAGTGATGGGAAACGCATACATGAATAACATATTATCATAATACTTCTAAGTATTTTGTGAGTCACAAAAAGAAGTGAAATAATTTTGATTGGATTTTGTGTACATTTACTCTAATTTTACAGTTTACAAAATACAATTTCAAAAGTATCTGATACTATTATAAATATACGATAATGTGATATTTTTTGTAATGTAAATGTAAATTGGTTATGATTAATAAGTTGGACGAATATGGGTAGTTATTGAAGACGAAAAGGCGAGCTCACTGTTGGGAGCAGATCATGTCCAATACTGGAGAATTTTATGGCTGGCCTTGGTGATTAGGAGAGATAAATAATTTTTAATTTAAATTAGCAATCTACCAATGCTCTCACTAATTTCTTGTAGCACCACGTAATGGACCTATATGTAAAATATAATTCAATCTAGTTAATTTATTAACAACAGGCTTATAGATAATAATTTAGTTAGTTAAATAATAAGCCGCCGTTTTTCACCAAAACTAATATTGAAACATCAAACTAAAAGGGTTTTTTTATCATCACCGTAATCTCTCGAACGATAGTAGTCTATTATACAGAGACTAGATCTATGCTCTGCTGCACATTGTTACATGGTCGCGTCCTCCGTGAACTACAACAATTGTTGTTTGAAAATTGTTGTTTTCATTATTAAAAATCAAATTAAAATATTCGTATTTAATTCGATTAATGGTATCTAGGATTTTTCAACGTTTACAATTCACGATTATGATCAAAGCGTCAGCTACACAGGGTGTGATTTAGGCTGATGTTGATTAGTCACCAATCTCAGACACTTGTTGTCACAATGAGTAATTACAACAACTTTATACCACTTAATCTCGCAATTGTTACTTAATATTCAAAATTTAACAAATATATTTGTTATATTTAGTCACGTAAATATAATAAATGCGACATTAAGTTGTTTAAGTAATTCTCATTACGTGTCCGACTCGCGAAAACTAGAAAGAAAATACTAAATCGAGTTATTTTTCGTAAGCCCGTCACGTGAAACGAAGACAGCTTATTCTCCTCGTGACTGTGAATTTTATGTTTTTTTTTAATTTTATTTCCACAAAGATTGGAAATAAATAAAAAATCATAAAATCACTCTTTTACCTTTTTAAATTTTTTATTCAACCGTAACAATCACTGAACATTGATCTAGTTAAAACAGAGTAAGAATATTCGAATTCATTTAGCCGTATTGGAAGTTAGCATCCATAAGGTGGTAGGATCTCTTGTGAGTCCGCGCGGGTGGGTACCACCACCCTGCCTATTTCTGCCGTGAAGCAGTAATGCGTTTCGGCTTGTAACTATACTTGAGACCTTAGAACTTATATCTCAAGGTGGGTGGCGCATTTACGTTGTGGATGTCTATGGGCTCCAGTAACTACTTAACACCAGGTGGGCTGTGAGCTCGTCTACCCATCTAAGCAATAAAAAAATATAATAAAATTATGGTCTTTGAGTTGTACGATGATAGTGGGATAACAGTAATTGATACAACATAATCGATATTTTACATGTGGTCTATTGGCTTCGGTGATCACTTAATACCCGAACTGTGCACGTCACTATAATGAAACAACGAAAAAACCACACAATCATAGCCCAATACGTACTCGCTATAGATTTTGTAAACGGTAACTGATCCCGTGATAAGTTCGTTAAGAACTTGTGGTACAGGTACCAGATAACGGAAATAAATGTAAGATTTTTATTATACACATACATATATTTAATATACATCCATGACCCTGGAAAAGACATTTATATTTATTTATATTTATCATACAAATATCTTCCCTAGGCGGGATTCGAACCCGCGACCCCCTTGTATAGTGACCATGTCGCTTACCACTACACCAGACTTACGCACGCGTTGATTACAATGATATAAGAAACGATCATAATAGTATCGATTGTGTTACTATCAACAGAGCACAAAGGAATTTTGTCACAGCGTAACACTCAGTTACACAACAAGCGAGTTTTAATTTATCAATGAAAACCACTTAGAGTTCCGTCGCTCACTTCTTGGAAATTTACTGTTTATACATAGCTTAAGACTTTTCTCTTACGTTGGTTGTACCAAAAGTAGTACGTAAAATGCGTATAACGTAAGTTTACTGGAACTGTCAACGTTCATTGACTTTATTTATAATTGTATATGTTAAAAAAATCTTGAAAGTCTGTTTAATTCGGAAGTCAGCAAGAAGACAATGCAGTAAGTACAATGAAGGCATGTTTCGGAACCTTTGAATAGCTAATAAGTAGTATTCTAAATAGGTTCATCTCAGGTCGTCGTGGCCTGCGGCATAAGACGTCCAGTGCATTTTTATCTAGCGTTGCAACTGTGCCGGTGTCCTAATCAAGCAGGCAGGTACCAATTATTTGTAATGAAATATGTACTTAACAAATGTTAATGAATGACTTCCAACGAATAAAATAACATCATATCAATAACATCATAACTTATACATTAAAAATATAATAATGGAGGCCAATTAAGATATCTATCGGCTAACTGTCTTATTGAATCTGTTATATTTGAAGTTTTCTTCTTGAATAAGTAAATTGCGAATAAAATAATTAATTTACTAAGTTTTCAAAAGGAATTCAAATTTAATTCACATTTTTTACCTTAATTTCAAACTGGTAAAATTTCGAGTATTTAAAGTACTGGTTGATCAGAATAATAGTTTAATTACAAATCTTTACCCAGATTTATCCCATGACTGGCTGTACCCGTCCGCTTCGCTGGCCATTTAAAATTAACACGCCACAAAGATTCTCATCGTCAACGCCCCCGCAACGTAGAGATTCCAACACTCATATAAAAGACTAACTAGCCTATCCATTAAGTACATGTATTTTCTACATGGATACCAAATTTCAAGTCAATCCGATGCATGGTTCAGTAGTTATAATGGAACATCCGCAAAAACTACTGTAGATTTATATATTAGTATAGATATAATAAAATAAAGTTAGCGTAGTACTTAAATATTTTCGTTTCAACTTATTTTTGATGGAATTTTTTTCACATACGGAACATAAGTGCTGAACAAACGATTCGGCTTGCCGTATATTTTTTTTAATAAAATGGCGTAAAATACTTTGACCACAGATTCAGCTGTATTTTACAAAGCAGCCTTGTTTGATACGTGCCTATTCGAGATCAAAGCACCTTGACCAACTGACACGTAGCGCGCTACGATTTTTTCAGAAGAATATTGACTCCGCAATCACTTCGATAATGCAGTACAGTTAATGAGGCGAAAATGGCGTTTTTTTTCCAAACCATTCGCTGATTATCTAAATCAATCGATAGCATAACAATAATGCAAAGATTAAAAGCGTCAATCATCCAAGTTTTTATTTATACATACATATATACATCTAACCTATTAGATGAGTAGAGAAATCAACGCTTAACTAATTAGCGATTGACAGTGTCCGTAGACATCAAAACGTGAATACTAAAAGTCATGTCAAATAGTTTTTAAGCCCAAGTTTTAGATACTAAGCTCTTCTATCCAATAATAATAATAATAAAATATATACGTAAATTATTTTCACCTAATACTGAATTATCTATTAATTCAAACCAGAAATTACCGAGTACTAAGAGCTTTGTTTCAATCGTTGGCTGTTGTAATGAGGGGCTTAGTTATACAGCATTGTAACTTAT
This sequence comes from Bombyx mandarina, assembly GCF_003987935.1. Next base: position 425,042 of record NW_021011511.1, on the reverse strand, counting down.
TTGTTGCACGTTGGACATAACTGTATATTGAATTAATTCCGCAATATGGATTTTTTCGTATACCTTGCAATGAAAGTGTGTTGAAGGATCTCTCCTCTATATTTAAGTCTTTCTTAATTTGTAAATATCCTTGTAACATCCGATTAGCTTTAGTAAGAAAGGATGAATTATGTACTATAATTATATATATGTAGCATACTACTACATGTAGCACATAATAATATATGAAGCCTTAACTATCATTTAACTTCAATTACTGTTGTTTTACTGTTCAATTCTAAACTTACCATATGAATAAAAATATTATATTTATTTTTGTCTGGTATTTTTAAAATAATTAAAGCAGCCAATTGAATTTATTAACTTTTTTCGGGTTTTTAAATCAAATAAAAGCTACTACTATTCTGCTAATACATATTATTATGTTGATAGCTAAGCTGACTACCCATTCTAACCGGCTCCGGATGGCCTACCGATCGAGGGGGAGGTGGTCGTGGCGCCGACGACCGCCTGTCCGGCGTCCCGGGGGGAGGGTGATGGGAGAGATGTGACTCGCACTAAGCGCTTCACTTTCTCCCTTTGCCTTTTCATGAGTTCTGTCTCATGCGAGGTTCGGACGTGGGTTGTTGAGCGACAGGAGGTTTTAGTCAGTTCGACTCCAGCATGCCCCGTCCTCCATCCCCAGTAGAGGGCGGAAGTCCGGCGATTTCCTCCTGACCAAAAAAAAAAGCTAAGTTGACTATTTTAATTCCCGAAAACATAGTGTGAAGTTAATAGTTTTGACAATTCTCTGATGATTTATTATTTATACCTAATTTATATGCATAGCGTAATTGCTTTATAACCTTTAAAATGTGCAAGATAGAAAAGACGAAGAAGAAGAAGAAAAAAGAGGATAGAATAGAAAAAAGTGTAAAAGATAGAAGATAAAGAAATGGAAATGATAGACCTTTAGTATCTCTAAACGAGTAAATAATATTCTACATTTCTTGTTTTTGTTTTAAGTACCTAGATTCTCTTCAATAGTAGTCGTAACCCTGACTGATTTTTTTCTCGATGAGTAGTGGCCAGTATTGACAGTCAGTGGACGCAGTGTAGCGCATCAGTAATTTTCGGGTCAAGTTGTTCATATATTGACTTGGTCTCTCTTTCGTATTCACGGATTTTTTAAATTTCCTAATAAAAAATGGTTTCGAATTAAAGAATAGTTAATGCCAAACTCTAGCAAACGAAGCATCGTATAAGGGCTGCGCTACTGACATTTTTTTTTATTTTTTTATTGCTTAATAGGGTGGACGATCTCACAGTCCACCTGGTGTTAAGTGGTTACTGGAGCCCATAGACATCTACATTGTAAATGCGCCACCCACCTTGAGATATAAGTTCTAAGGTCTCAGTATAGTTACAACGGCTGCCCCACCCTTCAAACCGAAACGCATTACTGCTTCACGACAGAAATAGGCAGGGCGGAGCATCGCCCTACCTATAGGGCATATAGGTATATAGGTACCAAACTACCCGTGCGGTCTCACAAGAGGTCCTACCACCAGTGACATATCGCTTTCCGGCAGCGTGCTCTTCTCAAATATCCCATAAAACAATAACAATATTTAATTAATGAATTTTGCGATACTCGAGAATACTGTATATTCATTAGAACCGGATTTGTAAAATAAATAATACTAAATATTAGCTGAAACCCAAAATGCTTGCATTCTTGTCTACGACAAACGAAGCCTACAAAAAATCCTTCAAGATGATTGTTGATTGAAATTATCAATGTCAAAATCTTGTTTGTTTTATATTATGCTATAGTTATTATTCAAATTGCGTTGTAGATAAAGATTAAATTAACAAAAAAGGGCAGGAAAAGACAAAGTCAATCAAGCCCAATGACTCATACTTGGACCTTGATTTGGTGGTCTTTGGAAGTAATTAGTCTGTACACCTTTCTGTTTCCGTCAAAATATTAGGAAACCTAATAGAGGTTTTTTATTGCCGTTAATTACGTAGACATTTAAAACCAAAGCAATAAAATGTTATTGGCTAAAGTTTTACGAATAACATTGAACGTAAAATTATGTACTCCATAATCCGATATTATTCTCATAGCATATCAATCATATGACACCTTTAAATATGTATATTGCAAATTATAACGTTATTGATTGTCTTTATTATATTGTACACAGTAAGCGGGCAGTTATCCATTTCATACTTTTTTTGCAAAATTATGGTTTCTTCCACCTGTACTAGAAATATTATCTAACACGCAGACCAATAAAATATAACGTGAGAAAATCAAGCTCTAAAATTCCCTCTAATGATTTAATAGATCCATTAAATTTACCTAATGTTTGAGATTCGCAGAAAATTTACCTCAGGTGTGTGAAGTTTTGTTGTTTGACCTTAAACTTGCAAAGCTCTGTGCTTGTCTACTTTTAGAACATCATGTTCATAACGACAAATTCATAATAGTGGTTTTCTTATTTAACTACTTTGAAGTTTCAAATAATGAAGCAAGTTTAATCTCTATGTGTTTGTTGACATTAAGAATCGTAGGAACAAATCACACACGGTCATATGGTCTCAAACTAGGATTTCCTATGCTATGGGAACCAGAAACTAACGTAGGTATTTGATTACTTACATAAACACTTTTATACCTAGATTTTAATTAGGCCTTCGTTATATTACCTGCTCAATCAAGTTGATTGAAAATTAAATAGATAAAATATACTTAGCATAAACGATCCTATCCATCGATTACGCTTTGTTACTTCTGTGGAAGTTAAACGTGTGGAATCTAGAAACTTCGCGGTTATCCATTACCTGCCTACCTGCCTGTCTGAGTCGGGGTGATCTAAAATCTAATATTGAACAGTTTACATAATTTCTAAGAATTTCATAACAAACAGGTGTGATGTAGCATTATGCCCTAGTCCTAAACAACTCCGATTAACCGGCTTATTTACGTAACAAACGATAATTACAATGTTAATCATAACAAAAGCCTGGTTGAAACGAGGAAATATATTTACTTTAATTTAGAATAAACAATCCAGAGTGACACAAGTTCGGCCATGATCTTGTCGGCTTGGTCAGTAAAAATGGAATTCAAGGCCATTGTCATCGTCTTGGAGAATGTCTTTCTAATTGTGGCTGCTATTTATTTTGCTAAACCTATTTTGCTAATTTGAATATAAGGGTAGTTACACATGAAAAATACATAATTTGGCTGAAATATTGTCATTGAACGAAATTATTGCATGATAAGAAAAGAAAAGAAGAAAAACTTATATTAGCTAAATATTAAAATTGCAATGCTTAATGTAGTTATCAAAAACCTGGTTTATGTCAAAATCAAAGGACAAATCTTCATATCACGGGTCAATGATAAAAAACAGAAAAATATATGTACATACAGAGCACCTATCGATTCATTAGCAAAAGCCTAATTTACGTCTGAATCAACCTCTAAGCACTAATCGAATTTGTAAATTTTTTACATTAAATTTATCATGACTTCACATGTCATAGGAGAGTGAACTAAAATAGCATTCGCAGCTGGTGGTGCAAGCCTAGTTATAAATACGGAGGTGCACGTCGGCCATGTACCAGTGTCAGTTCTGCTCCTGTCGGTTTAGCTGAAGAGGACGAAAGTGACCAACCAATTCTTGAAAAATGCGTGCCTCCCAAGTAAGTGCTGTTAGCGTTCGTGTTAATTTTCGTGATTACGTCTACGCTTAAAATAATTAGGATCTTCACGTAACTTCGTACAAATGCAATTCTTATACAATATTAACTGATCGAGTTTAAAAATATAGTTTTTATTTTATTTCTTAAAAAAAATATTGTGTTATTGTTGTTTTATTGAAACATTGAAATTATTTAGAAGATAGTTTCAATTACAAGTTATTCTTTTTACCAGAATTTTAATTTTTTATTTCAATTCTGTCAGTTACAAATCATTTCGATCGTTAATTTAAAATTTCGTCAGATTGAAAAGAAATTAAATATATACCATTTGCTGTTTATGTTGGATAGTGATAAAATTTCGAATTAGATTTTTAAAAATATTCTTGTTTAATTGAATATATTGTTGCTTAATTGAAACATTGAAATTATTTAGAAGATAGTTTCAATTACAAGTTATTCTTTTTATCAGAATTCTAATTTTTCATTTCAATACTGTCAGTTACAAATCATTTCGATCGTTAATTTAAAATTTCGTCAGATTGAAAAGAAATCAAATATTTACCATTTGCTCTCTTTATGTTGGATAGTGATAAAATTTCGAATTAGATTTAAAAAAATATTTTTGTTTAATTGAATATGTTGTTGCTTAATTGAAACATTGATATTATTTAGAAGATAGCTTCAATCACAAGTTATTTTTTTACCAGAATTCTAATTTTTTATTTCAATACTATCAGTTTCAAATCATTTCGATCGTTAATTTAAAATTTCGTCAGATTGAAAAGAAATCAAATATTTACCATTTGCTCTTTATGTTGGATAATGATGAAATTTCGTATTAGTGAATATCGGTCATATTTAGCTGTGCCAATATCTACTAGTGGTCCCAAAGTAATCGAAATTCGACTATAATTAATGGAAACAAAAAGTTTGAACATTATTATGGTTTTATTGTCAAAGGCTATTAAACTTCTATAGTCACAGATTACGCCAAGACAAATTACGACAAATAATATTAAAGGCAAACAATATTAATCTATTCTCAATATGATCACAGAAATTAAATGATAAACAAAAAAGTATATAAATTCGAGTGTATGTCAAATACATGATACTGTGTGTAATGTTTTTATTATTTTAATGTATTTTTTTGCATAATTAAAAAAAAAAGCTTTCTGCACTTCTCTATATTCTCTATAAGTTTGGAAAATACTCATCCGTCTACAAACAAAGCCGATACAAAGTTTTTACTTCATGTATTAATATGTAGATAATACTAGTGACGCGCCCTCACTTCTATTCGGGAACATTTAACTTTATAATTGACTATGAAAATAAGACGGCATATTTTTTCATACTTACTTGACACTTATCGTTATATTTTGAGTAATTAACAATATATCTTTATAAATTATAGCCTATGTGTTATTCTGACCTATATTATTGTAAAGTTTCACCCAAATCCATTTAGTAGTTTTTGCGTGATAGAGTAACAAACATACATTCTTACAAATTTTCGTATTTATAATATTATTAGGATGTAATACGTCCATTAATTTTGAAAAAATGAGAGCTACTTATTTATCATACGCTGGTGGTTCTTTGCCAAGAATCTACCTTAAAGGTCGAATAATACCTGTACAAACAAAAACTGACAAACGAAAAGAAATCAAGTTTATTCCCAATAAAATTTTATCAATAAGAGTTCACAAATAAATTAAGACAGAGTAAATCAGGTTGAATAAAATACATTACACAAATATTGATACATACACACATAGTATTACGTATAATATAATAGTCATTAGACAATCAACTACCATGAATGGAAGTCATTATGTGTCGCAGTAAGAAGCGTTGCGTTACAAAACGAGTCATTATAAAAATGTTTTGCGTACTTTCCGGCTTGCTCCATCAATATTGTCGCAAAACAAAACGCATCGTAATCACGGAAAACGTTTGTTGGGCTCGAGTATGTATGTTGCCGGGAAAACATGTTTGGTTCAAAGCAAAAGATTACAGCGGAATCGCGGATATTAGCTTAGAAAAATATTAGTTTTATTAATATATGGTCTGACAACGATTCATATATATTTGCATTACAAGAATACTCTTTAAATTAATTTACTATTACAAATACTATTATACAAACTAAGTTAGGACCACTATGATTTTCGGCACTGAAAAAGTATGTGTACTTATTATATGGATGGGTGATGTCCGAATTCACGGTTCTATTTATAACTGGGTACTGGAGCTTACAGACATCACAACGTAAAAGCACCCGCAACCCATCTTGAGTTTTACTTGTACTGTATTATTTTATTCGTAACTAGCTGACCCGGCAGACTTCGTTGTTCCTCAATCGATAAGTAGAAGACCTAAACTTTTGTATAAAATAAACTTAAAGCAAACAAAAGGAATCCGTCCGACGGGGGACACATCAAAGGAATAACAACATTGTTATTTTTATTTAATTCTGAGTATTTTCATATTGATCTACCTTTTTAACCTTCTCTGGATTTCCACAAATAGTTCAAGACCAAAATTAGCCAAATCGGTCCAGCCGTTCTCGAGTTTTAGCGAGACTAACGAACAGCAATTCATTTTTATATATATAGAAGATAAGTTTGAAATCGCTGTGGGCTTACCTTTTGGACTAATTAATAAAAAGGCAGAATACATCTTAAATCCATTTATTTATTTATTCTAATATTAATAAACTTAACTAAACGTGGCAGAAAATATTGTATTCGCACACAATATTGAAATATGATTAAAATAGTGGAAGAAAAACAAAATGCCTAATCCAGTCTGAAGCAATCGTGTGCTCCGTTTTGAAGGGTAAAATAGTCGTTAATACAATACAAATTGAGAAATGTCTCAAGGTGAAATTTATGTACGTTGTTGATATCTATGGGTTCGTTCGCTCAGCAGTCTAAGCAATAGATAAATAATGCTTCCATCTCGTGTTTCTAGGTGGATGGCGATGCTTACCTTTTTATATCAATTTTTCATTATTGCTTAGATGGGTGCACGAGCTCACGGCCCACCTGGTGTCAAATGGTTACCAGAGCCCCTAGACATGTACAACGTAAATGCCGCCATCCACCTCGAGACATGAGTTTGAAGGTCTCAGTTTTTACAGTATGAACTTCAGTAACAACTTTATTTCAGTTAAGAAGTGAGTTACCATGCCCGTTTGCAGGATCAAAAGTAAAAAAAGCAGCCGATTTTCATTGAGGATACGGATGAGCGGCAATCGCTTCGGCGAGGAATCGAAAATGCTATGTTATCTTAAGCCGAAACTAAACAATTTGCAAACAGTAATTAGCTAATTTTACGGTACACGAATCGACTCCGCCATCGTTCTAGATTGTTCTTGTAAATGAGCTAAGCTATGAATGAAGTGACTCATAATACTGACCTTACGTATACGATAAATGAGTTAGACTTTCGTTTGCAAGTTGCGATTTACGTATAATAAGAATATTAAGTCTGTTGTGAATCTCTAGTAAGATTCAATATTACTAGCACCAGATAAATTTGAAGGGCACAAGCTATTTATGATAATAATAAATATATAATAGTAAAAAAAAAAAAATTGATTGTGTTAGATTGGTAGATGACCTCACAGCCCGGTGTTAAAAGGTATCCGGATCTCATAGACAATGTAGCATCAAAGTTACTACCCACCTCGAGGGATACATGAAGTACCTACAAGTCCTATTTTACTGTGTAGCGGCTGCTTGCAAAACTTCACTCTCGTAATAGATAGACTGGCGCTGCGTGTTAGAGAACTTAGTCACAACGAAAATATGTAAATATCAAGGATTTCATTTTATTACTAGTGTCTTGTGAGTCCATACGGGTAGGTATCAAAGCTTCGCCTATTTCTGCCGCAATGCGTTTCGGTTAGAAGGGTGGGGCAGGCGTTGTAGTATAGAACTGAGATTACAACTCATGGTCGGTAGCGGCATTACCTTGTTGATGTCTATAGGCTCCCGCAACCACTTAACATCGGCTAGGTCGGGACATCGTTCACTCGTTTAAGAAAAAAATACAGTAAAAAAGCTGGTGCCACTTTTAGACCTCTTTACTTTAGTCGTAATTGATAAATCGGGTAAAACAAATATTAAACTAGCATTGATACTTCGGTGTATCAGGTCGTGATGTTCGTCGCGGTGTGTGGTGCAGCCAGCGCCGGGTATATCGCTCCCGGGTACAGTGGCTACTCCGGGTACAGCGGAGGGCTGGGTGGCTATAACGCTGGCTACAGCGGTGGCTACGGAGGATACGATGGCGGAAATCACGGAGACTATTACGTAAGTATTCTGTTTATGTTTTTGACTAAACACTACAGTTGCATAAAAAACATTGCAGTTACTGTATATTTTATATATATAAAGCGTGATTTAGGGCATCTGGTATAAGGCTGTCATAATAATCATCTATCTACTCTAAGCATGTTGTTACAAAATTTATGTATTCAACTGTATTTTAATAACCCTAAGACCATTATAAACGAAAAAAAAAAATTCACAACTATGTCATCTGCACTGCGTATTCTAACGTTGAAACTAGAATATCGTTAAGAGTAAAATAAATAGTTAAATTAAATTATAAAAATGAAACATAAAACATTGTCACGTGACTTTTAGAATTAAACCTCTATAAAAGACATCAACGCGCTGTTATCGATTCTAGCTTGCTGATATTTGATGTATTTTTGCTCTTACAGGCCTACCCCAAGTATGCCTTTGATTACTCAGTGAATGACCCTCATACTGGCGATCACAAAACACAATGGGAGAGCCGGGATGGTGACGTTGTAAAAGGTAGAGGTTATTTTTATTTTACTGTACTTAATAGGTCAACTATGTTTTTTTTTTAATTGCTTTATATGGGTGGACGAGCTCACAGCCCACCTAGTGTTAAGTGGTTACTGGAGCCCATGGGCATCTACAACGTAAATGCGCCACCCACCTTGAGATATAAGTTCTAAGATCCCACTATAGTTACAACGGCTGCCCCACCCTTCAAACCGAAACGCATTACTGCTTCACGGCAGAAATAGGCAAGGCGGTGGTACCTATCCGCGCGGACTCACAAGAGGTCCTACCACCAGTATGTAGTATATAAGACTAAATAAATGGCTTTTACACAATAGTTGCCTCATGATATCAATAATGACTTAGAAATAATTAGCAATTCGCTTTATGTTAATAAGTGGATTTTAAATAACTGTTAAATGATAAAAGCTAGCGTCATTGTAACAGCGCCATCTATTGTAAAATGACTGTACTATGAACTAGCTGCTTTTGTTGTAGTCCTAATCGATCACTGTAAGAGGTTATCGAACGTTAAAGATCATTAATTCTAATGTATTAAAGATTGGAACAATGTTAATGAACAGTGCTTAATAAAAGAAATTGTCTGGAGGTCTAGATCGAGTCAATTAGATGATACATAGTATAACATGATATTTAAAATAAAAACGGAGCTCACTTTCAGCAGTACGATCAATAATTCTTATTTATATAACACGTAAGACTTGTTTATTAATACGTACAAAAAACTTATTTATTTTCTCAGGTGCTTATTCTCTTGCTGAGCCTGACGGCACTACTCGCATTGTTGAATATACTGCTGATAAACACAATGGATTCAATGCAGTCGTAAAACGCATTGGTCAAGCTCACCATCCCCAGGTCTACGGAGGACACTACGACGGAGCTGGTTACTACGGTTATCACTAGATGGCGCTGTAATAAAAATCATCTAATAGTTACAGCTCTAAACGATAGATGACACTGCATTCAGTAATTATTAATTTGAAAGGACGGTGTCAAACTGTGATATTTATATTTCGATAATAGAATGTTAAAATATAATTTATGTGTATTGTATCTTGACCCTTATTTAACTAATCGTAATTAGTTATTGTTGTTTTGATACAAAGCAAAAACACAGAAATAAAGTTTTATACTGGACGAGTGATTTTAATTTCTAAAACTGAGAAAGTGTTAAATGGGAATTCCTCACTTTTCCTAGTGAAATACATCATCGTTATGAAAGGATTTCATGCATGAAGCACTGTTGATCGGTCATTAATAAATAAAGAAATTAATAAACGGATATTCTTCGAATAACTATGAAGACCGAGTATTTAAATTTACATAATCGAGAATTCAATTACACCGTAGCTCTATTTAAGTAAATAAATCAGATTGAATGCTTCAGACGAATTAGTCTCGTATTTTTTTGATCACGTTATAGAGGATATAAATAATCTGATTGTTGTAAATTACTTTGTATGTGACATTGTACATTGTGTTGCAACGATGGATACGGATAATAAACATTCGTTCATTTCACTTTTTTTTGTAGTGGTTTTCATTTCCAGGAAAACCTTAGTTAATTATACCTGGAAATAACAATAAAAAAAAAGTTAAGTAATAGCTTTTTTTTTTATGATTGAAGGATTACTGGTGGCCCCGAGGCCTTTCCAGTTTCACCAGGACAGGTGGGCGAGCAAAGGCTCAGCCAGGAGGGGTGGGATTTGCTAACAGCTACCCGAGCGCCTCCGAAGGAGACCTAACAGCTCAAGAGTAGCTGCTTCGCGAATGAATCTAATAGCGGATCGGAATCGCGACCCGCTGAGAAGATCCGGCGAGAAACTCAGCGAGCTGATTCATGGGTTGGGTTGCACGGCGAACTCTTTGTCGAGTTCGACGAGTACGGTTACCGAGGTCCCTAAGCCTGCTCCTAGTGTTAGAGCTGAAGGCGTCTAATGCAAAAGTTATTGGATCTGATAGATCCGTAAGGACGTGAAAGTAATAGTATTATCTTGCCAATGTTTGTACATACATATTATTATGTTTCTTATTGGTGATAAAGGGGATTGCCCACTCTCCATAGTGTGCTAGGCCCAAGATGGACATCAAATATTACTATAAAAATGTACTGATTCAAATTCTTAAATGTATTGGATATCTAAAAAATGTATTGAAATTGACGCCACTATTATAAAAATATAATAAAAATAAAAACTCGTTTTGAGGTTAATTTTCTATATAAATAAGTGTCGGATTGTGAGATACTTCAAGAACTTTTCTTTTCTTAATGTTTAAGATGTTCCTAATGTATTTTTATCCAATAGGGTATAAAAACACACACTTAATTCTTTAAATATCTATATTTTCTTCATCTTCATACACAATTAGTATCATCTAAAAATAGCAAAGGAGAGCATATACACGGTTTTAAATCTCGGTCAGGGTAAAACCACAATTCAGACAATGTTTTTTAGTCGTAGTATGAAACGTTATTGATAAATGTAAAATAAATCGAAGAAAAATCAAAACACATCCATTTTGTACGCAAGCACAACACCACAAGCCATAGATTATACACTTAATATATTTGAGACCACAAGCAGCAAGCGAAGTGTCAGTCAGTCAGATTAAATTCAGTGTTGTCAGTATAAAGAAAAATAATTACATGAAATTCATATATCGATTATTTTTTTAAATAACCGATAATTGATTTATATCTTAATCTTTTTTTTACGAGTACACATTATTTTTTATGTTTTTGTTTTAGTTGTACATATTTAAATAACAATACTAGTAAAGTTTTTTTTATTGCTTAGATGGGTGGGCGAGCTCACAGCCACCCTGGTGTTGCTAAGTGGTTACTCGAGCCCACATACATCTACAACGTAAATGCGCCACCCACCTTGAGATATAAGTTCTAAGGTCTCAAGTATAGTTACAAGTTAAAGTCCAATGGGTATGTCTTCGATGTTATTTTATGTGCATAAAATCCATTAAAATCGTTTGATTAATGATAATACTTAAAATGATTTATTTATATGTTTTATTTATATACTCAAAATATTTACTTCATACGTAAAAGGATTTGAAGCTGGCAATATTTTTCCCGCAAAAATAAAAATCCTTGTTTTTTCAATAGAGTTACTTTTTTTAAACTACTTATTGTAAACTATAGTGGCGCTTATTTGCAAGAAAGTAAATGCATATTTATTTATGACAAAATTAATGCACTAAGTATTTTTTCTATAATCTATTGTCCGCTTTGGGCCTAAAATGGGCCATCCCCTTTATTGTTTATATATAATTGTTTATTTGAAAAGTAATTGAAAAACAAAATTGACGATGTGAAGAGCTAAAACCGATTTATTTTACAAACTATGAGTTTAACTGGTTAGTTAAGGACAGGAGTTAACAAGAAGAGGCTTTGACTGATTTAAATTCATAATTCGGTACAATTAAAGTGGCTTACAATTGCATCGGGTTTTAATCAAAGCGGGGGATTTATTAGTGACTGGAGCCAATCATAATGTGAATGTCGTAGCCTTCTTTGAGATGTGAGGATCAAGACTATTTAATTCTATAAAGTCTATCCCTCCCTCAAACATAAAACTTTATAGCTACTTTGACGAAGAAATAGGCAGACGTGGGGACAAGCATTGGGCAATAAATTATACCGAATTTTTTTGACTACTTTTTCCTTTATAATAAGTAATAGGTTAGACGGGTATACTAGCATCGCATAAAAATACTGTACTGGTCATTCATTATTTAAGCTGCAATGACTTCATCAAGCTGCTTCCTTGTGCTCTGTGACAAAGATAAGGGGTTTATCAATAAATTGTTTAATTTTCATAACACCTTTGTGGTTTACAGTGACCAATTTGAATGGTACAACTGCTAAACGATACATCAGAATTATAAAAAATAGTCGATCAGAAACGCTAGGAAATAGTTTCCGTACGAGACTGTCTAAATATCTTTATGATATATTATTATTGTGTCCATTATTCGATGGCAAACTTCCGCAATTTATTTTATGAATATTTATACCTGTCAAGAGTCCATTACCTGGAACAATAATGGTGGTTCGTTCATTTTTAATATATTGCTCATTTTTGTTACGACTACTAGGTTAAAAGAATACGTACTAAAAAAATCTTTGCCTCTTTAACCTCATAAGAATTAGAGTTGAAAAGAAGAGAGATAAATTGTAATGAAACTTGAGAAGTTGATTTCTTGAGTGCGATTTCACCAAGTGTACTCGAGGTCAATGCCAGTCTAACCCATGCATCAGCTCGCTGAGTTTCTCGCCGGATCTTCTCAGCGGGTCGCGATTCTGATCCGGTAGTAGATTCATCCGTGAAGCAGCTGCTCTTGAGTTGTTAGGCCTCCCTGAGAGACGCTCAAGCAGCTGTTACCAAATCCCACCCCTCCCGGCTGAGGCTTTGCTCGCCCACCTGTCCTGATCAAACTCGAAAGGCCTCTGAGCCAAGACTGAGTAATCCTTCAGTCATAAAAAAACAAAACCGTATTTTAAAAATAAACCTAAAAATTGGATGAATGATATTGTATTGATGGTAACTATAAAATCCACGCACTGTAGACTTTAGGCTATTGTTTCGTAGTATACATAGGCTAGGATGTCGATTGCTTACAGTAATCGATCTACAACGATGCCTTTTATTACGAGTCTGGATGTAATTTTTTGGGAACACAAGAGATAATTTTATCTTTGTACCGTTGAATGAAAATCTTTTCATATTCCAATATTTTGAATCCTTCATGATATTTGTTGAAACGGAAGTAGTCTTTCGTTCTAATTAAGCTATGAATTGTTTAGGAAGAGCTTACGTAATATAATTGTGAGATTATCCAGTGATGTTCACGCGTGCGCATCCTAGTGAAGCGATCGTCGTGAATGATGCACAGGTGAGCGCCCCTCATATAGCAACTGGGGGTACAACTGTTTATATATAGACAACTGTCAGCTATGTATTCCCGTCTTTACGCAATCCCGACCTTGGATATGTACAAGTTTACTTCTATTTAAGAATTGTATGAAGATTTTCGAGTTTTGATTTTAATTAGTGGCCGTACAATTGCATGGTGCCGACTCTGGGTTTGTTTGATCATGGCCCGGGATATGATCTTGCTGGTATGTTCTTTATAGAGAATTAAATATGCACAGATCACAATTTACTACTTACTTTATAGTTTTTTTGCAGTAAAGATTTATTTTTAACCTTTAAACGTAAAAAGATTAGTAATTTGATTAATTATTGAAAATTTAATTTTATATAAAACTATACAAAATATTTGGACTGTTTAATTTTCAGATCCTGTTTGCAAACCTCTTAACTATATTTTGTCAAGAAGAAACCGCTCAAGGATCAACAGAGGATCAACAAAAAGATGACGTGAGTAATACATTAATTTAAAAAAACTTGTTCAAATGAAAAACATAATTAAATATATACCTACAGTACTAATTATCGATAAAATTGTAAAAAATATATTTTTAACATTTGTAATTTGTCACCACGTGTATGTATGTTTGTATTTTTTGGCGAATACTTCAGAAAAACGGTTTCACATGTTGTTTTGTAAAACATGTCATTTTCATATTTTTTTGGTATGTTAAATTTAATTTTATGTATCCATATACGTCGGATTGAAACCAGTCAGTGTGTATTTACATAAATCTACAACACGCGAGTTTCACTATCAACGGTGGCATTGCACGCGAAATGACGCGTTCAATAATTGTCCGCGTTGAAATTATAATTGAAACCTTCATTACCGACTTGTTCAATTTTTTAATTCGAATTTTAAATACAGTAAGTACTGTAAGTGTTACGTTCAATTACTAAAGGAAAGTTAAAGTATGTAGTTTGATAATAATAGTTGAATGATATGAGGATAATTGAAGTTTTACATTATTAACATATATACGGTCAGATAAGCTCACGGCTTATCTGAGCGTCCCCAAATCCCATAGACACCATTATAGCCGATATTCACCTTGATTTCAACATTCAAATGCTAATTACAATTTATTGAATATTTATACTCTAAGCGAAAATTAAAAGTCCTTTTGCAAAGGGACGTATAACTCCATAAATGTTTTTTAAAAAAGAAATCTCTGGTTTACTCGCAACTCCCAAGACAATGTAACGCACAGATGAACTTCCAAACAATGTTTTGGGTTTATATATTGCTCAGTATTTTCTAGCTTCAAGCAAGTTTAGAAAGTAAATTACTATTCAACTGAAAACACGAGTCATACTGCGCCAGATGACAGCGTAGATAGAGAAATCGATACGAATTAAAGTAATTTTAAAACGTACGGTGCTGATACGAATCAGTTATTAAGCTCTCGGGATTGCGACTTTTTGTTGTTTCGTGATCACTATTACTGGCTCCATAACAACTAGTCTCGATTCGAAGTTAATATAGTAACCAGACAATCTTTTAACGTAAATAATAAAAAGAAATAAAATCGAACCGATTTTTTTTAGTCTAACTTAGTCAATACTAATACAGACTTGAGATTTTTTGACTTTTCTATAAAAAAAGATGTGAGGTGTCGTGGGACAGGAACGAAGTTCCTTATTATAAAAATATTAATTTTAAGTTCTATTCGAGGTATGAAGAAATTAATTATTCGGGTATACATATTTTATTACGATTTTTTTATTGATAAAAATAAAAAAACGAACTACTTTACAATGTTATCAACTTTATTTTATTCACAATGATTTAGAAAAAAATTGTAATATAAATATGTTATTTTTTGTACTTATTACAAGCTAAGTCGTACACTGTATGCATTACTAATAAAAATCTTACGTTACGGACGTTTTTTCCGGTTAGGGTACCCCTCTGAATCGTCCCATAAGGAACTTCGTTCCAAAAGGTCAAAATGATAAACATACTCTTATACACTCGTCAAAATAATACAAAATAGTACAAAAAGCTAGTCATATTATTACATTATGTTTTGAAGTTAAATTCATTTAATAGAATTGCTTAAATTAAAATTTCACATTCACTTTTGTCATAAACATTTTGATATGTGCATACAGCAACGGAAACGTAATGAAAGTGAATCTGTCATTGACATTAAGCAGAGTGCGATGCTCCTTCGTGCATCATTACTCATCTTGAACTTGAAAGAACAAGTTACGTTTATAGCAATGCTTGTAGATATGTTGATTTTTCCTATTTATGTGCAGTCGTGATTGTAATGAACATTACTAATATCTGCTAAATAGAGTACGATTTTTCGAGTCGTTTTATTATTTTAGGATTAACAATCTTTCTCTCTTGATAATCAGCTAATTGGCATATAATATAATAGTTAGTTGTTTTTATCATTTAAATTGTTAGAGTGAAATTACTTTAAATAGCTCGGCTCGAATAAGACGTTTGCTTGAACAAAGATAACAGAGTTAACATATGTTTGTATTCAATTCGGTTTCACTCATTTGTGTGGTCTTGTTTACAGACAGTAAGTTATTAGATACAACATTGAGCAACTAGTCGTGATAGAGATTGGTGAATTCAGCACACGTTACATTTGACGGGCAGGCGGACATTTATACACTCACTTTAACCGACCGCAATTACTTTCATACCAACGTTATGGAAACTATTAAAACCTTCGTTACTAATACAGAATAGTAAAATATAATGCACAAGCATGCAACGAACTGTCACAATGTATAAAATACCAAATTACTGCACGCAAGCTATCGCTTCATACATTACACGTTGTCTCATTATTTTACAAAACGTTAAGCTGTAATAAGTGGTTGAATAAAAAATTGGATTGATGGATTAATTTTTATCGGTAATAACGTTTTCTTGTCCTAGGGAAAACTGAGTTATTCGTTCAGCTACGGCGTGGCAGATGCTCGAACTGGAGATGTGAAAGCAGTGTGGGAGGCCAAAGAAGGTGACACTGTCAAAGGTTCGATTCGAAAAGCTACATAGGAAATATATAATGCGTATTGATTTTCTCGAGGTTATTATAATTGAACATTTTAATCTATTATTACAGGTCAATACAGCGTCTTAGAAGCAGACGGTTCAACAAGAACAGTCGAGTACTCAGCAGGTCCAAATTCTGGTTTTAATGCAATAGTTAGCAATGAAAATGGTTTCCTTCCCACAAACGAAAATGAAAGTAAGAAAACCGGGAGAAGCCTTATCGAAGACAAGACTATGAGAGACTATGGCAACTATTATGATTTTCCTGAAGACCCCGATGATGAATATTACGAAAAGAAAAAAACGAAACGTCCTTTGGATTCCCATAGAGAACATTCCAAAAACAAAAAATCTAGGTATCCTTTTGATTTGGAATCCAGTGAATATACACACAGTATTAGCATTAAGCATCCTCGCGATGAAGCTTCAGAAAGCGAAGCCCACAGTCATTTCGGTTACAGTTTCGACCCGAACTGCAAAACCAAACCAAAAAAAGGAAGCCATGATACCAATTCATATTCCAATGTGGTAGATCTAGAGACGAATCCGAAATATCCTTTCTATTCTCCAGATTATTTTCGTGATAAGCATCCTGACTCTTCAAGTAATTATGACTTTGAAAAATTAAGGCCATTTAGTAGTTACAAGCCTCACAAATACGAGGAAATAACATTGAAACCTCCTTTTTCGACAAGATATACGAGCCCTGTTATTCCTGATTTAGCGTATTCAAGTGAAAAAATGTATCCTGATGATATTCCGTTGCGGCCGAAGAAGAAACATAGGCCTCACAAAGTACCAGAATCCCATTTTGGTGATGATTTAGATGACTACGTTTTAGTACCAAAAAAGAAGTACAAGCCGCTAAGGCTGGTAGAGCCACACGAGTTTAGACCAGAGCCTGAAGATGACTACCAACGGCCAAACCGTGGAAGCAGTTTCGATGATATACATGACGATCGACATCGGCATCCACCGAGGGGACCTCAAACGGAAATCGTTCGGAAAATCGTGAAGAAACGACGTCCGGTTATTAATTTATTAGATGTTTTTGACATTTAAATAACTTGCTAAATTATTAAATTAGAAGAAAAAAAATCAGCTATTTGCCTAAGCGAAAAAATAGTGTTTGCCAGTAATCCTTCAACAATGATTTTTAATGACCGCCAAAGCCCAATTCTAAATTCTCATTTTTTTTAACGTGTATACAGTTATTAATTATGTTTTAGAAAATAGAATAAATAATTTACAATTCCAAATGCATCTTATGTTATGATGAACTGTCCATATACTTATTAGTTTTATATAATACGATAAATTCATTAATTTTCATCTAACATGGAAAGTGATCTGATGTTGCTTGATGTAACCCCTTCATATTTTTTTAATTATAAAATCTGAGATCGTAGTAGGATTCCCCCACAGTGCTAGAAGCACTGCGTTATTCATAGTAATTTTACCTCCCCGAATCCTGATAACGCAGGAGCAAGTCACCGTCGTCGCCCTAGACACGTCCTTACGGATCCATCAGATCCAATAACTCTTGCATTAGATACCTTCAGCTCTAACACTAGGAGCAGGCTGAGGAACCCCGGTAACCGTACTCGTCGAACTCGACAAAGACGTCGACGTGCAACCTAACCCATGCATCAGCCCGCTGAGTTTCTCGCCGGATCTTCTCAGTGGGTCGCGATTCCGATCCGGTAGTAGATTCATTCGCGAAGCAATTGCTCTTGAGTTGTTAGGTCTCCTTCGGAGGTGCTCGGGCAGTTGTTAGCAAATCCCACCCCTCCTGGCTGAGCCTTTGCTCGCCCACCTGTCCTGGTGAAGCTGGAAAGGCCTCCGGGCCACCAGTAATCTTTCAATCACAAAAAAAAAGTAATTTTAGCCTCAAAGAGTCATTGTACCGTACGTGGCAAAGACGTATTTAATACTATCCGTCTCTGGAACAATCTTCCTTCATTAGTGTATCCGAGTATGTCGTGAGGTTCGAAAAGTTTTCTTAGCTAAATGCGGCCTCTGTCATGAGATATGAACTATAGAAATTATTTACCATTAGGTGCAAAAATCACAGCAAACGTTTCCAAGGTTCCTTAAGACAAGCTAATAGATATTTAAAATGGCGTACTATTTATTAATGATTCGTCATTAGCTTCACTTCGATTGTTAGCAAATAATGATTTTGCCACATCCCTTGCGAAATATATAGCTCCAGATATTTAACCATTACATTTTTGCGTTTAAAAATTAAACAGCCGTCATTATGTATGCAGTGCGGGTTGCGCAAAACGATCTCACAATGATAGTGAAAGTCTAAAGCGAAACTGGAGCGAGTGGGAGTGTCCAAGTGTATTACGCCGCAAGGACGTTTTGTTATATTTGTGAACACGCAACCGGTACCGATAGTTCATTAATTAATTGGGTTATCGATGTGTAGATAAACATGGGTAAATTTACTGAGGGCCCGATGAAGGTTACATTGGCAAGGTTGTACTTTTTCATTTTTAACGAAAGAAGGTTTTCAATATAATGTTTATTAAGTACTATGTATTTGACTGTTACATTCTTATGGTACAGTTTTTAACTTGACAAGTTAATTGCCGTAAAATCAGCTCCAAGCATCCGTATATTCGTTTTGATAAAAAAAAAATATTTTTTTAAAAGTTATCTATTTGGAAAAACTAGATAGTGGATTTTAACACTTAAAATTATATAATAGTATGTAACAAACTTGGAATTCTTATTAATGGTAATAGCGAGCCCGCTACGTGTTCTTGGCATACTGTTTTCCGCTCCAGTTTGTATGATACTTTTTTATTAAGATGCCGGCCGATATTAAACGGCTTCTTGTTGTTGAAGGCTTTATGATCTGGCAACGAGATATTGAAGCCAAGTCTATTTTTTTCTCATTTTGTGACATAAAAAAAGATATAAAGCAAAATGAGATGAAATTGATTAATTTGAGACTTTAATTGATTGGAATAAAGTTAAATTAAACTAAATGAGATGGGATGAAATATAAAATGTGTAAAATGATGGTTATCTACCGGGACTTTTTGGAAGAGCCCGAAAAGCTACGTCCATCGACTTGTCTCCACCAACCACCAATACCATTTTTCCACATAAAATAATTCCTACGACTTCTTGCCATCCGTTTCCCCGAAAAAGTCCATTTTAAGCGTCAAAACTTGAATTCCGGTGCCAATTTTGAAACATAAGGTTTAGATGTTATTAGATTTTTTTGACCTACTTAACCGTTAGCGGCCTCGAAAAGCTATTCTGGCTACACCCTTACAAGTAGACAAACTCACGGAGTAATTCTGAAATAATTTACTAGCATTTGTAAAAGCACTCCTTTGCCGAATGTACCATTGGATCGGAATCGTGAACCACCCAGAAGATCCAACAAAAAACTCAATAAGTTGTGTTTATGGATTAGGTCGCACATTTTATGGGAATAATGCCTTTCCCACTAAATGATAGCCTTAAACAGTTAGTTATAGAAAATTTGTAACGGGGTTCATAATTTCGTCGTCCCATTTGCAATTAAGATAAGATTTATTAGAACTCGCGGAAGTAAGATTGGAAGAAATAGAACTGATTACGGATGAATCATGATGAAGCAATTGAACCTAATAGTTAGAGGAAGCTAGCATCACATAATTCGCTGATTTGCTATACACACGTAACTCACATTCACACGTATTACTATACTTACACATTACTATAATTGAATTACTACCTACTTAATATATCAGAATTAACCTAATCATTTAATTTTACATCTATTTTATAGATATATATTTATTTAGACTTCAAGATAGTGCACCGAAACTTTCGAGAAGAATAGAGGAATAAAGTCATCGGTTATCATTACATTTTGTTCAATTGAACACGCATTCCACGGACATTCACCGGT
Organism: Bombyx mandarina; assembly: GCF_003987935.1. Next base: position 404,594 of record NW_021011511.1, on the reverse strand, counting down.
GGGCGCGGCCATGACACGGCCTGCATTGTCGCAATGTCTCGCATACAGATCTACAATACAATCGAATACAGAATGTTTAATTATGGAAATACATTTAAAAACGATTCTAAATTATACGAAAGCTCGCGATTATATCTGATAACAATTAAAGAGAAGAGAAAACGTTTACTGATGAGGCTCGTTCAATAAAGGAATAAAAATCTGGACAAAGAATCTTCCTCGAATCTGTTATCGGTTCTATTTCGAAAGGATAGATGAATGGTTCCAATTGAAATTTAGACTCGATCTCATGTCTCAGGGTGGACTGCTGGACAAGCTGTGGTGTTAATGTGTTTTTGGGTATAAGTTCATGGAATTTAACGTCGATACAAGAAATTAGTACATACAAAAAAAGTATATAATTTTATAATAAAAGCTCTGAATATGGCATCTAATTGTAATTTTGAACATAATTATGTCACGCATAATTAATTATGAATAGTACGGAGTGTGAGCACTCCCGGGTATTCTCTAATTACTCAAGCTTAGATTTTAAGGGTCGAAAAAAACCTTTGAATATAATAATAATAAAATCATTTCATCATAAATATCGACTTTTACTTAAATATATAACTATACTACTTGGAATCTACTGCCTACCGACTACTTTTATTACATATATTTATAGGGTCTACTGGTTTTGGGCAGCTTAGCTGTGATCTTAGCATTACTAATGTCAATGAGTGAAGATTTGATGTTCAAAAAACCTCGCTCAATATCGCAAAAGTCAATCTTTAAGCCTTTTCTCTTTCGTAAACGAATAGTTGATAATTTGCGTGACCATGTCGTGATGTGTGTGGTTCTCTTTTGAGAGAAGTGTAAAATTTTAATTAACCATGAATATATCTAATGTTATTGGATTCATGACAGCTAAAGTTAATTTAAGTATACGTATGAATGTTAAAATTCCCGCTGGGACCGGGTCAGTTAATATGCATTATCCAAATGCATTGCGAAAAAGCAACCATTGACGGATGACCGCATTTCTTGAAGCAAACTACTGCTGATATTGAGTTGATTGATAGCTCCCTTTAGGCGAATTCTGGATAGTCGATCGATTACTGATTTGGTTTTCCGTGGGATTATGGTAAAATGTACTTCGTGTGAAACGCATCGTCAAACATCCAACCTTAATTCAACCATCAAGCCGTAGTTGAATGCTGTCTCATATGAGGCTCGAACGCAGGCTGTTGAGCGACGTAGGGTTTTAGTTGATTCACCTCCGACATGCCTCATCTACAAGTGAGCGGAAGTTTGCGATTTTCACCTAACCAAAAGAAATGACATAGTATTTGAACCAATTTAGACCGATTTTGTTTTTCAGTTGCAATACAATATTAAATCTAAATTTGTTTCATACCTTTTGTTCTTTGTTATGCTATGTATCCTATTCAAGTCCGTTCGAACTACCTCAAGAACTAACTCTATCAGAAAAGTAACATTTGAAAACTGAAAAGTTCAGTGAAAGATAAACGTAAAGTAAGATAAAAAGTATTAAAATCACTTTTACGACTTAATCACGCTTACATCCATGATCGCGAACACGAAATCTGTAAGATATTGGAAGCGTCAGAAATAATAAATTGAGAAACTAATAATTGAGAGATTAAACCGTAAAAGTATTTTTATTATATCTACAACTCGTGGAAATCGAAGAAGATACTACTACAAAAAGTATTTTGTTTAAAGTGGGCATTTTTGTTAGTCATTTTTCATTACAGGAATTATTTTCCACTACGTCTGTCTTAATTATAAGGCTCTATGCTTCATCAATAACTTAAAAACCGTAAGAAACCTTCGAAGAACCATTTGAAGAACTTAAGAACCTAAGAACCATTTGCTTTGCGAGTTTTGGGATCTCAGAAGCTCCGAAACATAGGTCCACTGACTATCTTGATATATAAAATCTAAATTAAATTACTTTGAAATGTCAGGAGTTAATAAACTTTTATCTAAGCGTTCCTTGTATATCATTAAGTTCCCTGTTCGCGCCCACGTTTCCCTAATCCTTTTAAGTTAATTTTTGTAATTGAAAAACTCGATCCTCTTTCTCAAACTTATTCATTCAAACATAATTATAGTAGACCACTATAGACTTGATTTATGTACCACAAAAAAAAATTGCCGTGTGACTCGTCTGGCTTTAAAAGCCATAAAAAGAAAATGCGTCATTTTGATTTATTTTTATATCTTGTTAATTTTCATGTTAATGTCTATCAATCAGCTTTATTAATGACGTTTTCGTTCTTTAGATAGTGGCTTTTACTGCTGTCATAAATCAATTCAGCACCTCACTTAAATTAATCAGAAAAAAATATTAGTCATTTTTAATTATTACCACTATGTAAATTTAACTAGAACCACGTGCTTGAAGCAATTCTGTATATCAATCACATTTTATTGGTAATTTGATTTATCAAATACACTAGAGTGTTAATAATTAGAGTAGGCTTTAACTTACGCCTTAATCTTTTATTTCACAAAATTTCAGTTGTTTTCCTAAATAGAACTGTTCTGAAAAATATTCAATTTTTTGTACTAATAATGACCGCAGCAAAGCCTAACTAGACTTCACGAACTCAAAATTAATAAAAATATTTCTTTGAAGAGCTAGCCTTACTATTATAGGTAGATAAGATCGCGCCATATTTGATGTTAGGCTGTAAGCGAAGCCAGCAGATTTGACTACTACTGATAACTACTTAGACAGAAAAAAAATTATATACAGCATGATCACTTCGTGCTTACGAGAGCCTTCTTTCTGTATGTGTCTGAATATGTACTTCAATTAGGTAATAGGGATTTAATAATTATAGTTAGAAAGTAAAATATGAAGAAATACTGCTACTACCGACGGCTGAGAGGGTTGTGTGAGCAAATAGGTCGAGGAAGCCATCCTCGCACTTTTAACTTTTGATCAAGAATTGAATGTTTAAATCGTTTATTGTAAAACTTTACAAATTTTACCAATACATTTATTTTGAAAAAAAAAAACAAAATTATGAAAAAAGTATTTAAGGCAAAATTGACATAAAACAAATTCTAGATTCGTGTTTGTTTTAAAACTAGACACATTGAATGATTAAGTAGAACTAATTAGAATGTCATGTTTAAATGGATAAAGTCAGTGTCGGCCGTAACTATATCATTTTGTTTTGACGTTTAATAAGTTAATTATATATTCAGATTAATTACTTATTTTTGAATGCCGCCCCTAGACAAGGCAATGCCAATGTTTTCTGCATAATTTTATACTATAATGCAAACCTCGTTAGAAGAAACATATTGTAATAGTATTCAGGAAATACCTTAGAGGAGTTCATTCAAAGTTTCAATAAATTACATATATGTTAAGTACATATTTGTTTAAATATTATTGAACAAAAAAAAGTTTTGGTGCGTAGAATATACCCTTACGAAATATTATAATGTTAAGGATTTAACAAACAGTAACAAAATAATGGGTACTCTATTGATGTACGAGTTCAAAGCACAACTCAATGTTATCCTTTCGAGTAATCTTGTTACAACATTACGTAGGTGGAATCCTGCACCCACATATGAAATAATAGCATTTCGTAAGGAAGCATGAGCGGTACTAGAATTTAGTTTATTTAGTTTTCAATAACAACAACAACACTTAAATACAACCTTATTAACGGTAAATGAGGTAATAGAAAAACTGCTATGCGGTCTATCAACTAGATGATTATGCTGTTTGAATATTGTATTCAATGTCAATACGATAGAAGAGATTTGTCTTTTATTTCATAGTCATTTCGTGAACGTACAGTAGCAATTAAATTTACATAACGATAAAATATTATTATCTAATTTACAAAGCCATCCAGCCACATTACCAAATATACATGTATAATATGGCAAAATACTATGTCCGATGTTCGACTGCGGCATGCTCGGAGACTTCAGAGGTTAATGACACGAGATGAGTCACGCAGGCAATTGACATCTGCGATCTGAGACAACGTGGTAGACGTTCACGCCTTAATTAGTGATCATTTGCGCTGCGGCGATTCGAATCGTTGAATGAAAATGTGCTTGGATGTCGCTTATTTTGTTTGCGATATAGTCAAAAATCATAGTGAAGTCGCACCTTAAGTGAATTCACACTGGTTTCGGTCAAATATAATTATATTCCATGGCCAACTGAATTCTATTAATGCTATATTTAGATTACTGTTATTATTTTTGGTAATATGGAGGCTGAATGATGATACGTACAAAAATGACAGTATTTATAATAACAAATTGTGTCCCAAACGTACCTATGGATTGAATTCATTAAATCATCTGATCTAGGCTCTCTATTCTGATCACCGAAACGAGAGATTACATTACCAGAAAATGTCTCTTGCAGAAATTGAATTGTTTCACTAGCTGTATGGAATGTGACACCGTCTTGTTGAAATTACAAATTGGCGACATCAATAGTGTCGAATTTCGGCAGAAAGAACTGTGTTATCACGTAGCGGTATTCACTACCACAGTTACTGCTTAACCAGTGTCATCTAGTCTAATAATGCCTCCAGCCAAAAATTCGCACCAAACAGTAGCACGTTCTGAGTGCATTTGTTTTTCGAAATATATTTACTGGTGGTAGGACCTCTTGTGAGTCCGCGCGGGTGGGTACCACCACCCTGCCTATTTCTGCCGTGAAGCAGTAGTGCGTTTCGGTTTGAAGGGTGGAACAGCCGTTGTAACTATACGTGAGACCTTAGAACTTATACCTCAAGGTGGGTGGCGCATTTACGTTGTGGATGTCTATGGGCTCCAGTAACCACTTAACACCAGGTGGGCTGTGAGCTCGTCCACCCATCTAAGCAATAAAAAAAAAAGTTATTGTCCGAGCCCCAAATACCGCAGTTTTCGCGATTAACAACGCCATCAAAGTGCAAATGTGCTTCATCGCTTAAGATGATTTTGCTACAAAAATCAGCATTCCATGGACTAGCTGTCTATGGTCATTAGGTTTCATTTGTTGTGTTAATTGAATTTTGTAAGCATGGAGACACTGATCTTTTGAAAGTAGCCTAGCTTCAAATTTGCAAACCTTGTCCACGATGCCGAATTGATGTGCCGCTTCCGATGGACCGCTTCCTAATGACGTTAGAATATCTTGTTTTTGGACCACTCTTTGTGGACTCCACACATCGTCTTTTTTGAATAACTTGCTTGTTAAAGTAGATATAAATTTGTAATTAGTCTACACACATTTCATAGATACTGATATACAAATAGTTTACAAACGGCTGTCATAGTCTCATATTTGATTATTTCTTTATAGTTACTATCTCTGTCTAATTTTTAGCAGAAGCTTCAGTCCTCAAGTTGCCCATACAACTCGTAATATTTTTTCTGAGTTTATTGACGTTCCAGATAATTCCAGGATCTGTTATCGATCCTTCAGGTTGACTGACCCCGACCCTGGGACTTTATTACCATAGGAGAATTCTATAAATGGTAACTTTTTTATAAATTTCCATTTTTGTGTAATTAAGAACAAATCGATACTAGATTGATCGGAATTCGTTAATTTCAAGTTTTAATTACGAAAGATTAATGTTAAGTGCACATTATTCCAAAAATCAAGAGACCCAGTTCAACAAATCTATATTTTGTCCAAATCAAGACAGCTATTACAATAAAAAGGTAATAATTACACATATCTGAGTTATTGAAAGTTGCTTTATCCACTAAATTAACCGGTAAGAAACCCTACAGTCCTTGACACAATTTTATTTCAAACCGCCAGTTCGAAATACAATACGGTAATAAAATTTGCTGTTGTTTTAACTTTAGCCGGTAACATAAAATTGAATGTAAATAATTTATGTTGTCAAGAGCATATAAAATTATATGGCGGTTAATATCTACATGTTCACCTGATGCAGTTTCTCGATTGAACTAAATATCAGACTAATGTGGATATCCTTGTATTTTTTTTTTTTGTGTTTTCTTTAATTTTTTATGTTATTTCTAATAAACATATTATTACTTCAATTCATTATTTACTAATTATAAACGGAACTTTCATCGTATAATCCTAAAAACATTAGGGCAAAAACCATTGATATTAAAATTTGGTAATATCAAGTTATAGCGTACACTAAATGATTAATTTTATAGATTAATTATTTTCTTAGGATTTAACGATACACGCTATGAAAACTACTCATACGGCTTAATCGTATTTTCACTGAATTCTGTCCAACCTTTTGCATGCTTTGCGGTTTTAGATGGTAATTAAAAAAACATTTAAATGTCTACGATTAACCCCATATTTATCTAAGACCACGAATATCTTATGACAGTTAAGGTTTATGATGTAAATATTAATTAGCATTTATAATTGTTTGGTTCAAAAAAAAAAACCAAGATTATCTACAATATTCCGGCTGTCTATGTTACTTGCGGTAACGCCCACTAGATATATGTGACATAGTATTTTAGTTCGCATACGGCACACTAGGGACTAGCTGGCTATCTATAGGACAAAGCAACCTGTATAAAAGGCTCAGGTATCTCACATTTAGGCACAGAACAAGCCCTAGTTCTAAGAGAGACGTACTGTTCTATAACTTTACACAAACACTGAGAAAATGTTCGGAAAGGTAATTTATTAAGTTTTGTGTTAAAAATGCTGTACGCAGTGATTAACGTTCTTTTGAACGGGATTATTGCCAGGGTCCTTCGAGTGCTGAGCTGTCTTAATAATCTTCATACACAGCAATGTATACAGTGCTAGTTTTATCATAATTATGTGGTATTTATTGAAAGTGCTATAAATTATGGGACAGTTAAAGCGCAAAAAACAATCACTAAATTTTTTAGCTTAGATGCGTGCAAATTGCTAAGGAATTAATTTGTAACGTTGCGTGCCTTTATTCAACTATTAAATTTGAAATTCAACGTGTCATAAATCTACGGTAAGTGATCACCATCGCCCATGGACATCAGCAATTCCAGGGTCATAGCCTAAGTCACTATGTGGTGTATAAACTATCTCTTTTAAAAACGAATTAAATCCTTTGCTCGTTTTTTTGTATCAAAGCCGACAAAGTGACAAACACATTTGTTGAATACATAATAATATGATTATGATTATATATATATTTTTATATATATATTTTTTTATATTTTTATATATATTATATATATATATATATATTTATATTTTACTAACAATCACGCCACGTTAACTGGTCCCGTGATAAGTTCGTAAAGAACTTGTGTTACAGGTACCAGATAACGGATATAAATGTAAGATTTTTATTATGCACATACATATATTTAATATACATCCATAACCCTGGAAAAGACATTTATATTTATCATACAAATATCTTCCCTTGGCGGGATTCGAACCCGCGACCCCCTTGTGTAGTGACCATGTCACTTACCACTACACCAGACGGCCGTTAATTTAGAATAATTTAATTAGAATAACAATGTTAATATTATTTTCATCACCGAAAGCTACTTAATGTTTATAGCCCAGTTTTTCCTTTTTTTTTATTCACTCACTCTATCTAGTATAATATGTATATTCATAAAATTATTATCAAGAAGGCTAATATTTTTAATATAATCAACTATTTTCCTATTCTAATTTGGTTTACTCGAGCCTCAGAAGATAGTTTAACAATCCCTTCTGTACATTGAAAATTGTAAGAAAAGGTGTATGTGTAGACTACTTATTCGAATCGTTAAATTTGAAAATGAACAAAATAATAACGATACTCAAATTTCTTTTTTTCTTTCTTTCTTTCTTTCTTTTAATTTGATTATAAAAGGATGACAAAAAAAAATAGAACAAATTAAACGGTATTTTAATTTCAGGTGGTGGTTTTGTGCGTCCTAGTCGCAGTTGCTCGTGCTGGATTGATAGCTCCACACGGGGCTGTGTCATCGCAGAGTATTGTGCTGGGCACGCCTGCCATTGCGCACGGATATGCCGCCCCAGCCATTGCCGCCCCGGCTTACGGTTACGGCTTAGGTATGAAAAGGGTAACTGTTCGTTATTAGTCGTTGTTTGCTATGCGAAATAAGACATCAGATTTGAAAGTCGTTGGAGACTATGCTCGGAGTTTCTCTACAGGATCGAGTTAGGAATGATTTTTGTAAGAGAACCATGATAGCCGACATAGCCTGAAAGATTGTGCGGTGGGAACGATAGTGGGCAGGGAAATTGCTCGTAGAACAGACGGCCGCTAGGATTAAAAAGTTCTAGAGTTGCGACCAATTGGACATTATCACAAACCTTCGGTGTAGCTGAGTCCATCAGCAGACAACTATAGTACTAGCAGTAGATGGGACCCTATACCTATCCGCCTGACATTGAGTGGTTTTCAAATATACCACAATGCCTACCTTGTGTAAAAATATCGAAGTCTCGTTACTATTGTACACTTGTTCCACCCTTCAAACAACTAGGAACATACAAATATAAATTATCTCTAAATCATTAAGAAGTACCTACCTAATTTTTTATACGTTAATTTCTATGCTTATTTCTGCCGTGAAGCAGCAATGCGTTTCGGTTTGAAGGATGGGGCAGTCGTTGTAACTATAGTGAGGCCTTAGAACTTATATCTCAAGGTGGGTGGCGGATTTACGTTCTAGCTGTCTATGGGCTCCAGTAACCACTTAACAACCAGGTGGGCTGTGAGCTTGTCGAACAATCTAAGCAATTAAAAAAACGAATTTTATGAGAGTAAATTTATTATTAATAGTGTATGAGATAAGTGATGTAGATAAGTGAGTAAGATTTATAATTTACAGGACACAGCGCGGTCGTTGCACACGCAGCGCCGGTGCTGCGAGCGCCCTTGGCGTCGCTGGCGCACGCAGCCGCCCCTGTTGAAATTTATGTAAGAATTTTATTTTTGGAACGAAGTTCCTTATGGGACGATGCGATCGGGTACCCTAACCGGGAAAAAACGTTCGTAACGTAAGATTTTTATTAGTAATGCACACAGTGTACGACTTAACTTTGTAATAACGTACAAATTAGTAACGGACACAGTGTACGACTTAACTTTGTAATAACGTACAAAAAATAATATATTGTTTTATCATTCATTGACCACGATCTTAGAGCGTTCGTTTGCGCAATACACTAACTCTTATGCAAACAACCGTGAATGAAGTGTACCACAATAAGTTCGCATGTTACTGAATGACCATGGGTTGTTGTGAAACCTCCAGTTTTATTTTCTTTATACCTCGAATAGAACTTAAAATTTATATTTTATAATAAGGAACTTCGTTCCTATCCGGTGTCCCACGACGCCACACATCTTTTTTGCCATGACATATTCCTCTTTAAAAGAGGATTGTGGAGACTAGTAAGCGGTACGCTTGGCTATGCCTCTGGCGTTGCTGATGTGCATAGGCGACGGTAACCAGTCGCCATCAGATCCAATAACCCTTGCATTAGACACCTTTAGCTCTAACACTCCGGTAACCGTACTCGTCGAACTCGGCAAAGAGTTCGACGTGCAACCTAACCTAAGCATCAACCCGCTGAGTTTCTCGCCGGATCTTCTCAGCGGGTCGCGATTCCGATCCGGTAGTAGATTACTTCGCAAAACAGCTGCTACTCTTGGGTTGTTAGGTCTTCTTTGGAGGAGCTCGGGTAGCTGTTAGCAAATCCCACCCCTCCTGGCTGAGCATTTGCTCGCCCACCTGCCCTGGTAAAACTGGAAAGGCTTCCAGGCCACAAGTAAATTCTCAAACATAAAAAAAAAAATAAAAAAATAAAAGAAACCATCAGATGTGCCGAGCGCTCGTCTGTCTAAAAGGGCAATAAAACAAAAAAAGTAATCGGTATTTAATGAATTATAACTTCTTTTTGTTATGAATATCGAAAACACATGTACAAAAAAAGTACGTGCAGACCTTAATACCAAATTCCTTTCACAAGGATTCTCACTGCGTCAGGATGTTTAATCCAGACCCCGTGGCACAATAATTGGAGTTTCAAATCATAAGAGAAGCGATTTATACAAAATAATGAAGTGTTTTATAATATTTCAAAGAATATGTTAAAATAGTTTATCGGCAGTATAAACGACATTCACTTGTGATGATTACTACGAACTTACCAGAAAATACCAAATCATAATACATTAATATTGTTACATGTGTTACGCCAGTAAGAGTAATGATATTCTGATACATTCTTAAAATATTTTACTTGACCTACTTAGGTGGGCTAAATGAAAGAAAGAATAGCTAAGTAAAAGCAAGTATTAATCTTCCTTTCTATTAAACATTTAACCTCTTAAAGATTTTGCAAATAGCCAGATGGATATTATAAAGAACTGACTCGCATAACATAAGCGTCCTTGCATCGTGCTGCCTCAGCTGAGGGTCATGACCTTTGCGGAGCACTTTTGTTCGGATTATCTTCCTCCATTCATTCCTGTTTTCTGCGTAGAGGATAGTGACACTAATTTGATCGGACCAGCATGGTCTTGCGCTCCCTTGGCCTCTTTCCTTCCATTCTGTCGGTAATGAGTAGTGGAATTTGGTGGAGTTCAGTGGTGGAAAATTTTTTGGAGACGCATAGTTCTTCCAGGATTGATACGTTGGTCCGGTGTTTCGTCCAAAGAATTTGCATAATCTTCCTCCAGCACCATATCTCAAACAAGTGTACCCGACTTCGTCGATAACAAAAACAAAGGGGCCTATATTCATAATATGAACTTGCAATACATTTCAGTCCCACCCCCGCTACCAATTTAACTATGGAGTCACCGACGGTCACACAGGCGATCAGAAGAGCCAGTGGGAAGCGCGTGATGGCGACGTCGTGAAGGGACAGTACTCTCTGGTTGAGCCTGATGGCACCGTCCGTACTGTCGACTATTCTGCTGATGACCACAACGGGTAAGTACCAGACGATTTCCACATATATATGTAGTATATGTTGTAAACTAAATCTTATTTATAAAATTCTCGTGTCATAATGTTAGTTACCAATTCCGGGTCAGTTAGTATTATATAGATCTCAAATTTTAAATAGCACAATATTAGATTTGAAATTTGTTTTTTTTCTGACGGTGAAATTAGGCGAAAAAACATGACAGTTCACATTAATGAGTTTCAGAGTAAAAATCGCTTTCGATCGATCATACTCGAACCGAATAAGCGCGGCACGCGTGACCGAATTAAACATAATAATTCAATGAATCTTACTGGAAATGGCTACATGTAACAGCAGCTATTTTTTCTTCATTAACCTGATTGTTTTTCACCAAACAAAATAAACCTGTAATGCAATTTTAGATAGTCTGTAATAGTTCACGCGTTGCCGAAATTATATTAATGCATTTATTATAATTTGAATAACCTATCCTTAAACACCTTAATATATATCCCCTAAAAAGCAAGAAATGGACACTCCTATATTTAATTGGTGGCTTAACATTCAACATAACAAGGACACTGAAATTTCATTAAATAACTTATAACACACTCATACTCAGACTCATTACACACAGAGGGTACATTAATACACTCATTTCAATAATTTTTGTTAATTGTAATATTTTAAGCTCACATATTGTCACTTTTATGCAATTCATAAATTTCAGTTTAATTTTTGTCAAGTAGTTTTGTATTTTTTTGTATCTGAAGTAAAGCTGTTGTATTCTTTGTACGAGGAGCACTGTTGCTTGAGATACAGATTTTATCACCTAGTTCAAGTACAGATTGGTAGGCAGCGGCTTGGCTCTGCCCCTGGCATTGCTGAAGTCCATGGGCGACGGTAACCACTCACCATCAGGTGGGCCGTATGCTCGTTTGCCTACAAGGGCAATAAAAAAAAAAGATGCAGTTTTTTTTCTTTAATTATTTCCTGGGTGGACGAGCTCACTTGATGGTAAGTGATTACTGGAGCCCATAGACATCTATAACGTAAATACGCCGCCCACCTTGAGATATAAGTTCTTAGGTCTCGTATAGTTACAACGGCTGCCCCACCCTTCAAACCGAAACGCATTACTGCTTCACGGCAGAAATAGGCGGGGTGGTAGTACCTACCCGCGCAAACGCACAAGAGGTCCTACCACGAGTATTACGATTGTGTTTCTACTCCTATGTTCACAATAATTAAATAACATAAATAAATCCTATCCCTAGCTTCAATGCGGTTGTAAGCAGACACGGGCACGCCAGCCATCCTGCAGCCCACGTGGTGGCTGCCCCAGCTCACGGACACTACCTCGGCTAGACCAAGACTACAACATACTACGATGACTATTTATTTGCAACTTAGCTTAAGCGATGGAAGGCATGACGCGCTGGAAAGGACTGACCATTCGATTTTCATTCATTAAAAGCTTAACCGAAACTTTTGTTTATATAAAGCGTTTGATAACTATTGTATTATATTTTGTACGTAGATTTTAAGGTTGTTATCAGTAAAATTATGACTTGTCGAGTATATATAATGTCAGCGGGGCTTGTGGAAGGTGTTTGAAAGGAAATATAATATTCTCATATAAAAAAAAATTTGTATGTTTTCTTAAAAATGAACATCAATGTCGATTTGATATTTTTAATTTTTTTAGAAACAAACAAAAACCAGATAATGCAAGCGGTGTGCCATTACGTAGTGTATATTTTCAAATGGATAATATACTAGATTTTGCCCGCGTCTCCGTCCGCGTGGAATAGTTACTTTGGCATTACGCTAAATTTTTCCATTCACTTCATTTACGTAGAAAGTGAAAATATTTTTGAATTATAGAATGTTAAGGAGCTATTTGAACCCCTATTTTGAAACATTCTTTATTGGTGCTCAACTTGTATTGGTCTTACCATGATATTATATAACCTTATAGCCTTTCTCAATAAATGGGCTATCTAGCACTGAAATAATTTTTCAAATCGGACCAGTAGTTCCTGAGGGCGTTCAAACAAACAAATAAACTCTTCAGCTTTATAATCTATACTTAAAAATGAATTGCTGTTCGTTAGTCTCGCTAAAACTCGAGAAAAGCCAGACCGATTTGGCTAATTTTGGTCTTGAATTATTTGGAGAAGTCCAGAGAAGGTTTAAAAGGTAGACAAATATGAAAATTCCTTTTGTTTGTTTTATGTTTATTTTATACAAAAGTTTAGGTCTTTTATTTATCGACTGAGGCACTACGAAGTCTGTCTCATTTGTATATTATTATTTATTACATTGTTTGTTTTTTTTTTTTTTTTTGTTAATTGAATAACCACATAAAAAAATTCACATTCTGGTGTAATTTAACTTAAAGAATATTTAAAGTAACAGTGTTGGTCAAAAGAAGCTTGTGCACGCTGCACATTGTGTAATTAATGAAAAAACCTGTTCAAGCTTAACCTGAAACTCGAGGGAATAATCATGTGGCTCAATTTAATGCGTAACACAACATTGACCTACCGATGAGAGAATTTTCATTTTATGTAAATAGTATAAAAGAATGCGACAGTTTGGATTATTATCATTCGAATGCAACGTGCAGAAGAACTTATACAAATAAAATGTTCCCTAAAGTAAGTTAGCAAAAATGTATAAAAATATTCATAAGCGTATTTATTTTTTTGGGTGTCGTAGGTACTATCTTATGTGCTGTATTATCTCTTTCAATGATAAGTGTAACTTTGATTGGTTCTTTTAGTTATCATCTACAGTCATCCGATTTGAGATTCTGATTATATAGGGCAGACAGAATGACTGAACTACTGAACACATCTTGTGCTAAAATCAAAATATTAAACAGTCTGTTATTTCACTAATACATTAGATCCAATAACCTTTGCATTAGACGCATTCAGCTCTAACACTAGGATCAGGCTTAGGGACCTCGGTAACCGTACTCGTCGAACTCGACAAAGAGTTCGCCGTGCGACCTAACCCATGATCAGCTCGCTGAGTTTCTCGCCGGATCTTCTCAGCGGATCGCGATTCCGATCCGGTAGTAGATTCATTCGCGAAGCAGCTACTCTTGAGCTGTTAGGTCTCCTTCGGAGGCGCTCGGGTAGCTGTTAGCAAATCCCACCCCTCCTGGCTGAGCCTTTGCTCGCCCACCTGTCCTGGTGAAACTGGAAAGGCCTCCGGGCCACCAGTAATCTTTTAATCACAAAAAAAATAACATTAAACATTCAACATAACAAGGACACTGAAATTTCATTAAATAACTTATAACACACTCATACTCAGACTCATTACACACAGAGGGTACATTAATACACTCATTTCAAAAATTTTTGTTAATTGTAATATTTTAAGCTCACATATTGTCACTTTTATGCAATTCATAAATTTCAGTTCAATTTTTGTCAAGTAATTTTGTATTTTTGTGTATCTGAAGTAAAGCTGTTGTATTCTTTGTAGGAGGAGCACTGTTGCTTGAGATACAGATTTTATCACTCAGTTCAAATACAGATGCAATTATTTTTTAATGCTTTTCTGGGTGGACGAGCTCACAGCCCCAGGTGGGTGGTAAGTGGAGCCCATCGACATCTACAACGTAAATGCGCCACCCATCTTGAGATATAAGGTCTCAGTATAGTTACAACGGCTGCCCCACCCTTCAAACCGAAACGCATTACTGCTTCTCGGCAAAAATAGACAGGGCGGTGGTACTCGCGCGCGCGCGGACTCACAAGAGGTCCTACCACCAGTAAAATATGTTTCATAGCTAATTAGACGCAAGTTTTATCTTTTTTTTTCAACAGATCGTCGTCCTAACTCTCTCGCTAACACTTGTACTGACAGTCGTGAGTACCCAAGAGCATCACGGCTACAATCATGGCCATAAACACCATCACGCTGTTTCATCCCAGTCTATTATCAGACACGATGTGTCTCATGGTCATGGGAATGAAGGTCAATCTTACCATGTTGTACCAGTAGCAGCGCATCATGTAGCTCCGACTATACACGCTGCACCCGTGCTCGTGCATCACCATGAACACGCACCAGTACATCATGGAGGCCAGCCTCACCATGAAGATTATGATGTAAGTACGTTTTGCTAGTCGAGCACATTGTGACGTCACCCCCCCTTTTAAAAGGTCTCGTAGTGGCCTAAGAGATATGACGTCCGGTGCATTCGTATCTTGCGATGCACCAATGTTCGAATCCCGCAGGTAAGTATCAATTTTGCTAATGAAGTACGTACTTAATAAAATATGAAACATCGTGTAATAAAATCAATCACGCAAAATTATAATTTGCGTAATTACTGAGACCGCACGGGTACGTACCATCACCCTGCCTATTTATGCCGTGAAGCAGTAATGCGTTTCGTTTTAAAAACTGAGAGCTTAGAACTGAGATCTCAAGGTAGGTGGCGGCATTTGCATTGTAGATGTCTGTGGGCTTCAGTAACCACTTAACATTTGGTGAGCCGTGAGCTCGTCCACCCACCTAAGCAATAAAAATAAGAACTTAATTTACTTATTGCTCTGCTTTTCAAGGCTCATCCCAAATATGCATTTGAATACAAAATCGAAGACCCTCACACTGGGGACCTGAAGAGCCAACACGAGACTCGCGACGGTGATGTCGTGAAGGGCTACTACTCTCTGCATGAAGCTGATGGATCTATCCGTGTTGTGGAATACTCCGCCGACAAACACAATGGGTAACTCTATTATACTAACAAAACAAAACTGAAACATCGAATACGACCAAAGTCTCTAGACACAGCTCCGCATGATACTTTTTTAAGGACAAGATAATGAAAATTTTAATACACAATATCTAGTATAATTTTACAGAAATATAAGAATCTATATATTAATACGTGAAGCAAAAACTTTGTATCCCTTTTTACGAAAATTGCGCGGACGGAGGAGTATGAAATTTTCCACACTTATAGAGAATATAGAGAAGAAGTGCACAATGCTAATATTTTTTTTAAATAATACATAAAAGATACATTAAATCAATAAAGAAAACATTACACACACTACATACCATGTATTTGACGCACTCACGCATGCATACTATTTATTGTCAAACTTTTGTTCTTGACGTCTGTGCTCAAATTGAGATTAGATTAAATTATAATAAAGAAATATAGTCGAAGAATTATAGTCGAATTTCGACTACTGCGGGACCACTAGTCCTTATAAAAACTCTATTGAATAGTTAGTAATGTCATTGCTATTCAATTTTGTAGGCGGAGCACGTTCATTTTGGTTTTGTAAGTCTGCTTAAATTTTAAATTAGTCTGTGATTTAAAAAAAAAAGACAAAATGCGTAAAAACTGTAAACGTTGGTCAATTATAAAGAAGAGAACTAAAAAAAAATCCGAATAATAAAATTTAAAATGCCTAAAGATTAAAATCCAATAAAATTAGCGGATTTTTTAAATTTCCCGTCTACCACAACTATGTACGTTACCAAATGTTTTTTAATATTAATTTATTAATAATGAGAAGAAAAACAGAAAACTACTTATTAAACAAAATAAACTCGATCTATATGTATCAAAATCGATAGGCAGAAAATGCATAGATAATAAGACAATATAATTGTTACCATTCATCATTGATATATAAAGTTCGGTGTCTCAACAACATTTCCTACAGATCGGATTTATTTCGGCGCGCACTGCGGTACCGTAGGTCTGGTGTAGCCGGTGTGGTGGAGCTCGATGGGGTTTAGTCGGTAGTCGTTCTGCGGGGCAAGTGCTTCGCGCGCCTTTTTCAAGGCGTAGTCTCTTGCGAGGGATTCGGGGAGGTGGAGGACCTTCTCGTCCCCCTCTTCCTCTCAGGAGGCGCCGGAGTCCGACATAACCCGGTTCGTTACCCCCCGGACCGGGTATCCGTAAATGGATTCCCCAGNAAAAAAAAAAAAAAAAAAAAATCAGTTTCAACGCAGTCGTCAAGCACACTGCTCCGACAAAGCACGCTGAACCTGTTCAACAGTACTACCATCATTAAAAACGCTTTTATCTTAGCTGTGGCCTAGAATAGCAACCACCCTAACCTTCACGATTAGTGTCGTAAAGACGATTAAGGCCCGTAATATCTGTTGTGGCTTAAAACAACGATTAACAAAAGTTAGTTCCAATTTCATTCAAAATTAAAGTTCGATCGTAGTATCAATACGAAAACAAAACACAGCTGTTAGCTCAGCTAAGCTTTTTCGCTCCATCCATTCTTTTATTTAAATGGTGAATCGTTTATGAAAAAAAAGATAATATTTTTTTTTTATTTAGAAACGATATTGCTAGCAAGCTCAGGGAGCCTATATGACAATTTAATCCATAATAAATAACAAACTGATATTGAAAATAATCCGGTGAAGAAGCAAATATGGTTCAAGCTAGCCAAAGAATTCAATAGTTTGTTTTTATTTACTTAAGCCAAGCACAATGCAATTTTGGACATGAGTTTACAGATTTGTCTATTTACTAAATTGGACACAAAAAAACAGCTGTTTATTTCGAGTGGCCATTTTGAAAAGAACGATTCCCCAATCTTAAGTTTAATCGCTCCCTCATGACCGCTTAACCTTTGAGATAGTTCAAATTCCAAAGGGAAGTTTAACTATGATTGAAATTTCGAGTTAATCGTCAATGACCGCTTGAAATTTCGATTTTAGCTTCAACTGCGATTGGTATTACGGGCCCAAGGGATGCCGCAAAACAATCGTGCATTCCGGTTTGACGGATGGAATACCCGCAGCTGTTATAAAATACAATTGGTAATTCGACCTCATTGCATTGGCGTTGGCGTTGTTAAGTTTATACGATCCGGTAACCACTTAAAATTAGGTGGACCATGAGCTCGTTCACTCATCTACGCAATAAAATAAAAATATCTCTCAAAAACACACACTCTAATGTTTTTGTTATGTTATTATCATAGTTAATAAACTGTCTAGTCTAATTAATCGAATATTTGTGTTTATTTTACTTGACCGAATCATCTAACCAATCGCATTGTTTGTGTCGATTTTATAAATTCAATCTGTTTGCAAAACAGATCTGTCTTTAGTAATTATTAACACATAACCAGCTCCAACGCTTGATGATAATAATGAAAATTATATTGCATTTATATTTTAAATTATAATAGTTTGCAACACTTAATTATTAATGGTCTCTTTTAATAACAATTACTTGTAAGAACTAGGGCGAGAATGTCAAAAAATGATTGAATTGAGACTGGTAACAGTATTTCAAAACTTCACTATCACTTCCCGCATGCGTTTAAATGATTTGTTGAGCTGTCAATTACCGTTTATTTTGTTTCACGACAAATCTATTATATAATGATTAAATGGTGCTGCTCAAAATAAAATTAGCTTTAGCAGGAAAAGATAATTATTGAATATGAAGAGCCTAATATTAACTTTTATCCGTGGCTTCACCCGCGCGTTAATGGGTTGAAAAACTATCTCTTTGGAATAATTCTGGAACGAATTTCCTTATGGGACGATGCGGAGGGGTACCGTAACCTGGAAAAAACGTCCGTAACATAAGATTTTTTTTTATTTAGTTTGTTATCACAGATGTCGCTGCACGTAAATTCAACAATTCCTGAATCGCGGTGACGAGTTGATAGACGTTCTCCTACTTCTCTTGCTAAATCATACTTACCTGGTATAGGGATACCGTGATCATACAGGCGGTTCCCCCAGGGCGAGGCTGCTCCATTGCATTGCGGAGTGGTTGACCCTGCGATTATTTTTATTTTCATCAATAAAAAAATCATAATAATAAATGTATACCCGAATAATTATTTTCTTTATACCTCGAATAGAACTTAAAATTATATTAATATTTTTATAATAAGGAACTTCGTTCTTATCCGATGTCCCACGACACCACACATCTTTTTTTTATGAGTTTTACATACCCTATATTATGTTCTGTATCCGTGACAATACACGTATATTGATAACTTCCTAATGATCGGTTGAATTAAGATGTAAAATCGTAACAGAATATGAAGCGAACGTAACGAAAGCTGGTCTGATATGAGGTTAGATAATTAAACTTTTAAATGTTGTTTAAAGTTTTCTTCAATAGACGACGATATTTAAATGCACTGATTCTGTACATTAATTTTTATACCAGATGATGAGGTAGGTATAGATATATATATGAGATAAATATTTTATTAAATCCCAAATTTAAAGTGTAGACTGACGTCTCACGCAACCGATCTTAGTAGAACTAAGCCCGTCTCCACGGTAGCCCTCTTCCTCGATATTGGGAAGGCGTTCGACAAAGTGTGGCACAATAGTTTAATTTACAACATCAACCTCAGGAATATCACAGGCGTGCTCTTCAAAAGGGGTCGCCCTCCCGAAACTACTACTAGTATCTTGCCTCGAATTAGGTGCGTTAACTCCATTTCCGCCATCAAAATCTTTGGCGAACCCGTATCGTAGGCTTCGAAGGCCAAGTCCAAGCGCCACACTCTACAAAACTTGCTTACGTCCCGTTATGATCTATGTAAGTGTAGTGTTCGCTCCGCGACTCGCATACACATGAACTCTCTCCAGGTCATCCAACCCTGTTTTTGAAGGATATCCGTTGGAGCACGTGAGTTGGTACGTGAGAAATGTCGATCTTCACGATGATCTAAATTTATAACTGATAGTAAGTATATTAAGGTAGTGACGAAGAAGGTAGTAAGGTTAGGTAAAAGGATATCCGTTGGGGCCTGTGCCAACGGATATCCTTTCTCACGTACCAACTCACGTGCTCCAACGGATATCCTTTTACCTAACCTAACCTAATTACATATCTGACCCAGGCGACGGAGCAACACAAAGCCGCCGTCACCCGAAGCATGACTTGTTGGATCCCCCAGATTTTCTCGTCAGTCGATCATTCTCGCTACTTTTAGGCTCTTCAAGCACCGTTCACCCTCCTCGTACAGCTGGTCGATAACAACGAAAAGTTCGGTGTTCTAACTAACCCATAGACTGACTTACTGGCCGAATCTTCTCAGTGGGTCGTGATTCCGATCCGGTGGTAGATCTTGCAAAGCACTGCTGTTGCTAGGGTTAGGTTTAGCAACTTCCTCAGGTTAGAGCCCCGTGAGCTCACCTACTTGCCCGGTAACTCTGGCATAACCCCTAGGCTATCATCTTTGGTAGGAAAAAAAAAAACAAGCCTAACCGCCCTAAGCAATACTTTACGTGGATCTAAATACTAACGATCTTATTCAGAATGTCTTATCGGAAGCATACGGTCCAACTGATTGTAATCAATCTAATCATTTCTAATCAAGCTAGTCAATTTTTAAAAGCAGCAATACTTTTAATATGTGTTTAAAACGATTTAGTAAAATCTATATTTATAAAAATTGGTCTCATGCAAATTTTTTTGTATTTATAACTTAGAACAATTTGGGATTTTTATTAAAAACCAGAACGAATTATTAATAAATAAGCTTTATTATGTTTCTAACTTGATATACACATGTAGTAACAACAAAACGGCAACAAATTTTAAGTAATTTTAGTACAAGAATAAACAATATCAGTCTTCGACTAATAATTTAGTTGTCATGATGACTCTCAATGTGAACGTGTTGACCAGGAGCTGAATGCTTGACAATGGCGCTGAATCTGCAAATGAAATAAAATTTAAAGAAAAATTCATGATAATTTTCATGAAATTAGATCTGGTTGGCTTAGTTAATTTAAAAATGTGTTTTGTTACGTACATGGACACGCACGGATACCAAACCACACAGCTTATTTCTTACGTTCCAATTCCTCTTGCATTCCGATGAACGGTAAAGAGTGAGCTAGACATTCACACTGTAATGCTTATTAGCACCAGTAGCCAATTAATCAGTTGGATTTTAAATTCAACTAATCATATAAAGAACAATTGGAATGACAATTGTTACAATTTGGTATCAAAATTCAAGAACTCACCCTTTGTGCTTGTCTGAACTGTATTCAACAGTCCTAACTGAGCCATCAGCCTCGTGAAGACCGTACACGCCTTTCACGACGTCGCCATCACGGATCTCGTGTTGGAACTTGTTGTCTCCGGTGTGAGGGTCCTCAACTTTGTACTCATATTGATATTTAGGGTAGGCCTAAACAGTAAAAGTAAATTTACATAAAACGCCTTATTTATATGCGCCGACAATAGAATTTATCGTATCGTTTGAAACGGATGAGTTCGTGCTACGATTAAATGAGTGGAAAGTTGCCATGAAATTGGAATTCGGAAATTAAGTCGTTTAAATTCTATTATAGAATACTTACGTAATAGTCAATGGGTTCATCGTGAGATTCGTGAGCATGTCCTTCGGTCTGCTGATAGACAGGGGCTTGTTCAAGATGAACTCCACGGTGGAAGCTAAAGCCTTCCTGCGGCCGAGTGTAATGAGCTTGGGGCTTGTATACTGGTTTTGCCGCAGGAGCCTCGTGTTGTACGGGAGCAGGATAATGCACCGGGTAGTGTACTCCTTGGTATTTGTGAGTGGTTGGTTGGCGTACTTTCACATCTTCGTTTTGCTCCTGCACGTATTGATAAATCCCACGTTCACCGCTGTTCTCTTGGGAATCTTGCTGACCGCTTGCAGCATGATGGATGATGCTCTGAGAAGAGTAGGCAGGAGGGTAGCTCTCTTGCGGCTTTTCGTAAGCTTGTTCAGCGGGACTAGCTTGAGCTTCTTGGTACTGCTCTTCACTGATGGGTGCAGGTTCTTGGAAGGACTTTAAAGGAAACGATGGATGAATGTGATCGTAAGGGCGATGCTTGTATTCCTTGGCTTGTTCTTGTTGAAAAAGCTTCTTCAGATTATACGGCTTCTCTTGACAGGAAACCACTGCCACGGCGAGGGCGATCACTAAGATCTGCAACCAAAAAAAAATTGTTAGGGAAGTTCTAACTGAATCAAAAGTACGATTTATATTTCCAGAGACTAACTTTAGCTAGCATGTTGTTCTTTCTTCCTCGACTTCCGCGGTGGAACTGATGAATTAACATAGTCATTAGCTCAATATATACTGGAGACGTTACGAGAGAGTATTGAATAGATTTGCTACCGCTTGGGGCGTTATGTTTGTAACCCAACACGCGCGCCGGCTTCATGACGTAATTTATATAACCAATGTGAAGGTTGTCAGTCCATTAACTGGTGCAGAGCTCTTTTTTGCGGATGCTCTGATTAATAATGTAGTTAGATCTATAAAACCAGCCTAGACTCTAAATTAGATATCCAAAAATGGCATAAATCTGTAGAGAGAAATCCACTGTAATTTGTATTCTAAGTCGGTTTGATTGTTTCCTCGACATACACTTTTAAATCTAAACCGATTTCACTTTTAAATTATGACGAAAATTGCAAAACAATTGTTAATTTTTTAGCATCTTTGCATATTTTATGTTTGGAGATGAAGAGTTAGAAAGTTACAGTCACCGTTTAATCTATTTTTATAAAATAAATTAAATTTAAAATAGTTTGCAAAGACTATTAATTTAGAATTTTAATTTTATAGAAAAAAATGCTTTAGTAATACGTAACTTAAGGCAACAATTTAATAAATGGTTTGAGTAATATGTTAATTGAGTGAAAGCACTAACTTAGGTTAGCACCACACTTGATGCATCCTCATCATATAGTTTAGTTCAAGTGAAAAATTGTTGCAATTACCATTGTATTCTGCCTATACTGTTCCTCATTTTATCTGATGGTCTATCACTATAATTAATTGATATTCCTAACCTAAAGCCATATCTGAATTAATTTATTTTATCAAACATTTGAAAGATTAGTCTGTACATATATACAAGAAAACTTTTTTTTTTTTCGTTGAGGAATTAAATACATGGAGAAACTAGGAAATAATCTAAGATCATGTTTTTGCCCATTTATCTGCCGATAGCCTCAAGGGGCTATTTTCGCTGAATCCACTGAATCGGAATCGTAACCCATGGAGAAGTTCCGGTGAGAAACTTAGTGGGTTGTGTCTGTGTCTATGGGACATCGTGTAATTAATAATTATCACAAAAAAAATTAAATAGGCAAGCAAACGCTGTACACCAATTTTACCACAGAAACTTTTATTATAAGGCACATAAGGGCATATCATCAAAACTCTTCTAATAGCTAGTCTGGAGCCGTATTCAAAATAGCTATGGATTATTTGCTAAGTATTATCTTTTTAAAGACCACTGTCATGAAATGTAGAATTTTGCGTGCTTACTGGTGGTAGGGTGGATAGGTAGTCGCACGAGTAAGTACCCCAGTTCTATACTTTTCTATTCCGGTTCAGCCTTGCGCTTTGGTCTAGGTGGAACAGTCGTTACACTATGCAATAGAATTGAGACTTCAATGTCATGTTTATAGGTTTATGGTGGCAACCATGCTAGATGTCTATCGGTTTCACTTAGCAACAAGTGGGCCTTAAAATTTCGTCTTCTCATTTACCAAAAAACACAGATCGCGATTCTGTAGCAATTAAGTAGGATTCATTTAAAATTGTTTGACGTTTATCTCACCTTTTGGATTCATTATTTAGTAACATGTTTTTCTCTTTAACGCAACACATTTTAATGGTATTTACCCCTATGTTAGATGAATATTTTTTTATGCCAATAATCGGCGTTTACCATTATACTAATTGGCCCACACTCCCGATCACCCTTTTCGGCCAACTCATAACCTGGGCCAGGAAAGTTATATACCCGGGTGTCACCCTGGATGCATCCATTACATTCCGCTCACATATAAAATCAGTCTGCGACCGTGCCCCGCGTTTATTCTCGGCAGACTCTACCCCATGATATTTAAGCGGAGTAAAATATCCCTTCGGAACAAGGTGACACTTTACAAAACTGGCATAAGGCCCGTCACGACTTACCCGATTGTGGCTTTCGCTGACGCCGCTCTCATACACTTAGACACCCTTCAATCCCTACTTTGCAGGCTACCCGTCGGTGCTCAGTGGGTCGTGAGGAACGTTGACCTACAGGACGACCTGGGCCTCGAATCAACCCGAAAACGCATGAAGTCAGCGTGGGAACGTTACTTCGATAAGGCTATGCGTCATGATAATCGCCTTACCGTTGCCGCCGCTGCTTACTCCCCGAATTCTGATCACGCAGGAGCCAGTCCCCGTCGACGCCGTAGACACGGCCTTACAGATCCATCAGATCCAATAACCCTTGCATTAGACGCCTTCAGGTCTAACGCTAGGAGCAGGCTTACGGACCCCGGTAACCCTACTCATTGAACTCGGCAAAAAGTTTGAAGTGCAACCTAACCCATGCATCAGCTCGTTGAGTTTCTCGCCGGATCTTCTCAACGAGCCGCACGTAGTAGATTCATTCGCAAAGCAGTTGTTCTTGATCAATAAACTACCACTCTTTGTTGTGATTGTGCCTACAATATACGCGATATTTGTTAAAATAACTTATGTACCGCTTATGGATTTTTTTCCATTTGAATCCATCTATTGAAAAAAATATTCTCCTATCCTTCAAATGGAAATGAATGATTGCTTCACGGCAGATATAAATAGGATAATAGTACTTAACCAGATGGGTTCATTCCTCCATTAATAATTACATACGTTTTTTTTTTATTGCTTAGATGGGTGGACGAGCTCACAGCCCACCTGGTGTTAAGTGGTTACTGGAGCCCATAGACATCTACAACGTAAATGCGCCACTCACCTCGAGATATAGGTTCTAAGGTCTCAGTATAGTTACAACGGCTAACCCAGCCTTCGAACCGAAACTCATTACTGCTTCACGGCAGAAATAGGCGCGGTGGTAGTACCTACCCGTGCGGACTTCCAAGAGGTCCTACCACCAGTGATTACACAAATTATAATTTTGCGGGTTTGATTTTTATTACTCGATGTTATTCCTTCACCGTGGAAGTCAATCGTGAACATTTGTTGAGTACGTATTTCATTAGAAAACTTGGTACCCGCCTGCGGGATTCGAACACCGGTGCATCGCTAGATACGAATGCACTGGACGTCACAACGGCCTTTAGGCCACAACGACTTCAAAGATCTTCATTTTTGGTTATGACAGTAAAAGAAAATATGGAATGCTGTTCCTTCATATTGGGAGAGGCGAGTACCGCATAATATGAAATGCTAATCCTATTGATATCTTACACATCGTCCATCAATAATAGTGTACTAAATTGTGTGATGATGAATTAGAAACGTGGGCCTTCATGCGTCGATGGCTCCACGACTGAGTGACAAGCCTTTAATGACTTATTAATGATTGACTTAAATGACTGGATGATTTTTGTTACAAAAAAAGTTAAACGTTTCTTTCTGTTTATGTTACTAACCAAAAATGTGTCAAATACTACATTATTCCTTTCAAAGATAAATTTAGCATAATATTTAATTAAATTAACTTTTGAAAGCTATTGAAAGAAATCAGCTATTTGCTCAATTTTAAACTTAGCGTAGCGATTGTTATTTAACAAGTGAATCAACAGTATCATGACAGAGTAAAACGACTGTAACAATGTCAATGCCACAGGTTTTTGCCGAAAAATGAGGTGAATTAACTCGGCGTTCTTCAAACCATGAACTAAATTTAAATATTTTTTCGTGATTTCTCGCGTTAGGAATTTTCACTAACAACTACTATTATAGACTTGATCGTTATTCGCATTTTGAATTGCACAATTTACAATAACTTTTCAATTATTTTCAAAGAATTCATTTAAAATTAATTCGAAAATACAAAATAACTCTTTAAATTTTCGGTTTAGGCTCATGCACTTTAGAATTTATATATGCATTTGACTTGATTATTATCTCATTATGTTAAATCCATATAACGGGAAGGTATAAGAAGCATAGTATTATTGGTGAAAATGTTAATAGGGAAGTGACTAAGTAAGGCTGCCGATGAAATTGTAGTCATGTGTTCATGTCATTCTTACAAACTAGAGCATGTGCTAATTTAATG
Source organism: Bombyx mandarina (assembly GCF_003987935.1). The sequence continues at coordinate 378,606 of NW_021011511.1, read as the reverse complement.
TAAAAAAAATATCGATCGTGACATAAATCTAATTTATATAAAATGTTATGTTTGTGCTTGTTTCCTCATGAAATATGTGATGGCGCGTTTTTATTTCATTATGTAGAAACTTTGCACATGTAGTTACAGGAAAAACACAAACCACCCTGTTGTATCTATAAACTAAACTCCACAATCCAGGAAAAAATACCTCTGCCCAGCGAGACATACAGATTATAGTCGACTGCACCTTCGTGGCCGAAATGATAAGACATCTGATGTATTCGTATCTAGCAATGCAACGGTGTTCGACTCCTGCAGGCAAGTACCAATTTTCCTAATGAAATACGTACTTAATAAATGTTCACGATTGACTTCCACGGTGAACGAATAACATCTTGTAAAATTTTTTTTTACCACAAAGTCTATTTAAAATTTAGTACACATTTTCTTCTACAGATTATTCTTCTTTTGTTTTCAACACATTTTGAAGGCTTTAAGTGATATAAATCGTTTTTTTTTGTATTTTATGACGAGATTTATTAACACAAACAATACAGAAACAATGTTTGACTAGCTATAGTTTAATGGTGGTGACTGTGCTGGTGAATTGGCTCCTCGTGCTTTGAGAGTCCGGAGTTGATAACTTCAGCGTTGAATCTAAAAATGTAAATAAGATTTAAAAAATTGGAAAGCTATCTCCGATGAACAAGCTTAGAAACTGGAACAACTTTGGATGATGGTGTAAATATTTTCTAATGAACTTTAGCAGTAGTATGAAATATAAATAAGTTTGACTTTAATTTAATAGATACTTCTGTCAAATGGACCAATGTAAACACAATATTTTTCTGCTGATATCCTAACCAGAAAGACACGATGTAAATGCCGCCACCCGCCTTGAAATTTGTGGTCTATGTCTATTTTGCGGGTTTTAATTTTATCAAACGATATTATTTCCTCATCGTGAAAGTATTTCGCGTAGTTATTAGAAAAATTGGTATCTGCCTACGGGATTCGGACACCGGTACAGTCGTATAGATTGATAGGCGTAAACCAGGCGTCTTATCCTTTAGGCCAGCCACAACGACTTCTAGGTCTTTTAATTACCTTATTATTTAGTTATGTTTGCTACAAAAGCATTTTTTTTAGTTTTTTAACAATAGTTTATAAACATTACTTTCTTTACAAATTTAAATGATAACTGTGCGTTGAGTTTAGTATAACTTCTATTTTAGTATTAGATATATTATAATTATAGATTATGAAGACACATCAGCGAAATATTTAAATCAAATTAACAACATAATAATCGTGATAGCGATCATATTGTGTTTATGAAACATATTTAGCTGATTGTTCCAATAAATTTAGTTATCACTACTTAATAGTACAAAAAGGGAAATTTTCCTGTTTACGTACCCTGATTTTTTGTCGGCTGTGTATTTAACGGTACGAATGGAGCCGTCAGCCTCATGAAGACTGTACTCTCCTTTCACTATATCACCATCGCGGATCTCGTGCTGGTACTTATTGTCACCGGTGTGGGGATCTTCAATTTTGTATTCGAAAGCATATTTGGGGTATGCCTGTTGATAGGTAGTTAAATTTTAAAATTACACTACTAGCAATAGTGATTCTTATGTAAATTCCTTAATGGACAATTAGACTGTAATATTTGACCCTGTTTTTAAGTATTTTATAAGGTAGATTTAAAACAAAAATATATAGAATAATAATAATAAGAACTTGACTGTCTATTGTTGACTGATTACTAAAAAAATTCGTTAGGAGCTTGTGAATTGCTGCTTAAGGAATGACCGAAAGAGATATTTTTCTTCATAAGAAGCTTGAAGAGAATAGTTAACAGCATATAAGTTGCTAATTGACTGTGCTACTTGATGGTAATCTACCTAAGATCAGGAGGACCGTAGGCTTATGGACATTTATTGCCAAAGAAAGCTTTTTTAAGCTGCGCTATCATAAAACTTTATGAAGGAAAGTCCTGTTTAATAGGTAGCTGCTTCTATGGGCCAATTACATATTGTGTGAATAGATCATGCATGTTACTCACGTAATGATCTTCATGGTGAGATTCGTCGTGGTGAGATTCATCATGGTGGGCGATTTGTTGAATATGGTGTACCGGTACGTGATGAACTGGGGCGTGGTGTATTGGAGCAGCGATCACAGCTTCATGGACTATAGGTGCGTGATGGTGTACCGGTACAAAGTAGTGAGGCTGTTCGTGTGGTTGCTCATGGTGAGTTTGCTCATGATGGGTATCGTGACGGACGATACTTTGGGAAGACACAGCGTGCCCGTGGGAATGCCCTGAGTGGTTCTCGTGAGCGGATGCGGCGTGGGCTTCATTTGTTTCATAGACAGGCGCAACATGGGCGGTTTTGACGGGGATCGCGTGGTGGGTTTTGATCTTTTGCGGGACGTCGTGTTTTACCAAGGTCTGTAGAGTGTAGCCGTGGTGATTGTGTTCTTGACAGTAGCCTACTGTCAGAAAGATGACGATTCCTAAAGCCTGTCGTGAAAAAAATAATGTAAAACTCCTTAAATGGGTTTTCTAAGGATTCAAAGTTTTTCGTCTTAAACTATCTTTGTTTTTTGTTGCTTAGCAGGCGGACGAGCTCACAGCCCACCTGGTGTTAAGTGATTACCGGAGCCCATAGACATTTACAACATAAATGCCGCCAGCCACCTTGAGATATGAGTTCTAAGATATAGTCTAAGATATAGTATAGTCACAACGGCTGCCCCACCTTTCAAACCGAAACACATTACTGCTTCACGGCAGAAATAGGCAGGCTGGGGGTACCTACCCGTGCAGACTCACAAGAAGTCCTACACCAATAATTACGCAAATTATAATTTTGCGGCTTTTGATTTTTATTACACGATGTTATTTCTTCACCGTGGAAGTCAATCGTAAATATTTATTGAGTACGTATTTTATTAGAAAAATTGGCCTGGGATTCAAACACCGGCGCATCGCTCAACACGAATGCTCCGGACATCTTATAGCCTCGACGACTATCATATTACTTTTAATATTTTAATTTGATTACTTCAGGCTTTTTGGATGATTTACAACTGTCGTAGGCACGGACGACTAAGGTGTTGTTCAACAACATTTGAATATTGCGCTAAAGTTGGTCTATCTAAGAGAATGATATCTACGCGTACTACATATAGAATTAACTTGAAATTTTAGTGAATATTTGAATAATAAACTCCAAATGAAAGCATATACGTAATTTGAATTATGTCTACGACGCAAGTAAATTAGTGTATATAGGTTATTAAAATGAATTAAAATTATCTGTACCTTTCCAAACATTTTGCTTGTTTCTACACAAAAGCAGCTGCTACTCTGATGCTGAATACGCCAGATGCAGCGGATTTTATACATTCAAAATAATCAACCCAACAACAGGTTTTATACTTTTCTGACGAAAAAAATGTGACCGTGTTAAGTTCATGCGTGCAAACATTTTGAAACTGATGTAAATAATACTGAGGTCAGACTTTTACATAACTGGTTTTGCACGAATCAGCCACTGGGAAAGTTCAGGATTCGCACGTAATTAAGGATAAATCAATACAACAATGTAGGAGAGCACATCTTCCAATCTAAATAGTATTATTTTATTATACAGCCTTATAGTTACTTACTTTTCTTTAATGAGCTGTACAATGTTGAGATGTCACAAAACATTCATTCCCGATACTGCGGATCGAATGGTAAACAGTCGATGTCACCAAAACATTTTCGGATCCTCCCGAACCACTCGCGGTGCTTTTAGGTACCTCAAGCACCGGTCATCGTTCTCGTCGAAGCCGTCGCTTGTGACGAAGAGCTCGGCGAGTAAATCAACCCACAGACTCAGTCCACTGAGTTTCTCGCCGGATCTTCTCAGTGGGTCGCGTTTCCGACTCGGTGGTAGATTATGCGACACACGGGTCTTGCTAGGGCTAGTGTTCACAACGTCGTCAGGTTTGAGCCTCGTGAGCGCGCCTACTAGTTCGGTGTATCTAGAGTAACCCCTCGAGGCTACTAGAATAGGTAGGAAAAAAGAAGGAAAAAGTGAGACATTTCCATACTTTCATGTTTTTCATATTGCTTTTTAACTGCACCTTGAAAGATGAGGTCTAAATCTCAACTGTATTTTACAAACAACTGCTCCACCCTTTAAACTAGAATGCTTGGCTTTACGACAAAAATAAGCAGCATGGTGGTCTCTAACTTAAATTACGTCCAAAAAGAATGTGAGCGTCCGAATAACTAAGCGATGGTGCAATGTCAAACAGATAGAGTGTTTCCTGATACTCTCAATAGAAACTAATCATTATCTATTACAGTCAAATTATGCTCGGAAACCAAATAATGTAATTAATATGAGATCGTTACTAAACTGAATAGTTATTATGTTCTATCCTAATTTTGAATGAATTAAATAATGCTGCAACTGTTTTATCACTTGATAGTTTATTTTTTGCTCATTTAGATTTGTGTCAGTAATGCTTATACAGTTAAACTTGCATAATTGCAATGTCATACAACTGAGTATACGTAGTTACGTAGGCATATTGAACAAACGCCTTTACGAAATAATTGCATTACTTATACTGAAGTACTTGAATAATTTAAAGTGTCAACAAATTTATAGTGAAATCAATATCACCTTGGTTCTTTCAGATAACAATATAAAAGAGTTTGGATCACTTCAAAGTGTATCAGTTAACAGCCGTAGTTGGTTTCATTAGTACAGAGAAGCTAATAATTTAAAATGTTCTCAAAGGTATTTTTACTTTTAAATATTTTAAAACGTGACAATGAAATTCAAATGTAAATTTTGAAGGATACGTGGGTGAATCAGTGATGACGACTTAAATTTTCCCAAATATGAGTTTTCACGAAAATTTTAAAATTATCTACAAATTTGGAATTATGCTGAAGAAACACCAGTCCTGTTTTGTTTTTAGTTTCGGACCTCTTAAAAACAAGGAGATCATTGAATGATCATTAATACACTTGTTTCAAGAATTTTTGTTAATTGTAATATTTTAAGCTCACGCATTGTCACTTTTATGCAATCCATTTTTTCAGTTTCAGTTTCAGAATTTCAGTTTAATTTTTGCCTAGTAGTTTTCTATTTTTGTGTATCTGAATCTAAAGCTGTTGTATTCTTTGTGCGAAGAACACTGCTGCTTCAGATACAAGTTTTATCATCTAGTTCAAGCACAGAATCAAATTATGATTGTGTTTCTACTTATATGTTAACAATAAATAAAATAGTAAATAATAAAATCAAATTCAATGTTTATTTAAAACTGTTATTCCTCTTTATAGATTGTATGTCTACTTGGTGTTGTTGCTGTTGCAACTGCGCAGTATGGTCATGACCAAAGTCACGGCCACGCCTTCTCGTCGCAACACATCTCGCGGCACGATGGCCCCGCACAAGTTGTGCATGTCAAGGGTCACGGGCACGATGGTCATGGTCACGAAGACCACATCGATTATTATGTAAGATTTTTTATTTTTTATTTCAATCCTATCTTCCATCTATTAAGAAATTTCGATTTCGATCATAAAATATAATTTAAATAATTAAAAAAATCAATGTCTAATCTGAATATAATAGTTGCGTATTTTTTTAAAACATCAATCATATTGCCAATTTTTTTATCTCAATGGATAACATAGGAAAGATGAAGAACTTGCCATCGTGTTCCCTTGGGAGGGCACGAATAGGGCCTCGGAGCGAACCCCACCTTGCTTAAAGATCAAAATCTATGTTATTAAAAATATTCTCTATATTTCAGGCCCACCCTAAATACGAGTTCGAGTACAAAGTGAGCGATCCTCACACCGGCGACCACAAGAGCCAGCACGAGTCCCGCGACGGTGACGTCGTCAAGGGATATTACTCGCTGCACCAGCCTGACGGCTCCATTAGACATGTCGACTATCACGGCGACAAGCACTCAGGGTAAGATCCTTTATTTCAGCATTTGAACGATTAAAATATCAGTAATCACAAAATCGCCCAAAATTGCTGTCACATCAAAATTTATGTTCATTTCATCAATTTTTTTTTCTTTTTGTATTGTTATTGAAAAAACTGACTTTTTAAAAAAATGCATCATTTATAACAGCAAAACTTGTCAAAAAAAAACAGGCAAACAAAATACATACAAAAGGCTACTCAAAGTTACTCAAACTCAAGATCAAAAACCTTTTGTACTTAACCTGACCCTACTATTCTGAGAAAATTGTTGCTGCTCTTTGCAATTTTTAAGAATTCGGTATATACCTAGTAACAAAAATCGTTTGTATGACACTAAATCATGTTTTCCTATCACAGATTCCATGCCACCGTGAAGCACAGCACCCACCACATTGCCCCTGAAAAGCACCATCAGTAAAGTGTCCATATTCTAACGACAAACAATCTGTGATCTTGTTTTATAATTGTTTTTATGTTTTTATACAATAAACAATATTTTTAATAAATATATTTCATTACTATTCAGAACATTTTAAATATAATCATGCGCCCAATAAAATAAGTTGATTGTATTTTGTGCATAATAAATTATTTATGTAAATTTCGTAAAAACAAACAACACATAAAACTGGTTTATTGATTGACTTAAATGCATGCTTACTGAGTATAGAAATAAAATGTAATATCGTTATATAACACACGCAAATACGAGATACTGCTTAATAATCGTACTTATGAATCGGTTGATTGAATGAACTTATGAATTGGTAAATTACGATTTCCCCACTCCTATATTATTATCTAATAATATATAGAGTAACAAGATATAGTAATTTATTAATCAATCAATCAATCAGAAAACTGATAAAATCAGAATATTTAGAAGATACAATTAGATGTAAAATAAAATATACTATTGGTTGGGTAATGAAATATGGAAACATAGATTTATTATCAAGAGACAAATTCCACAGTTCCAGGTATATTTTTGAGGTCAATTTTACACCCCTCAAAGGCTTAAGTGCATCTCTGAAGAACTGTGTCATAAGCCTTACATACCGATTATCCACTTACCAACCTACCTGCCTACATCGGATTAACCGCGCGCACGGGGCTGGCCATGTAGTATCGCCCTCTGCCTGAACTTGAACTCCTTGCCTAACAGGGCAATAGATTAGTTGATACATACAACACATAGAATAGTAAGTATAAGAACTAAACACTGCCATGAAGTCGTCGTAGCCTAAAGGATAAGACGTCTGGTGCATTTGTATCTAGCAATGCAACGATGTTCGAATCCCGCAGGCAGGTACCAATTTTTCTAATGAAATACGTACTTGACAAATGCTCACGATTGACTTCCACGGTAAAGGAATAACATCGTTTAATAAAAATCAAACGCGCAAAATTATAATTTGCGTAATTACTTGTGGTAGGACCTCTTGTGAGTCCGCACGAGTAGGTACCGCAGGTACCACCACCCTGCCTATTTTTGCCGTGAAGCAGTAATGCGTTTCGATTTGATGGGTGGGGCATACTGGGACCTTAGAACTTTTATCTCAAGATGGGTGGCGCATTTACATTGTAGATGTCTATGGGCTCCAGTAACCACTTAACACCGGGTGGGCTGTGAGATCGTCTACCCGTCAAAGCAATTTAAAAAAATCATTCCAAACCCAGATGGTACGTGTAAAAAAACACAGAGAGAACCGAGGTCCTTACGTAGATGTAGGTTCCAAACAAACAGCTATAATTATTTTTATTATTCATATTATGTAAATAATTTATGCTAATCTCCAACGACCGAAGGCGGGGTCATTTTAACGACTACTTTAGCTGGGCCATTTTCTTTATATACTATTTAATTTTTTCCTATTTTCTAATATATATTTTTTTACGTAACAGATTGCTTAAAGGATTATTTTATAATGAAGTTGTTATTATAAAAACCGAACCTACTTTCTTTATTAAAACAAGTTCCTCATCGAAGTTCGCATTGACATGTCAATTTTTATTCATGTTATAAACTGGTCCGGCACATAATATTATGTACATTCTTACGAAAAATTGTCTGACCCAGTATGATTGTATGTTTATTTAACAATTAACAAGTATAAAATCAAACTTTTATATCAATTATAAATCAGTTCATACACCACATTCGTATCTTTAAGGCAACGATATAAAGATGAAGGTATAGGAAAGTTAATAAGTTATAGGAAATTATCCATTTTAATATTCTACTAAAATTTAATTTAAAATTCATATTATAGGTTCTTCTAATTACCGCTATCCTCGCCCTAGCTAGTGCTAAACCCCAAGATGGACACGGTCATGGTCACGCAGTCTCCTCGCAGAGTATAGTGCTACACACGAGCCATGGACACGAACATTAGGACCAAACTCCTGCTCACCACCAAATACTCACGACGCAAAATTTTGAACACGGCGGCCACTATGACCTAGGACACCACAAGGTGCAACACCACGGATACACTCAAGTACATCATCATGAACACCAACCAATACACCACGGACTCCAACAGGTACCACGGGCATCAGGAAGATCATCACCATGGACATGAAGAGCACCACGTCAACTACCATGTAAGAGAGTTCTATTAATTAAATCAATTCAATTGGAGATCTGTTTGCGTGATAAATTAGCATATAAATAATTACAGGCTCATCCTAAATACACTTTTGAGTAGAAAGTAGAGGATCCTCACACCGGCGACAACAAGTACCAGCACGAGACCCGTGACGGTGACGTCGTGAAGGGCGTGTACAGTCTGCACGAGGCCGATGGTACCATTAGGACTGTTGAGTACAGCGCCGATAAGCATTCAGGGTTGGTTTTTAATTAATGTTATTTAGATAATGTTCCATGGGGAGTGCTCTGAGGAATTGTTAGAGATGATACCGGCATCTCGTTTTTACCATCGCACCGCTCGCCACCGGAGTAGAGTTCATCCATACTACCTGGAGCCACTGCGGTCATCCACAGTGCGTTTCCAGAGATCTTTTTTACCACGTACCATCCGGCTATGGAATGAGCTCCCCTCCACGGTGTTTCCCTAGCGCTATGACATGTGTCCTTCTTCAAACGTGGCTTGTGGAGAGTATTAAGCGGTAGGCAGCGGCTTGGCTCTGCCCCTGGCATTGCTGAAGTCCATGGGTGACGGTAACGGTCACCATCAGGTGGGCCGTATGCTCGTCTGCCTACAATGGCAAAAAAAAAAAAAATTCATGCTTCAGTACAGCTTATGCGCAGGCTTTGCTTAATGTTAATAAGTTATAAGTTTAATCTGATCACCCTAAAGAACCCATTAATTTTTGTCTGTGAGTCGAACCCAAGAAGAGTGAACGGTAGTTGGAGTGCCTAAAAGCACCGATAGTTGATTAGGCGGATCCGATAGGACGTCCAAAGTTAGCTCCAGCACCTTTGAACATTCATATAACAATAATATTCGTAAGCTGTCGTCCATTTATTTACAGCAGTATAATAAAAAATATAAATAATACATCAAACTATTACACAATGCGTATTATACATACATAATGGCGATTTTGCTTTTCAGATTTCATGCACATGTAAGTCATAAGGGCCACGCTCAGCACTTTTTACCTGAACATCACAAATACCATTGAAATGGTGAAATACACGCAACCAGGAGTAATTTTACTTGCGTTAAATACGTGTGTTTTGTTATGTGTGTTGAGATTTAGACAATAAATTCATTGCCAAATTTAATACTGGTTTTGTTTATCTCTTTCGGAAAACTTCGTAGATAATATTGTTGTTTCCACAAAAACATTAAAGATATTAATAATAATAATAAATAAATAAATATTTACTAACAATCACGCCACGTTAAATGGTCCCGTGATAAGTTCGTAAAGAACTTGTGTTACAGGTACCAGATAACGGAAATAAATGTAAGATTTTTAATATACACATACATATATTTAATATACATCCATAACCCTGGAAAAGACATTTATATTTATCATACAAATATCCTCCCTTGGCGGGATTCCAACCCGCGACCCCCTTGTGTAGTGACCATGTCACTTACCACTACACCAGACGGCCGTTGGTATATGGCCGGCATATTATGTATTTGATAAACGATAGTGTATTCAATATCGATTATTTAAAAAAAAATCTATCATGAGTTCCTCGGGAAAAGATTTTGCATGAGATTGAAGTATTAAATAGTTTAGAATAAGAATATTTTACCTTTCAAAGATGAATGCTTCTAGATGATACTTCGGCAAATGTGTACAGGGACACGTTGTCTTTCAAATTTTAAAATCAGCCTGTTCAATTCTGTTTTGTTCTATCTGAAGAGTAAAAGACCTAATGATCATTTTCAGACATGTAGGCAGCAATGTAAATAAAAATTGATCGGTAACACTTGTTGGAAATAAAACGACCAGTGGCAATTGTGTTGTTACAAATAATTTCTTTGCGAAATTGACATGTGCTAACGAAAGACTCAATAACTTTCAAAGTTGAGTGAAAACATTCGCCTTGATTACTAAATTAACCATATAAAAGAGTTGAATTTCATGTGAAATTTATCAATTCATAAACTTGCACGTATTAGCGCACACGTTCCTTCAAAATGGTTTCTAAGGTATACAATGAAAATGGTTTATCAAATGAAAGTGATAATAGTTAAGTGAAAGGCTATACAAAGTTTTAGCAAACCTACGGTCTTAATTCACTACAGTGTAAAAATATTAGTAGTGGTAAACCGTGTTGTGAAAATCAATTTTCTTACAAGATGGATCTCGTAATGAAGTCATAACAGATATAGTGCTATACTTTATGGACCTAAAGATTATGGGAATTTTACTACATTAACTACAACTTTCTTTGGATCATCTCTTTGAGGTTTCAGTGAATAGTGAAAAGCAAATCGTGGTCATTTAACTAGATTATATTTCATCTAAATCATTTTAATTTTAACAAGAACACTCAACTCAAGAAAACACGACAACTTAAAATTGTTATCAATTGAATTAATTCAGAACAACACGAGAAATTTCAAGTTCAACGTTCTTTAAATCGTTTCGGGGCATGCGATTCTGTGAAACAGTGAATGAAACACGTGACTTACGATCTTATCTCTCTCTCTGACATAACAGAAGTGTAACATTTTCTTTCCTTTTATCGATTTATTTCTATTTAATGGGTACCAACGTTTCAATTACTTATAATTCATGTAGAAATTATTAACAAATTGTTGTTGTTGTTGTTGTCCTAGGATCCCCACTGGTACAAAGGGCTCTCACAAGTTGACTCCACCTGAAATAACCAAATTCTACATTTTAAGGTATTTTTATTATTCTAGGTCCTCATGTTTGTAATGCTCGTCGGAGCTGTATCTGCAAAGCATGCGTTCTCGTCTCAGCACATTCACAAGCACGACGGTCACCATGAGCTCGTACACCACCACGGTCACGGTCACGGACACGACCACCATCATCACCACCACGACTATTATGTAAGTGTACTCTATTCCAATTACGAAATCCCTTTTTGTACTTCTTAGAACGTAACTCTTCAGGTTTCGCATAATTTGAAATAATAATAATTTTTTGTTCATGGTCGTAACCATCATTTAAAAAATACACAATCAATCGATTTAGTCATTATGTAAATAATTCACAGACACGATAACATAATAATAGCATCTGTCTCATGGGACTTCGTATATGGAATAGAATATAATTAGAGAACCAATCGAGTGATATAGCTGTTAGAAGTTTGCTCTCTTAACACATATTATACGTCGTCTTTAAGACGTAAGTTAGTGGCCAAAATATAATTCCGTTTGTCTAAAGTTCACAAAACGTACTCAATATGATTTTCAGATGAGCATAGTAAGCATAATTCGACGCTTGAAAGGCAAACGTGACTAAGCGACAATAACTGCTTATACTCGATGCGCAAAAAATATATATTTCTAGGTCTATTAAAATCATTTCAATCCTACAGCTACTAGCTAGATTCTACTACAGCTAGATTCGTTAAAATAAATTTTGTTTTCAGGTATTTCAACTTTAAATTAGTCTATTGTAAAGTTCACGCATTGTCGCTTAGTCACGTTTGCCTTTCAAGCGTCGAATATGCATTACCGTAAGCCATGAGAGCGGAATTTATAAAATGTATTCAAGCTATAGTTATATTGTTAATATTGAAACTCCAATTATTCAGACACACCCAAAATACGAGTTCGAGTACAAAATAGAAGATCACCACACCGGCGACAAGAAAAGTCAGCACGAGACTCGCGACGGCGACGTCGTGAAAGGCTACTACATGCTTCACGAACCAGACGGATCAATCAGACACGTCGAATATCACGCTGATAAGCACTCTGGGTAATTATTATAAACTAGCAGACCCGGCAGACTTCATAGAGCCTCAATCGATAAATAAAAGACCTAAACTTTTGTATAAAATAAACTTAAAACAAACAATAGGAATCCGTCCGACGGGGGACACATCAAAGGAATAACAAAATTGTTATTTTTATTTAATTCCGAGTTTACTTTACTACCTTTTAAACCTTCTCTGGACTTCCACAAATAATTCAAGACCAAAATTAGCCAAATAGGTCCAACCGCTCTCGCGTTTTAGCGAGACTAACGAACAGCAATTCATTTTTATATAAATAGATAGGTTAATTTTTTTTTATAGCTTAGTTGAGTGGACGAGCTCACAGCTCGCCTGGTGTTAAGTGGTTACTGGAGCCCATAGACATCTACAACGTAAATGCGCCACCCACCTTGAGATATAAGTTCTAAGATCTCAGTATAGTTACAACGGCTGCCCCACCCTTCAAACCGAAACGCATTACTGCTTCACACGGCGGAAATAGGCAAGGCGGTACCTACCCATGCGGACTCACAAGAGGTTCTACCACCAGTAATTATATATTATTTATTTGACACAAGCTTATCCTGAGCCCTGAAATTGATGGAAGCAAATATTAATTATGCTCACCAATAAGCTTTCTGAAATCCTATTCCGAAGCAATTGTGCCACACACAAGACATATCCCACAATAAACTGGAAAAGGATTTAAAAAAATATCAATATTTCGCATATAGGTATTATTTAAATGTAGATAACACACAAGATACAAGAAAAAAGTACTTTTAATTTATTATTTTATATTGAATAAAATAACAATTACTCTCTAGTAATCAGCTTACTGCGAGTACTTATGATTAATGAAATAAGTAAATTTGACATCGCGTGGCTAGTTTTAAACCAAATGAGCCTAATAGCTATGATCAAAGCGTTTCGTGACTGTCTCAATTTTTGTATTCATATTTCTTCTATGTTTGTAGAATATTATCACCTTTAAGTAAATTCTAGGTAGCTAATAAACAACGTTCTTGTTTTACAGATTCCATGCAACCGTAAAACATCAAACCCACCATATCGTGCCGAAGCATCACCACCATCATTAATTATTGTTTTTCTAATTACTGTATGGTTTATTCTTGTTATTGCCTTTCTTATTGAAGACTTGTTGTTTGTTTGTTGCTAAAATCGTAAGAGAACTAAATATATTATTTACGAAATAAATCCACGATACGATTTTTATTTATTTCTTAAACAAGGCACTTAACCTGTTATCATTTGGCCCGCGAAAATACTTAATTTTTAATTCAGTCTCGGAATTCAGCCGCTAGAAACTTAAATCTGATACACCATACTAAGCTATGAACATTTCCTATAATTCGACATTTCACTTATAACTTCATGTTTGTTTTAAAATAAACATATTTATTTACTTATTTTTGTTATCAAATTGTATACTGAATATACATACATGAAAACTTTTTGATTGTGGTACTCAAGGAGTATTTGGAGTTTATCAAGTAAATATTTTATAATATGTTCTCTTGATGAGAACGAGAAAATGTGGTATTTTCTCGTTGGTCTCTGGTGGTAAGTAAGCACTGTCGCTCATGGACATTAACGATGCTAGGGGCATGCCAAGCAGCTGCCTACTGTGAACAAAGCAAAGTTAATAGTACTAAGGTATAAAAAATTATATGTATATGACTCAAAACCACTAGAGAGCCTTTAATAATGCGACCTCATTTTTGTTCTTCCTCAGCGTGACATACTCTATCCTCCTATTCTCTCTCTATTTAAACAGTTTCTCGCTATCTTTCATCAGCAATGCGACTATTGAATTAGTTTTTCAGCGTAGTCAACCACAAATCTGAGGATTCGGATGAAATGCTTCAAAGGAACCTTAATTTTCAAAATAATAATTTCAGTAGTACCACGCGGAGACTTGGAGATGATGATTTCGCCATTTTCTCGCGTATCATTAATGGTTTAAGTTCGTTTTTCAAAACACTATTTTAAATCAAGCTAATTATATTAACTAATATCAATTGTATTTTTTTTTCCTTACATAATAGAGCATTTCAAATTCTTGTTGTCTTGCTGTTCTATTGATGTGATATCATCAATGACTGCAATGGCTTTATCGTGTTATTTCTATCCGTCGGGTTGGAACATATGGAGTTTTGCCATAAACATACAGGTTGGTGATACTCTTCTTCAACTCGTGTCCACCCAATGCGAGTGTAGGTCTCTTCGAATGCAGAGGTTGGTGACAGTAGATTGGGGGATTAGAGGTAGAATAGGGACAAATCTGGGATGTCACAATACTTTTGTTGGATTGTTAGAGATTTATATTTGTTGAACTGAAAATGACTTTTACTTAGTGCTTAAGAATATTAAATAGTTTAATTTAATCATAAAATTTTTGTAACTCATTACAGATATTAAAAAGTTAATTACCTAAAGTTAGGTACCTACCTAACAACTAAATAGTGCCAGCCTTATCGAAAAACTCCCCATTTGTCCCCATACGTAATCTAATTAACCCCAAAGCCAAGGTGAATCGGGTCAAGATAATTTTTTTTCAGTTTATGTGTATATACAAATTTAAACCTCCGAAACCATTTTAATCTCAATTTTATTGGTATTACTCTAAGAAAAACCATTGAAAATTTGTGTTGAAAGGTTCCTGATTCCACCCAATCTACGGTACTGTGAACCAGTAATTACGCAAGTTTGTAATTGCAAAAGACATTTTAATATACGCACTTAATCAACCTGTAGTGATAAAAACAAATACTCGACTCTTGACTTTCTTTCGTAAAACGTAATATTTAAAAACCAGTTTAAATAAAATATTTGGATTGAGGTGTCAAGATTTTGCACTGACTGAAAGTATTTAGTATTTTGATATTCACACATTTAGTATTTTATATTATTGTAGTGAAATATAATGTTAGGTCTTTATCTACGAAATAGCCCTTTAGTATACAGAAAGTTATAGTATTTTTTATTCATATTTTTATTTCTATTAATCAAAATATAGACCCATGGAATAGATGCAACTCTACTAACACAGTGGTCATTTCTCAAAGCCCTTCTTATATAAATCAAGTGTACAGAAGCCATTAAACATTAAATTTTGTATTGCCTGTCGGATATTGAATATTCCGTGCCAAGACGTTGTCCAAAATTTGGAAAAAGCAGAAATCTGTAAGCGCGTAATTTGGTCAGTACGGTTGATGATGCAAAACTTCCAGCCCTAATAGCAAATAGACCATCATTGTTTTGATGCTAACGGTCCAATCTACAGCTAACACAGCGGTAAATTGAATCGTCAGCTTCCACTATCGTCTTTAATACCTCGTCGTTGACTTTAGTTTCCGGAAGACCACGGGGCTCATTTTTAGACCAAAATTTTTATGTCGGAAGCGGTCATAACAATAATAAGTCTCGTTCATTCGTTTGTAATGTTCACCCCATATATAAATAACAAATAACTTAATTTAAAATAGAATTCTATATTTTTTTAATATTTATTTTCCCATAAATTATGTTTCAAATTACATATGTGGTAACCTTATTATAACACAGGCTTTTATAGGACCCATAATTATTTCATACATAAATATATCTCAGAACAATTGTAGATATGCGGAACCCTAACAATTTTATGGTAGGCAGCGGTTTGGCTGTGTCCCTGGCTTTGCTGACGTCCATGATCGACGGTAAATACTTGCCATCAGGTGAGCAGTATGCTTGTCTGCCTACAAAGGCAATAAAAAAACAGATTTTTCATTCTTTCAGATCCATTACACCTGTGCCGAAGAACTACAAAAAAATATGTTAGATTAGCTCTACTATTTTTATCAGTAAGTTTTTAAGCTATTGCATAGCTTTTATCGCGGGCCTTGAGCGCGGCGACCGAATCGTGAAATTCCGTAACAAAAAAAACCTAACATCACTCACTCCGCCTACCATGTAGCTCGCGTTCAACACATTCACACGTTGCGCTTGTGTAGTGTATGTGAATAAGCGCGTGGCGTGACGTCACACTGCATGAGCATCATGAAAAGTCTGCCCATCTCTCTCTCGCGCGGTCTAGCTTAAGAGTGTGAAGGGGACAGTTAAGGTTTTGCTTTTATGAATGTTTAATACAGCGTGGTCTTGTTATATGATTGTTTTAATATTCAATTATCATTGTCTAATTATAATTGTATAAGTTGTTAAAAATTGCTATGCAATAGTTTTACCGCAGTGGTTCCCGAGTGCCCAACCTTTTTTTTTTATTAGCCTATGTAGGCAGAAGAGCATGCGTCCCACCTGATGGTGAGTGATTACTGTCGCCCATGGACTTCAGCAATGCCAGGGACAGAGCTAAGCCGCTGTCTACCGCTTAATACTCTCCACAAGCCTCGTTTATTTACTTTAGTAATAAAAATCGGATATAAAAAAAACAGTAAAATCTAATGCGTCTGTCTATACATTGAAAAAAGTAATAGAAACATAAAAGTGAAAAAATAAGCATTAGAACTTAAACCATCATATTTCAGATACATTTTAAGTTTTTCTATTGTAGGACTGTTTGTTTGCTTGTTAACGCACACCTCAGAAACTACTGGTCGCCTTGTAGTCTTCACAGGTAGACAAAATTGAGAATTTGTTTCTTTAAATGGAATATTGATTGCTGCTGTATGGAGCTCCGATACGATTACGTAATAAGAGTTGATGTATCTGTAGATATATAAGAAACATACGTTTTTTCTACAAATGAACAGCTTCAATTGTGGTTACTCGATAATAAATCTTGTTTTATTCATTGTGCTATTTTATATAATAGCATTGTGGCTAGCGACTTGACCCTCGAAAGTAGTGACGTCCACGTGCGACGATAACCTCTTACATTCAGTTGAGCCGAACGCTTGTCAGTCCATAATGGAAATAAAATAGTGGACTTAATTTCGTAAAGTTTTTTAATTATTAAAATTCGCTTCAATTGAAGATGATTTTTACAGTTGCATGGCATGCATGTATTTTAAAATACTGTGTGGTTGAGCTACAAGCTTAAGGAATTATTATAACAGTCGTAATTGGATAAGCGTGTTTCTTACGCGTATAGTATTTTTAAGCAGAATCTACCGATATTTATTAAATTATAAAGAGGAGGGTTAACCATTAATAATGAAAATCAGAATTAGTGAAATGGCTACCACAGCTACGTTTGCAGAAAAATATTCCTTTCATGAAATTTGTTATCACCAATTCGCATCTTTGCGACTCTATGTCCTCGATAGCTTCACGAATTCTATTTTTATGACCTTGAATCGATTGTGGGCCATTGGCATAGACCTTATCTTTCAGATAGTTTTAAAGAAAGGTATCAAATTACAGAATCAAAGTGACATCTAAGGATGTGAGAGAAAGATATTCGGGGTGGAGGAAAAAGCACAGCCCCGCGAGTGGTACCCATTATGTGCGCTTCCGCAATATTCTGGTTGGACGATAATACTGCACCATAGTAAGGGATCTAGGTGCTCCTTTGGCAATGTCTTGCCATCATCCGGTCTGGCGTGCAATGGAACTTATGTTATTTAGGTGCTTTTGGGGACCACTCTCAGTTCGTTCGTATATACATTTTTATTGATGACGTAGTTTTTAGTTATCACCCGTCAAGTAGGGACAATTTGGGTCAAGAAAAGTAGAAAATGGCGGACTATTCAAAATGGTACATCTTAATGGAAAACCCTACATTGGAAACTCATTTAACAATGTTGAAAAAAGTCAAATAGTTCTTGGATTTTACACAGTGCTAATTATTTATAAACTAATTACTATCGATTAACTCCAAACATGATGTAGGCGATAGTCAAATTTACTAAAACAAAAACTTTCACCCATTTATGTATAATAAATTTAAAGCCATATTTACGCTTGTTATCGTTAAAGTCTGTTTTTCGCCATTCGATTATATTCGATTATATTCCTGCCGTGAAGCAGTATAGCGTTTCGGTTTGAAGGGTGGGGCAACCGTTGTAACTATACTGAGATCTTAGAACTTACCAAGTGGGCGTGAGCTCGTCCACCCATCTAAGCGATAAAAAAAATAAAAAAAACTTTAGTATAACATTTCAGAAGTATCATTTGCTGCGTATTACTATCCAATTTTGAAGTGTATGATACCATAGTCTTGGACTAATTTATTGTCTAGCCGGTATATGTTCATTAAATTGTGATTGACCGGCTTATTGTGATTTCATTAAGGTTAAAGCAAAACAGAAAGATAATTAATTGATTGGAGTTTTTTTATTATTTCATTGTTTTTATAATTCACAAAATGAAACATCATTCCTAAACAACGAAACAGAAATACTCGAAAGTAAGTAGCTCTTTTTTATAATTTAAGTCAATAACAATAGCAATATTATCACAAACAATCTTATGATATAAACCGTCTAATAGTGATGATGATAAGGTACAATGTGATGAATACTATATTTCACATCAGCATGGAACCTGTGGAAAGACAAATGTCAATATTAATATGATGGGTTGCTATATTATTATTTCCAATATATTTAATTATATTCTATCAAACAAATATGGTAAACAAAATTGATATTTTTTTAAAACCCACATGCTATAATAATGAATTGCTGCTGGTGGCGGTATTTACGACAAATGCCACCAGTTTTTAGGATTTCCTAGTGAGAAATCTCCTTACGATAAGCGCCGTATTTAAAACTGCTTTCTGTACGAGGCTTCTAAACCATCTGAATTATGAACGTTTCTTAAGATATCGGTCGAAACTTTGCGCTATTTCTATAGTTGAACCTATATGGCCAGGTCTATTATTTTCTTTATTATAATTTCTGTACGATAAAGAAATTTTAAAGATACGAAAAAGATATTTTTTACTAACCCAGAATGATGATCGCCGTGATAGTCGACGTGTCTAATGGAGCCGTCAGGCTGGTGCAGCGAGTAATATCCCTTGACGACGTCACCGTCGCGGGACTCGTGCTGACTCTTGTGGTCGCCGGTGTGAGGGTCGCTCACTTTGTACTCGAAGTCGAACTTAGGGTGGGTCTGCAATAGAAAAAATCAGTCCAGTGGAGCTCATGAAAATATGCAATCTTTGGGTGCGTGATAACGTTACACTCACGTAGTAATCATGATGATGTCCATGGTGCACGGGCTCATGGTGACCGTCGTACTTGTGGATGTGTTGGGAGGAAAACGCGTGCTCAGCATATACCGCACCCACCAACGCGACCAAAACCACTATCTGGATACAATAAAAGAGATTAATAATCAGCTAAATTAACAGTTGTCACTAATCATATTTGACTATTTCAAAGTACGAGGCTCAAATTTAATCGACAACTAAAAATCACCTTTGAGAACATGATATTGTTTTACTACTGACTGCAAACGAACAAGTGATAAATTTTGTCAAGCAATTCTAACTTTTATATAGTTATCAAAGCCGCGCGAAGGTCCAAGACAGTAATTCAAATTGTTTCTTGCAATGTGTTTTGTAACAATAAAACAGTCAGATGTATGTTATAAAGTAATTACATGAAATGGATACGATTTTAGATCTATGGAATACCATTTAAAGTCACATAAATATTTTAGAGCGCATAAGATCTATCTCATACATAAGTGTAGTGTTTTAATGTGGGATCAACTTAAGCTAATACAAAGTCACGCGTGTGGCCTTAAATTTTTTGTACTTTCCTAATTAAACGGGTTTCCATCTGCCCATCCACGTTTAATTACATGTAACAAACATCATATGTTGGTAATTTAAGAATAATTGGTTGGTAATTTAATTTAATAAAAGAAACACCATCACAGCTTACATACAATGTAAATGGCTTTTTAATTCAAAGCCAACGGCCTCCTTGTACCGATGCTCTTGGCGTATCATAGACATTTAGATCTTTAATTCTCAATTATAAAACAACTGATCCACCCTTAAAACTCATAGCAGGAAATTTCACATCAAAAATATACAGTTATGATTAGCGGTGGTGATACTTTTTGGAGATGATCTCATTATCTACATTTTATCATCGTCACCGAAGCAGCCTTGCCTTTCATCCACGCAGTTTTGAAGAACTGCACTCACCCATAAGATGTTTCTAGAAATATTGTTTTCCATCTATCATTCAGTTCTGGAGTGTTCTTAAGCGGTGGTCGGTAACTCAGCTATACCTCTGGTATTTATGATATCTAGAATCATCGGTGAACACTCCCTATAATATGTACTGTATACTTGGGTCTGTATCAAGTAAAAGACACTGTACTCGCCAGTAATATTTTCATTTTCCAAAAATGGCCTTTGAAAAAGTCAATACAATAATTTAAAATGTTGCAAACGTTTGTTGCTGGTGGTTGGATAATTTAAACGCCTATGAAATAAGAACGACCTTGCTGTTATTTGATACTTGATAACAATATAAAAGCAATCAGATTTCTGAAATATGTATCAGTTCACATAGTGACTACAGTTCACAATGGTTTCCAAGGTATGTAGTTGTAATATAATTGAACCGGAGAAAGAAAATATTTTATAAAAGATTGCGGCTAATCAAAAAAAAACCTTCCAGGTAGTACTATTCGTTGCTTTGGTGGGTGTTGTATCCGCCGAGCATGCATTCTCCTCCCAACACATCCACAAGTACGACGGACACCATGAGCCGATACATCACGGACACCATCATGATTACTATGTGAGTATACTGACCGTTATCACATGCACCTACACATAAGATTTTATATTGTATTTAATATTAATTATCATATTATAGACCCACCCTAAATACGAGTTCGAGTACAAAGTGAGCGACCCTCACACCGGCGACCACAAGAGTCAGCACGAGTCCCGCGACGGTGACGTCGTCAAGGGATACTACTCGCTGCACCAGCCTGACGGCTCCGAAAGACACGTGCACTACCACGGTGATCATCATTCTGGGTAACTATCGCACTATGAACGTCAGTGAAAGCATTCGAAATTAGTTTTAAAGTAATTACCAACTAGGCACACACTTATTCTGTTCACAGGTTCCACGCTGATGTGAAACACAGCACTCATCACATCGTTCCCCATCATCACCATTATTGAGCTTCAAGCTGAATGAATCCAATATGTTTTATGTTTTTTGTATTGTAAATACTGTAATCCAATGAAAAGCCAAAACGTTATTAGCAAAAATAAAGATACGTGTTGCCTAATCAACAGATAGTTATTTTGTTTTTATTCACATAAAAACGAGCACACGATCCTCTGCTGTAAGGTAGTGACAAAAGTCCAGAATATATAGACATCAGAATGTGAATGACGCACCGCATCCTGAGATATAATGTTGAAGTGATAATTGTGATTTGTAACGACTGCTCGGCCCTCCAAATCTCATTTGCGACAGGAACAGACATAATGGTAATACCGTAATCTCTAACCCAGTGCATACTGGTTGGCGATCGTACTTCGCTTGGATAACTCTCCAAGAACACTGGTACTCACTTCAGGTGAATCCCGAAGGCGCTTTAAGAACTTACCATGGTAAATACCATGTGCCACTAGACCGACACCTACACAGCCAAATACTTAAACTTAACTAAATTTTTCATGTCATTCTTCAAACGAGGCTTGTGGAGAGTACTTAACGGTAGGCAGGTAGGCTTGGCTCTGCTTCTGGCATTGCTGAAGTTTTTTTTTATTTTTTTTTATTGCTTAGATGTGTGGACGAGCTCACAGCCCACCTGGTGTTAAGTGGTTACTGGAGCCCATGACACCTACAACGTAAATGCGCCACACACCTTGAGATATAGTTACAGTAACTAATCAAGATCAGGTGGGCCGTATGCCCTTCTACGTACAAGGGCAAAAAAATAAGAATTGGAATGACAGCGAACAACAAACGACAGTCCTTCTTCCTGTATACCGTAGCACGTACGAAATAATACAGAAAAAAATTGCAAAATTACTTTAGAAATAGTGCTTGGAGAAACATTAAGCAAACTGACAAAAACACCTTTTTTATTTGATAAATAAATAGTAGTAATCATAATTTATATATTTAATATATTTAACAATAATAATAATAATGATAACTGGGAACAAAATATAACGCACGGTCTTTCTTGCCCCGAATTACGATTACCTGTGTTATTAGTACCAGAGACTGTCATACATGCTTATATACGTTTAGATATATACATATATGGATGGATAATAAATACCCAAACAGACAAACTAACCGATATGGCAATCAACCCCCACCCCTGGCGCAACAATCAGGGGTGCTAGCTACTGCATCACCGAGTCAGAAAAAATAGTTTAGGAAATATGTAGTAAGTTTAGTAATTAGTAAAAATTTGTCAAATAGTCATTAAATCTATAAGACTTCTTAAAACACCAGAGTGACCACTATATAGGAAATAGTAAAATGTTTATAATTAATACGCTTTTTATTAGCTTCAGATGTATGTATGTTTGTAACGGACTCTTTGAACATGATTTTGACCCCTTCAAAACGTCGGATTAACTCGAAATTTGGTATACTTATTAAAGACCGATAACAATTCAATATTAAAAAAAAATTGAAAAAAATATATGAAAAAATTGTAATTCAACTCTGTACCTCAGAGGCATACAACATTAAGAGCCTAAAATAAAATTTTACAGGAGAGGCAAAAATGCGCGTAGAGAAATTTTGAATGTAATTTTGAGAGAGTTATAATAGAGGCAGAGTAATTAACTTAGCTGTATTTTTTATAATAAATAGAGGGAAGTATCATGAAATACTTCATAATTACGATAAATCTATCTATTATCTTTTTTTATGGACTTGAGGCTATATACCTTTAAAAAAAATGTATTTCTTAGAGGTATACAATATTATGAGGTAATCCAAATGTATATGGAAGTAATTTTGAAGGGGTCGAGGGAGACAGGAGGATTTATTTTATATAATAAAAATAATAAGTCTGTGCAAAGAAATTGAAATATTTATTTATCTGATTATTTATAGGAGACTAATAGCTCACTCGCAGGCTTCAGGCAAGTCAGGAACTTCCGCTCATGGAAGATTATTTTAATATTCATGAAACATAGATGGAATCCACTGCAACGATTTTTGTAAGTCGTTGTATTTCAGTCCTGAAATGGGTTTTCAAGTTTCTCCAATAGGTTTCGTCGCGGACATCGAACATGCTCTTCGTTTGTTTCTAATAAAACTGACTTGTTAGAAAGTTTCCTGGTTAAATGAACCCATCTAATTTTTTTGGAACTGCATCCAAACTATAGCTGAATAAGGCACAGTTTCTCCTGCATTCGGTTTTTTTCTGTGAACAAAAGGTGTTAATGATCCTTCACAAAAAGCAGAAAAACCCTTAAAGTGATCGGTTTCCATATTAATCATTTTACTTTTATTATTTCTTGAACAGCTCTTAATAAACTACTGCCAGTGCCAGGGAGTAACAATGGGAAACTCTTGGATCTTTTTCTTTTCTCGTTCTATTATTGAGTTGATCACATTCACTTCCATGTGTGTCCTTTTAGTAAATACTTGTGGTTTATTATTTACAAATGCTCTTTTTGAGTCAATATCCAGAAGTACCTAAGCCACCATCAAGTATACATTCTTATTCTGCCCCGCACAATTGTCGCTCCATAATATTACTTCTTTCAACGCTCTATCGTTAAAAACATTAACTATTCCTGATGCCATTTCATTTCCACCTCAACCCGCCACGGTTTCGTCCCACATAAAACACCAGCTATCTTTTGGAACTGAGTCCATAATCGTAAAGTTAAACGTCCACAGCTTTCTGTAATAGAAACTTTGGCTATAGTCAAATAGAGTGTTGGTAAACATCTTTGGAGATCTACAGTTAGAATTTTTAGCGTATAGTGCAGACGCTAAAAGGATTTAACGAATTTGAAGGAATTAACGGAAGGAAAGGATTTAAAGGAACTAACTGATTGATTGAATAATTGGGTTTCTCTGTTTTCTATCATATTTTCTACATCTTCGATGGATGAGTTACTTGTTTATGGTATACCTAGTTACCTGCTTGTTTCCAACATACTTGCACTTTGTAGCGTCTTCATCGGTGTCTGGTATTTATTCTTCATCTAATGGTGAAAAATCTTCAGCTCATAAACTCATTAACTTCAGCTCATAAACTTAACTGTACCTTTGTGTTGAAAGTTCGTAGAGGGTACGAAATTTTTAGAAATATCAGTAAGCAAAACAGTGGTTGACAGTTGGGATCCATTATCAGTAGCAACACCGACCGTACACTTTTCTTGAGATGGAGCTAAAAGTACGTTAAACTCTAGGCAAAGTCTTGCAAATAAACTTTCGGCGGAATTCCATTCCAGGATATGCAGATTTTCTCCGTGAGGTTCTCTGTTCTCTGTTCTATATATATTTTTCATGTTTGTTTGAGATATCAGTAAATAAAGCGAAGGTGGGATGATTGTGTATCAAAATTATCTGTATGTAGTTCTTAAGATGGATCCAAATGCACATCAAGGTCTTTGTAAGGCCTTGGCGATAACAGTTTGGGTGAATCGTGGCATTCAGGTACATGTTGCTGCTTTCTCCGGGGCTCTAGAAAACAACAAAACAAAATTGTATAAGTAGTTATCACTGAAGCATTCGTTCGGATCGACCACTGAAAATAAACAACGTTCAGCCCGGTCAGTCCTCAGAAGGTTGACGGCGAGAGACATTAACAACTACTGAGCACTATCATGGGTTGGATTAAAATTTGTTCGAAGAAAAGAATAACGGGCCATATGAGAGAAAGCTCGCCATTCAGCCACTCGCCACTTATACGACAAGCATGCAATTACAACTTGTTTACATTTCTATTATTTACCCAGTATGTTCATGATAATGGAAGTAATAATAAGGGCACTTACTATATTCAGGAGTTGCATTACACTGTTCTCCGGCATTTGCAAGATTACATAGTAATTTTCCACGTGAAAACATATTATTTTTACACTTTTATACAATTAATTGCGTTATTTTATACGCTCAAAGCAACGACAGTTTCACGTGTACCGCGAGCGCCCCCGCGTTTTATTAAGAGGTATAGAACATTATATCCAATGAACAGCATTAACGTCGCGCTGTGGTTAGAGGCAAAAAATATCAACATCATTTGAGATCCTATACCCTGTTAATATTTGTGCAATTAATGTTATATACCATTGTATATCTCTTTTCATAGGCAACGTAGGATTTAATGCTTTATACCATTATGTAGAACTGGTTCTTGCGATTTTAATGGTATAAAAAACTTAATTTCGACAAAATGTGGAGTTACTATTGTTTACCTCTGAGGTACAGAACTAAAAAGCGAAAAATAAATAATAGTTTAAAAAAACTAAAAAAATACGCTTTTATAGAAAATCCAACTAAAAAATTGAAAATGAATTTTAATAAATTTGAATTAAAAATAGTGTAAGAAAAAATGATTTTATTGTAAAAAAAGCGTGGGGTGCTTTTCAGGATATTATCAAAATAACCCTTCTACTCATATCTGTTCATAAAATATTTATAACTACTGATATCATGCATCCAACGCTTTTTTTACAATAAAATCATTTTTTTTAAATGAAGTTGTTTTTGATACCAAATGACCATACCTTGATGGCAAATGACTACCGATGTTTAAAAATATCAACAATATTAGCGTTAGAGGCATCCTCTGCCTATCGCTGAGATTGTTTTATGAACCTTGCATGCGGAAGAATATTATAGGATCATTTGAAATAATGAAATAAGAGAGGAAATAAGGAAGAAGAAACAACAGCATTTAATAATTTAATTCAATTTAATGTAGTGAGAATTTAAAGCAATGAAAATAAAGTAATGATAATTTAAACCTCATCAAAAATACACTCGAATTCAAAGTTGAGGATCCTCAGACTGACAACAACAAGTACCAACACGAGAACCACGACGTTAACATCTCGAAGGGCATGTACTGTCAGCACGAAGCTGATGGTACCGTCAGGGCCGTCAATTATTCGACAGACAAACACTTAGTATTATTAACTTGGAAACTGATTCAACATCGAGATGGACAGGAAAATCTCGCAACACATTTGGAGCTCGAGAATCATTTTTAGGGGCATTAAAAATGTACATTGTCTAAGTTTACTGGTGGTAGGACCTCTTGTGAGTCCGCAAGGGTAGGACGTCTGCACGGTAGGTATATGCCCTGCCTATTTCTGCCATGAATCAGTAATGCGTTTCGGTTTGAAGGGCACAGGGGAAGGGACAGCCGTTGTAGCTATACTTGAGATCTTAGAACTTATATCTCAAGGTGGGTGGCGCATTTACCTTGTAGATGTCTATGGGCTCCAGTAACCACTTAACACCAGTTGCGCTGTGAGCTCGTCCAACCATATAAGCAATAAAAATAAAAAAGTAAATTATTTAAAACTTCTTCCAGTGTTTTCATTTAAATCTATTCCGAAAAAGGAAACCTACCATGGTAAAAAGGTCAAAGTGAATTCACACGAATTCAAAGCGAAGTAACAGCGTACTACCTGAATATTTAAGGTACTTTGGAAGCTTTTGCTCTACTGAGAGATTTCATCGATGGTGTCCTGAAGAATATATGATACATAAACAGCTAATTTAACGCAAAAAATTCTAGGCATACATCAAAAGGATCTTGAACTGTCAATCGATAACAAAGTTTTGTAAAACTAAAATGTATGACTATCTAAAATTCACCTGAATTACGGTCCTGGTACAGTCAGGACCATAATGGATACCATTAGTATTCGACTGATTTCTTTTTTTGCCCGTATAGCATTTATTGCTAGTTCGCCAAAATGAATTAAGGTTTATTGTGATTTAAGCAAAACAGAAATATGATGGGTTGATTTTTTTATTATATTTTTTCATCATTTTTATTATTCACAAAATGAAATATCGTTTATGAACAACGAAACAGAAATACTCGTAAGTAGCTCTGTGTTATAATTTAACGATTAGCAAAATGATCACAATCAATGTTAGTAGTGATGATGATGAGGTACAATATGATGAGTACTATATTTCACATCAGCATGGAACCTGTGAAAAGACAAATGGTAATTTAAAATATGATAGAGGATGCTGTATTATTATTATTATTATTAACTCCGTACTATATTTGTTACTAACCCAGAATGATGATCACCATGATAGTCGACATGTCTGATGGAGCCATCAGGTTGGTGCAGCGAGTAATATCCCTTGACGACGTCACCGTCGCGGGACTCGTGTTGACTCTTGTGGTCGCCGGTGTGAGGGTCGCTCACTTTATACTCGAAGTCGAATTTAGGGTGGGTCTGAATTGAAAATTTCAATTTAAGATGTTAAATTTCCCAATATAACTTTATGAGTTCGAGTTTCATTAGTATGTCACTCACGTAGTAATCATGATGGTGTCCGTGGTGCACGGGTTCATGGTGACCGTCGTACTTGTGGATGTGTTGGGAGGAGAACGCGTGCTCAGCGTATACAACGCCCACCAACGCGACCAAAACCACTACCTGGATAGAAAAAAAGAGATTAATAATCCGCTAAATTATTAGGTGTCACTGATAATATTTGAGTATTTCAAAATAGGGGGCTCTAATTTAATCGACAACTAAAATTTACCTTTGAAAACATGATATTGTATTACTACCGACTGCAAACGACCAAGTGATAGATTTCGTCAAACAATTCTAACTTTTATATAGTTATCAAAGCCGGCGAAGGTCCAAGTCGCTAATTTAAATTGTTTCTGGTTATCGCAATGTGTTTTGTAACGATTTAACAATTGGAGTGTGCTATACAACAAGTACACGAAATGCTAAATATTTCAACCCTTTTGTTTAAGAAGGAGGGTTTTTCTAGTTTGACCCGCACGGGTAGACGAGCACTGGCTCAGCCAGAAGGGGCTGGGATTTTCTAAAGACTCTGATCGGAACCGCGACCCAGTAAGAAATTCTGTGGGCTAATTTATGAGTGCTGCAAGCATCTAATTCAATAATAATGGATCGGGTGGATCCGTAAGGATGTGTCTAGGGCCTTCGCTGTGACTGGCTACCGCTTGAACCGGAATTGAGGTAGCCAGTGCCGGCAACAATGAGGCGGTTTTCAAGTAACAGTCATTGTACATAATTATAATCTGTCTTATACATTAGCGTAGTGGGCTACAGTTGCTGTGGAATCGACAGAAGGTAACGCAAAGATACGTGGCACGTTCCATACTTTGGGATAGTAATAGTAGATGTATTATTGTGGGATAAGCATAAGCTAATACAAAAACGCGAAGTTTGTCTCATACATTTTTGAAATGTTTTAGTATATTTTTGAGATGATTCCATAACTTTACCATTACCATTACCATTTTACCAACGCCCCATTCGCAACCAAAGTAAAATTCATCTATCATCTGGTTCTAGAGTTTCCGTAGAAGGTGCTTCCTGAGCGCAATAACTCCTTCTTCAACGACTGAACGGTCGGTTTGTTCGTTTGTCGTCTATTTAGGTATTAAGCTGTTATACCTTGTCTTTTCCCTTTTTTCCCGTCGTAATGTTCAGTTGAACGGTCGTCCTCGTTCATTTGTCTCGAAAAATCACACTGTCAAGGTCTCATCAATGTAAGTCGTATGTCCTGTCAAAGAGGTTGATCGCCACGACAACGACGTTTGAATAATTAGTTCCTAAACGGTTGACAGTAACTAAGTTACACCTCCGATATTTTCTGTTTCTAGAAGCATCGATGACTACTCACTTTAAGACGTGCCCTATGCCTGTGTCCCCATTAAGCCAAAAAACAATGTACACGCACTAGCTACTAATGTGTTCATTTTCCAAAAATGGCCTTTGATTAAGTCAATACAATAATTTTAAATGTTGCAAACGTTTGTTGCTGGTGGTTGGATAATTTAAACGCCTATGAAATAAGAACGACCTTGCTGTTATTTGATACTTGATAACAATATAAAAGCAATCAGATTTCTGAAATATGTATCAGTTCACATAGTGACTACAGTTCACAATGGTTTCCAAGGTATGTAGTTGTATTTTAATTGAACCGGAGAAAGAAAATATTTTTTAAAAGATTGCGGCTAATCTAACAAAAATACCTTCCAGATAGTACTATTCGTTGCTTTGGTGGGTGTTGTATCCGCCGAGCACGCATTCTCCTCCCAACACATCCACAAGTACGATGGACACCATGAGCCCGTACACCACGGACACCATCATGATTACTATGTGAGTACACCGTTATCACATGTACCTGCATAATCTAAATTTTATATCGTATATAATTTGAATTATCATATTATAGACCCACCCTAAATACGAGTTCGAGTACAAAGTGAGCGACCCTCACACCGGCGACCACAAGAGTCAGCACGAGTCCCGCGACGGTGACGTCGTCAAGGGATATTACTCTCTACACCAACCTGACGGCTCCGAAAGACACGTGCACTACCACGGTGATCATCATTCTGGGTAGGTATTTTTATAGATCAATTAACATAGTCCTTTTGCAACTCTCATAAAATATTTATAACCTTTTCCTTTCTTTCGCAGGTTCCATGCTGATGTAAAGCACAGCACTCACCATATCGTTCCCCATCACCACCACTACTGAATCACACAAGCTGAAAGCTTCGAAATCGATGTATTGCGATTATACCAAATCTGTTAATAACTTTACCGAATAAAAATGTAATAAATCCATTTAATGTTTTAAATACCAATTCAATATATTAAAATTACCTTTGCACGTACAAAAGCTTGGAAATAGCATTGATTCGGTGGATAAATCATTGCGTTAATGAATGGATGACTGCAGTGAGATGTTCGAGCTTAAACCCTTCTGGAATCAGTTTCTCGATAACGATGTTTACAAATCTGTATACTTGGTCTGGCCATAAATACTGTTACAATTAAAAATAAACAAAATATTACATTTCAATTTGGAATCTGTCATTTTTATATGATTGCTCATTGAGTTTTCTCATTTTGGCGCCAATACATTGTACAATATTTTGCGATATTAAAATGGAGTGGGGAGATAAAGAGAACCGAATCGCTGTGATTGCATTACACAAAGTAGGTATGGAGCCAAACACTTTTTAAAACTCTTCATACGCTTGGTATTAGTAAAATGTTTGTGTACCGGGCTATTGATAAGCGCAATGAGACCTCCTCTGTTTGTGACAGAAAAATATCTGGCCGTCCACGTAGTGTTCGTACGAAAAAGGTGGTCAAAGCAGTAAGGGAAATAATTCGAAGAAATCCTGTCCGAAAGCAAAATATTTTATCTCGGAGATGAAGATAGCACCTAGAATCATGTCGCAAATTTTAAAAGATAGCTTAGGACTTGCAGCCTATAAGAGACGTACTGGTCATTTCTTAGCTGATAATTTAAAAGAGAATAGGGTGGTAAAATCGAAACAACTACTGAAGCAGTACGCAAAGGGAGGTCATAGAAAAATTTTGTTTACGGATGAGAAATTTTTTACAATTGAACAACATTTTAACAAATAAATGACCGTATTTATGCTCAAAGCTCTAAGGAAGCCTTCCAATTAGTCGACAGAGTGCAATGTGGGCACTATCCGACTTCAGTGATGGTTTGGTGGGGTATTAGCTATGAAGGAGTGACTGAGCCATACTTTTGTGAAAAAGGTATCAAAACATCGGCACAAGTGTATCAAGATACCATTCTTGAGAAGTTGGTGAAGCCCCTTAACAACACCATGTTCAATAGTCAAGAATGGTCCTTCCAGCAAGACTCGGCGCCAGGTCATAAAGCTCGGTCTACGCAGTCTNCTTCAGTGATGGTTTGGTGGGGTATTAGCTATGAAGGAGTGACTGAGCCATACTTTTGTGAAAAAGGTATCAAAACATCGGCACAAGTGTATCAAGATACCATTCTTGAGAAGTTGGTGAAGCCCCTTAACAACACCATGTTCAATAGTCAAGAATGGTCCTTCCAGCAAGACTCGGCGCCAGGTCATAAAGCTCGGTCTACGCAGTCTTGGTTGGAAACGAACGTTTCGGACTTCATCAGAGCTGAAGGCTGGCCGTCGTCTAGTCCCGATCTTAATCCGCTGGATTATGATTTATGGTCAGTTTTAGAGAGTACGGCTTGCTCTAAACGCCATGATAATTTGGAATCCCTAAAACAATCCGTACAATTGGCAGTGAACAATTTTCCCATGGAAAGAGTGCGTGCTTCTATTGATAACTGG
The DNA here is from genome assembly GCF_003987935.1 of Bombyx mandarina. The sequence goes on along the minus strand of NW_021011511.1, from coordinate 346,923 downwards.
CCTCAACGTTTAAAGGACTGTATTGCAGGCAATGGAGACCACTTCGAATAAGCTTTGTATACTGTAAATTGTTTTATATTTATGTATGAAACTAACACACTGTAAAAGTAATAAATGTTATTTGCCATAGATTTTTTTTTGTTTTCTTTTGTAACAGTATTTATGGCCAGACTAAGTATTTATGAATGAAGAAAAAACTTTGTACCCCTTTTTACGAAAATAGCGTGGACGAAGGAGAATGAAATTTTCCACACTTATAGAGAATATAAAGGGGGAGTGCAGAATGCAATAATTTTTTTAATTATGCATAAAAAATACATTAATCAATAAAAAAATCATTACACACATGTATTTGACACACACATAATATACACTCTTTTGTTTATTATTAAAGTTTGTGGGAAAATTGATAATAGATTAATATTATTTATCTATAGTTTGACAAGTGAATAATAATAATTTATAATGTTCAAACTTATAATTTAAATTAATTATGGTCGAATTCCGACTACTGAGGGACCGCTAGCTTGAGTCAACACACCCATTTCTTTGGATGGCGAATGTCTGTACTTGCCCATTGCTGAACATAGATTTTATCTCTTTTATATGCGAAAACACGGATAAATCAATGTTCAATCAATCAATCAATCGGTTTTGCTTTTATTAATGTTCAATATAGCGTGGTCTTGTTTTATTATTGTTTTAATATTAAATTATCATTGTCTAATTATAACTGCATAAGTTGATAAAAAATGCTATACAATAGCTTTACCGCGGCAGTTCCCACATGCCACACGTTTATTTTTATTTTTAAGCTATTGCATAGCTTTTATCGCGAGCCTTGAGCGCGGCGACCGAATCATGAAATTCCGTAACGAAAAAAACCTTCCGCCTACCATGTAGCTCGAGTTCAATACATTCACACGTTGTCACGTCACACTGCATGCGCATCATGAAAAGTCTGCACATCTCTCTTTCGCGCGGTTTAGCTTATGAGTGTGAAGGGGACAGTTAAGGTTTTGCTTTTATTAATGTTTAATATAGCGCGGTCTTGTTTTATTATTGTTTTAATATTAAATTGTCATTGTCTAATTATAATTGCACAAGTTGATAAAAAACGCTATTTTTTTTATTTAGCTTAGATTTGTGGAAGAGCTCACAGCCCACCTGGTGTTAAGTGGTTACTGGAGCCCATAGACATCTACAACCTAAATGCGCCACACACCTTGAGATATAGTTCTAAGGTCTCAGTATAGTCACAACGGCTGCCCCATCCTTCAAACCGAAACGCATTACTGCTTCACGGCAGAAATAGGCAGGGCGGTGGTACCTACCAGTGCGGACTCACAAGAGGTCCTATCACCAGTAATTACACAAATTATAATTTTGCTATGCAATAGCTTTACCGCGGCAGTTCCCGAGTGCCACACGTTTGTTTTTTTTAAATACCAGAGCGAAGCTGAGGCGTGCCGATAGTTTAACAATAAGTCAAAATGTGCTATTAACGATCTGTTAGTGTGACGCTTCTGTTTTTTTCTGAATTTACGTGAAAAGGTTTTTGGAACATTAATTCACTACCTATCACATTTGAGGCCTATAAAATCAAAGGCAGCTAAACGCCTTAATGTCGTAAAATGGATTAACAATGGCGCTATNAATGAATAATAATAATTTATAATGTTCAAACTTATAATTTAAATTAATTATGGTCGAATTCCGACTACTGAGGGACCGCTAGCTTGAGTCAACACACCCATTTCTTTGGATGGCGAATGTCTGTACTTGCCCATTGCTGAACATAGATTTTATCTCTTTTATATGCGAAAACACGGATAAATCAATGTTCAATCAATCAATCAATCGGTTTTGCTTTTATTAATGTTCAATATAGCGTGGTCTTGTTTTATTATTGTTTTAATATTAAATTATCATTGTCTAATTATAACTGCATAAGTTGATAAAAAATGCTATACAATAGCTTTACCGCGGCAGTTCCCACATGCCACACGTTTATTTTTATTTTTAAGCTATTGCATAGCTTTTATCGCGAGCCTTGAGCGCGGCGACCGAAACATGAAATTCCGTAACGAAAAAAACCTTCCGCCTACCATGTAGCTCGAGTTCAATACATTCACACGTTGTCACGTCACACTGCATGCGCATCATGAAAAGTCTGCACATCTCTCTTTCGCGCGGTTTAGCTTATGAGTGTGAAGGGGACAGTTAAGGTTTTGCTTTTATTAATGTTTAATATAGCGCGGTCTTGTTTTATTATTGTTTTAATATTAAATTGTCATTGTCTAATTATAATTGCACAAGTTGATAAAAAACGCTATTTTTTTTATTTAGCTTAGATTTGTGGAAGAGCTCACAGCCCACCTGGTGTTAAGTGGTTACTGGAGCCCATAGACATCTACAACCTAAATGCGCCACACACCTTGAGATATAGTTCTAAGGTCTCAGTATAGTCACAACGGCTGCCCCATCCTTCAAACCGAAACGCATTACTGCTTCACGGCAGAAATAGGCAGGGCGGTGGTACCTACCCGTGCGGACTCACAAGAGGTCCTATCACCAGTAATTACACAAATTATAATTTTGCTATGCAATAGCTTTACCGCGGCAGTTCCCGAGTGCCACACGTTTGTTTTTTTTAAATACCAGAGCGAAGCTGAGGCGTGCCGATAGTTTAACAATAAGCCAAAATGTGCTATTAACGATCTGTAAATGTGACGCTTCTGTTTTTTTCTGAATTAACGTGAAAAGGTTTTTGGAACATTAATACACTACCTATCACATTTGAGGCCTATAAAATCAAAGGCAGCTAAACGCCTTAATGTCGTAAAATGGATTAACAATGGCGCTATCTTGTTTAGTTAGTTGGACACGCTTTAGTGTTTTCATGTTATAACAAATGCAGTTAAATCTCTAAAAAATTCAGTTAAAAATATATTTTTACTCTGTACTAAGTACTCATAAACGAAGTTTTATCATTTAAAAATCAGATTATTAGTATATTCTCATTCTTTATAAATCTGCTTTAAAATAAAGAATATCGTAGCTATCCGAACAAAGTTATTTCAGCTTCTCAAACCGGGAATGTTGCCCTAGCAAGAGCAGTACTTCGATGGATCGGAAGGATCCGTAATGACGTGCTTAGGGCCGATTTTTGTAGTTTACCTGAATATTTGACAGACTTGGATTTAGCTGCCTTTGGTTTTATAGGCCTCATTTGATCTAATTATTGCAATCTAAATATTCAAATTAATTTCGCTACAGCAATGGAAACACAGAAAATACTTCGAACTGAATCTCACATCACATAATAATTGGTTTTGGAAATCAGAACTAGAAAGACGATGACTGTATTGCACTAAGCGTCCTCTAGTTTATATCCTAACCGCTGGTGGTAAGACGTATTGTGGTCCCGCATGACCAAGGCCAGTAGTAAGCATTATAAGCTAATGAAACATGATCTGGGCATACCGACACGCCCCGCGCCCCAGCCCCTGCTCGCACCTCGCCCCGCGCCCGCGTTCCGTCCCCCGCAACCCTCTGCCGTCAACGACTTCGCGCTCGTGCGCGACTTCGTCACCGCGGTCAACTTCGACCGTCTGCGATCATTCGCAGACGCGATACGTAGGTCGGTAACCCCCGAACAGCGGCTCGCGGCCGCTTTCGATCATATGGACGTCTACGAGTCCGTGTCCCGCACGTTATAAAAATCTTTACCGGTAACCAATGGCGCAAAAAGGTAGAGAAAAACCGTATTCCCTTACGTTAGCATTCTATAATGCTAACGGACTCGCGCGGCAACGCGATCAAATTTTNAAAAAAAAAAAAAAAAAAAAAAAAAAAATGGGCATACCCTGTATAGTTATTTAACTGTAAGTAGCACTAATATAATATGTTAATCATAATAATAAGTTACAACTAGATTGCTAACGGAACCCCCCACTCTTTAATAGACTTGATATTAGAATCTTCACTTTGTTGTTTAAGTACCAACACGTCAAATAGCACGCTGTCAATCAAAAGCAAACGTGAGATCATTCAGCTTGCATGCTCGCGTGTCAGTCATTTCTCTCCAATAATTGCATTAGAAGTATGAACGATACATCTTGATGGCACGGCTTGTATCTCTTCTACAAAATTTGTTCAGTATTAGATCTTATAGCTCAATGAAGAGTTTGCCTTCGAAGAAGGTTAACCAGGCTAATCAAAGTTTGACTGCGTTCGTAGAAATTTATTTTCGTCATTGTACTATTCTTCGAACGTAATAAATTAATAAATAATTTAAGTTTCTTAATTTTGCTTTACAGATATTTTATATACAATTAATTCGATACTATAAATTGAAGAAAGTGTTGCAAGCATTTGTTACATGTCGTTGAATAATTTAACTGCCTATGTAATTGGAATGAATGGAATGAAAGAGCCTTGGTATTGCTTGACACTTGATAACAATATAAAAGACACAAGAATTCTGAAATGTGTATCAGTTCACACAGTGACCGAAGTAAAAATGGTTTCTAAGGTGTGTATCGAACTATAATTAATATAATATCACTTGAAAAATGTTTAGAACGGCTCCATCCACGGCTAGCCTACAATTTGTTTATTAGTTCTGACATATTATGCTCTATGACTGTTCTGGTAAATTGCTTCCAAAGAAAACGGAGTACAGCTCATCCCTATCTCTTAAAAAATATTTTTTGATACTGGTGACCTCTTGCGAGTCCGCACGGGTAGGTACCACCACCATGCTAATTTCTGCCGTGAAGCAGTAATGCGTTTTGGTTTGAAGGGTGGGTCAGCCTTTGAGCCTATATAGAAACCTTAGAACTCATATCTCAAGATGGGTGGCGGCATTTACGTTGTAGATGTTTATGGGCTCCGGTAACTACTTAACTATAGGTGGGCCGTGAGCTCGTCCACCCATCTATGCAATAAAAATAAAACATTAATTTATTACTTGTTCATTTGGGGTTAGGCGATTACCGGAGCCCTTGGAGATCGCAACGTCGATGTCACCACTCACTTTGAGATATGAGATCGTAGTCGCAATTGTATCGTCTAACAATTAAAAGCCAAAATCGAAATTTTCCAGATTGTCTTGTTCGTCGCTTTGGTCGGTGCTGTATCCGCTGAGCACGCCTTCTCCTCCCAACACATCCACAAATATGACGGTCACCATGAACCCGTACACCACGGACACCATCATGATTACTACGTGAGTGACGTACTAATTGAACTCAATCACATAAACTGATATTAAGACATTTTGAATAAATTAAAAATTTTCGATTCAGACTCACCCGAAATTCGACTTCGAGTACAAAGTGAGCGACCCTCACACCGGCGACCACAAGAGTCAGCACGAGTCCCGCGACGGTGACGTCGTCAAGGGATATTACTCGCTGCACCAACCTGACGGTTCCATCAGACACGTCGACTATCACGGCGATCATCACTCTGGGTGAGAAACATTACGAAATTTCATCAAAATACTTTCTAATATGATTCTGATAATGGTTATACAGCAGCGATTATATCTTACAGGTTCCATGCTGACGTCAAATACAGCACTCACCATATCGTTCCCCATCATCACCATTACTAAGCTGCTCACGGCCTTCTGTTTCCCACAAAACTGTTGCGTATTTGTAAACAAAATAAATTAAATACGACTAGACAAGATTTTGGTCTTTTTTGTCACCTAGAATGATTGAAATAGCACTTTTTAGAATGTAATGGAATAGCTTTTCATTGTGCTACCATTAATTGGTAGTAAACAACTTAACACAATTTGAAATTTTTTACAATGTTCGATTAACATAGAACCTAAAAAACACGTGAAAATTGATGCTGAAAAATATTTTTTTTATATAAAAGTAAACAATGCAGAGTAATAGAGCCTCACCAATAAATCCGGCCATACTGCCTGTTTTTTGTTTATTCATTGCACAACCCGAAGACGAACGATTATCGACGACTGATATAATATTATCAAAGTACGAGAAATGACGCGTTACCACCACCTGTATATAGGTAGGTAGGTAGCAATTACTTTAAAGGATGAGATTGTCTTTACAGGTCAAATTTCAGGCTTTGTCCGCATGTCTCAAGGTGGGTTCACATTGTGATGCCTATGGGTACCGATAACTGAAATTTTAATCAATTTGAAAAAAAATCGATTAAACAACATCCTCAAACACGCATATTGGACATCCCTTTCTTGACATCGTATAACTTACTTTACTAGTGGTAGGACCTCATATGAGTCCACGCGTGTAGGTACCACCACCCTGCCTATTTCTTATTTATTATGATTGAAGGATTACTTGGATTTATTGGTGGCCCAAAGGCCTTTCCCGTTTCACCAGGACAGGTGGGCGAGCAAAGGCTCAGCCAGGAGGGTGGGATTTGCTAACAGTTACCCGAGCGCCTCCGAAGGAGACCTAACAGCTCAAGAGCAGCTGCTTCGCGAATGAATCTACTACCGGATCGGAATCGCGACCCGCTGAGAAGATCCGGCGAGAAACTCAGCGAGCTGATTCATGGGTTAGGTTGCACGGTGAACTCTTTGTCGAGTTCGACGAGTACGGTTACCGGGGTCCCTAAGCCTGCTCCTAGTGTTAGAGCTGAAGGCGTCTAATGCAAAGGTTATTGGATCTGATGGATCCGTAAGGACGTGTCTAGGTCTTCGACGGTGACTGGCTCCTGCGTGATCAGGATTCGGGGAGTAGTCAGCGGCGGCGAAGATACGGCGATTATCATGACGCATAGCCTTATCGAAGTACCGTTCCGACGCTGAGCGTATTTCTGCCGTGAAACAGTAATGCGTTTCGGTTTGAAGGGTGGGGCAGCCGTTGTAACTATACTTGAGACCTTAGAACTTATATCTCAAGATGTGTGGCGCATTTACGTTGTAGATGTCTATGGGCTCCAGTAACCACTTAACACCAGGTGGACTGACAGCTCGTCCACCCATCTAAGCTATAAAAAAAAATCGGTAATTCTCGGTACGGTTCGGAAACTTCACCTGCGGCTATATTCAGACTCGCCAAGTTACGTCGGTCGTATTGTAATGAGCGATTTAGTGGGCAACTTCATTCTGTTAATTTTGTGTCACGGTGCGCACGCATCGTAAAATTTCACTCTCATTAATTTTTCATAACGCGCCTAAAGAAATATAACTTTAAAAACATCTACAAGATTTATTCAGCCTGCGAGACAATGAGATTTAATATTTCTGATGATTTCACATCTATTGTGTGTAAAGTGTACATATGTTTTTTTTTTCTTACGCCCTTCAAGTAAAAGTACCCAGTGTGCAATAAAAACTTTTCAAGATAATAGTAAAGCTTACCTAGAAACAAAAACAACGTTATTAAAGAAAGCGTGTCAAGAAAACCCACAGAATATATTAATTTGGGCAAATAAGTAGCCGCGGTGGCCCGTATTGCGGATCTACACAACTAAATACCAAAATTCTACCTATTTCGACCGAAATCAATCACAGTTCTTGTTTTAAAAGGGGTCCTTCTGTAATACCACACAACGGAGGCATCAAACTTATATCTCAGGGGCATACATATCATAGGGGCATACACGGCTCGAGATGCTATGATCTCTGTGGATTCCGGAAGTATTGAATACCACACTAACTGTAACATGGAAAAATTTAATTAGAGCATCCATTTAAAAAACAACACAGTGGATGGTATTTTAGTACAACTCTATAGTCCAGATCTTGATATTTTGCTTAGTCCATACTTTAATTCATCTACTGAATTGAATACGGAATCTACGGAATTCTCTCAAGTCTCACAATGATAAACGTTATGTCATAGTGATGAAGTATAAACGATAGCTTCAGCTCTAGAGAAAGAAGTTTAAGTGAAGTTTCAGTTCTAGAGAGTAGTTGTTCCATATCAACGTAAAGTAAATCTGTTTCATTGTTTCTGAAATAGAAGTGGACATGTTAAATGATTTACCAAAAAATGTTAGCTTCATCTGAGAGGCTTGATAGCCATGACGATCTTTACTTTGCTAACCTGTGGGGGCAAAATCTTGTCTTAGTTGAGTTCTGCTTCATCTAAGGCTCAGAAGTGGGTTATTGAGCGAAGCTTAATTGGCTCAACTCCAGCATTCCCCTATCGCTCTTAACGCATTGATGTAAGTTTTTTTTCCTTAGTAGGCAGACGAGCATACGGCCCACCTGATGGTGAGTGGTTACCGTCGCCCATGGACTTCAGCAATGCCAGGGGCAGAGCCGTAGCGTACCTAGCCAAGCCGCTGCGTACCTAGTTCGGCGACTTCTCTGTAACCCAAAAACTTTGTTATAATAAGCTATGAAACGCAATGGGTAACAGCAGTCTAGGTCTATCAAGATGAATGAAAATAATTTTGAGACAGAATCCAGGTACGTAAAGAACTCTGTACAAACACCCTGTCAAAAAGGCCCTAAAAAGACAATGTTTTGCACTTCATAAATAAACTACACCCGCAATCTTCAGCAGTTCTGAATTATTAATCTCTTTAGCTGTAGATGATTATTACAACCAACGAGTGAAAGAAACTAAAACTATTAAGCACCTTCGAAAAAGCAATAGTAAGTACATGCTACCAAACTGTCGCAATTGTTATTTTACCATTGATTACTTTAACTACCTATGAAATCATAATCGAAGGAACCTTGATACAGTTTCACTGACATAATATGAAAAAAGTCGAGAATTACACCACAAGTATCAGTTTTCATTATGAGTTATAACACACTTCCACCATGCTCACTAAGTTATTGTTAAGACTAATATATTGAACAATTCGATTTTAGTAGGACATTCCATTGACCCATGAGTGATGATTATTAATTTTAAAATAACGAATTTTTTTGGTCTTCAAATTTAACTTATTAAGACCCTTACTTTAAACAAGATAATTAATTAATTGGAAGTATTACTAGAAATAGAAATCGCATGGGCTGTGATTATGACACCGATTGTGACACCGACGACCACAAGAGTCAACACGAGTCCCGCGACGGTGCCATAATCAAGGGATATTACTCGATGTACAACAAGAGATGTTAAGTGTTGTTTTTTCAAAAAGTGTTGAGAAAGTTTTTTCTTCATCGCAACATGACGAGTAATAAAAAATGTTTTAATATGGCAACTCAAAAAGAAACAATCTTGAAGATTGCCCGGTCATGCTTCTGCGTCGTCAGCTTAGAGGAATGTTCTCGTTTGAAGATTATACTGTGGAACCCAAAGGGTGGAACTGGGTTGGCGTTAGTTGTTATGAGCTTTTGGAACAGAAGGAACCCTTCGGGAAAGAAACATCGGACAACGTTCAATCAACCTCACGTTGCTAAACCCGTAAAAACTTACTTGGAAATGTTCAAATGGCAAGTGCTACCCACCCGCACACATATTCCCAAAATATTGCGCCGTCCGATTATTATTTGTTCCGTTCAATGAAATATGGACTGGCCGCAGTTCCGCTCATATACAGACGTCAAAGAATAACTTAATTCGTATATAAATATAGAAAAAAAAAACTCAAAAGACTAATACTTCAACCGTTAATGTATTTTAACAGTCAGAAGGTGAAAATAAATTGTGACCAGCTATGGGCAATATTTTGGATGCATAATTTGTAAGCATTTTTCACACTAAAGTTTCATTTACATTAAAAAAAATTGCGAGAAATTAGTTGAGGATCCTATTGACAAAATATAATAGCCTGCGAGCACACCGATGCAAAATATGGTTTCACTACAATTATAGCAAAATTAAACAAAAATAAGATGTATCTTTTTAGCACGAAATGTTATGATGTTTGTTTTGTTTGACTTTTACGAGATCTATTGTCCATTCAAGTAATTTACATAAATTAATGTATCATACAAAAAACGCAATCACGCAAGTTACATTTTACTGTTGCATAAAATTACAATTTCTAAGCATTGAATAATTTTATTGTCTATGAAATTAGAGCGAAAGGACCTTGGAACCAAAATGTTTTCTGATAACAGTATAAAAGTTACTATAATGGATGGTCAGGTATCAGTTCACGAAGAAACAGCAACAAAAATGGTCTTTAAGGTTAGTTTTAGCATGATTAAGCAAAATAAAATAGTAACAATATAAAAAATATATAAATATTTCATAATTTTTAATTTTCCTTTTAAAATTAATATGATATTCCAGGTAGTATTGTTCGTCGCATTGGTCGGTGTTGTATCCGCTGAGCACGCGTTCTCCTCCCAACACATCCACAAGTACGACGGTCACCACGAGCCCGTACATCACGGACACCATTATGATTACTATGTGAGTGACGTACTGATTGAACTCGATCACATAAACTGATATTAGGACATTATGAATAAATAATTTTTTTTCGATTCAGACTCACCCTAAATTCGACTTCGAGTACAAAGTGAGCGACTCTCACACCGGCGACTACAAGAGTCAGCACGAGTCCCGCGACGGTGACGTCGTCAAGGGATATTACTCGCTGCACCAGCCTGACGGCTCCATTAGGCATGTCGACTATCACGGCGATCACCATTCTGGGTAAGGGTAATTTAGGGCTCTATAAGCACGCTATAAAGATCTACTATTCAATAAAATGTTGAAATGTATCATTAATTCTTCGACAGGTTCCATGCTGATGTGAAATACAGCACTCATCACATTATCCCGCATCACCATCATTACTAGTGTTCATTAATGTTTTGAAATGTAATTCTACTTTCTGTTCTTCCAAGATCAATTTCAGAAAAATAAACTACAAATATTAAATACTTTGTTTTATTGGGTTTTTTTTTGCGCCCGAAAATTTTCGTACTCTCCTAAAATGAAATGAAAATAAGTGATTAAGGTAGAAATAATAAGCTTATTTCATTATTAATTATTATATATGCAAGTAGTACGTATTTTGTAAAGAACGAAGTCGTCGTGGCCTAAAGGATAAGACGTCCGGTGCACTCCTATGAAGCGATGCACCGGTGTTCGAATCCCGTAGGCGGGTACCAATTTTTCTAATGAAATACGTACTCAACAAATGTTCTCGATTGACTTCCACGGTGAAGGAATAACATCGTGTAATAACAATCAAACCCGCAACATTATGAATTGCGTAATCACTGATGGTAGGACCTCTTGGGAGTCCGCACGGGTAGGTACCACCACCCCGCCTATTTCCGCCGTGAAGCAGTAATGCGTTTCGGTTCGAAGGGTGGGGTAGCCGTTGTAACTATACTGAGACCTTAGAACTTATATCTCGAGGTGGGTGGCGCATTTACGTTGTAGATGTCTATGGGCTCCAGTGACCACTTAACATCAGGTGNCTCGGTACGGCAGCCCGTCGGGCCGCCCAGACGGTGCCGCTGGTGTCCCGGAATACCCCGCTGGACCAGAACCAGCCTGCCGGGTCGGGACGCGATACACCGTCGACCGGTCGCTCTATTCACTCCACGGCAGCGCGCTAGAGTGCTGGTAGCGCGCCGCGCGGCCTCACCCCCTCAGGTCGCCCCTTGACCTTCACCGGGGGGAGGCCCTCTCAAGAGGTCCTACCACCAGTAGATTTTTTATTTAGTAATTTTAAATAAATAATTTTTTGGGTCTTAAAATTTTACTTATCAATACTTTAAACGAGATAATCAATCAATTGGAAGTAATTACAAGAAATACAAATTGCATGGGCTGTGGTTATACCTATCTCACTTATTTATGCTGCAAAGCATTTATTAATTCCAGCTTAAAAAGTAGGATAGCACAACTAGTACTGCTTACAATGCTACCGAAACTTCCATCTCATATCTCCAGACGGGCAACTACCCTTTCGGATGGATTCGCCGGCTACTCAATATCAGTTGTTTTTCCAGATTCTTATTCTAGTAGTGTCTTAAGTGTAGTATCCGCTGAGCGAGCGTTCTCCTCCACAAGCATGACAGATCCACTAGTACGATCATCACCATGAGCCCGTATATAATGGACACCATTATAACTACTATGTGTGTGCACATTTATCACACGCACTTATACACTGTTTTACATTCTTTGTTGTATTTAAGATGATCTACCATATTATAATAGACTCACCCTAAATACGAGTTCGAGTATAAAGTGAGCGACGCTCACACCGACGACCACAAGAGTCAACACGAGTCCCGCGACGGTGACATAATCAAGGGATATTACTCAATGTACAACAAGAGGTGTCAAGTGTTGTTTTTTCAAAAAGTGTTGTTCTATAAAAGAAAGTGTTTTCTTCATCGCAACATGACGAGTAATAAAAAATGTTTTAATATGGCAACTCAAAGAGAAAAAATCTTGAAGATTGCCCGGTCATGCTTCTGCGTCGTCAGTAAAGGGTGGAACTGTGTCGGCGTTAGTTGTTATGAGCTGTTAGAACAGAAGGAAACCTTCATTGTTAAGCAGTATCAGCAGGGACAAAGCTCAATCTCACGTTGTCAAACCCGTAAAAATCTACTTGGAAATGCTCAAATGGGAAGCGCTACCCAGCCACTATATCCCCAAAATATTGCGTCGTCCGATTATTATTTGTTCCAATCGATGAGATACGCACTTCCGCTTATATACAGACATAAAAAAATGACTTAATTCGTATATATTTTATTAAATTGCGTAATCTCAAAAGACTAATACTTCAACCGTCGATGTATTTTAACATCCAGAAGGTGAAAATAAATTGTGACTAGCTATGGGCAATACTTTGGATGCTTAATTTGTAAGCATTTTCCAAAATATAATAGCCTGCAAGCACACCGATGCAAAATATGGTTTCACTACAATTATAGCAAAATCAAACGAAAATAAGATGTATCTTTTTAGCACGAAATATTATGATGTTTGTTTTGTTTGACTTTTACGAGATCTATTGTCCATTCAAGTAATTTACATAAATTTAATGTATCATACAAAAAACGCAATCACGCAAGTTATATTTTACTGTTGCATAAAATTACAATTTCTAAGCATTGAATAATTTTATTGCCTATGAAATTAGAGCGAAAAGAACCTTGGAACCAAAATGTTTTCTGATAACAGTATAAAAGTTACTATAATGGATGGTCAGGTATCAGTTCACGAAGAAACAGCAACAAAAATGGTCTTTAAGGTTAGTTTTAGCATGATTAAGCAAAATAAAATAGTAACAATATAAAAAATATATATTTCATATTTTTTTATTTTCCTTTTAAAATAATATGATATTCCAGGTAGTATTGTTCGTCGCATTGGTGGGTGTTGTATCCGCTGAGCACGCGTTCTCCTCCCAACACATCCACAAGTACGACGGTCACCACGAGCCCGTACATCACGGACACCATTATGATTACTATGTGAGTGACGTACTGATTGAACTCGATCACATAAACTGATGCTGGGACATTATGAATAAATTATTTTTTTTCGATTCAGACTCACCCTAAATTCGACTTCGAGTACAAAGTGAGCGACCCTCACACCGGCGACCACAAGAGTCAGCACGAGTCCCGCGACGGTGACGTCGTCAAGGGATATTACTCGCTGCACCAACCTGACGGCTCCGAAAGACACGTGCACTACCACGGTGATCACCATTCTGGGTAAGGGTAATTTAGGGCTCTATAAACAAGCTATAAAGATCAACTATTCAATAAAATGTTGAAATGTATCATTAATTCTTCAACAGATTCCATGCGGATGTGAAATACAGCACTCATCACATTATCCCGCATCACCATCATTACTAGTGTTCATTAATATTTTGAAATGCAATTCTACTTTCTGCTCTTCCAAAATCAACTTCAGAAATATAAACTACAAATATTTAATACTTTGTTTTATGGTTTTTTTTTTCGTCCAAAAAACTTCGTATTATCTATGTAAACTGAAATGAAAATAATGTATTAAGGTCGAAATAATAATCTTATTCCATTATTAATTTTATACAAGTAATAAATATGTTGTAAAAAACTCGAGAATGGTACACGTTTAAATTAAATCACGTGGTACGTACGTATGTACCTAGTGTAACGTTTATAGGTCGGATACAAAAACAGTCTAATTTACTTAATCATTGAGAAAAAGGAACGTAACAATTTTAAGAGTTTACGTAATTTTCGATAAGTTCAGAGACTGACTTACCAGGGCTTGGTTTTCCTAAAATTACCACCGTCGCCCTAAGCCTAAGTACATCCTTATGGATCCTCTCGATCCAGTCTCAGGACTTATAATCATTTCAAGCACCGGGCATCGTTCGACGAGAAAAATTCGACGTGTAATTTAACCCATAGACAAATCCCACTCAGTTTCTTGCCGGAACTTCTCAGTGGTAGATTCAGCGAAACACTACTCTTGCTAGAGCAGATATTTGCAATTTCTCTCGAGTTCAGCCCTTTGAGCTTGCCCTCCAGTCAGAGTGAAGCCAGAATAGCTCCTCGTGGCTACTCGCAGATAGGTAAGCAAAAAACCTTGGATCTACGGCAAAACCTCGATTCTCTCTGTAGTTTGTTTGTTGTATGATCCATAAGGATTTCTCTAAGGTATTGGATGAGTTGGTTCTGTCGTTTCGTTTGTACCATTGCAATAGTAGGTACTTAAAAATTCTGTGTTCTTATTGACGTCATAATTATATAGACAAAAAAAAAGATTATTAGGCATTGTAACTTTTTTGTTTTCTTTATAGGTAGCATAAAACGAACTGAAAAAACCAAAAGCTTAACAACGCTACGAACCAACCAAATTATTGTAAAACATGTATTGTCATTATTATTGTCTAGAGCCTACTCATTTGTAATTCATGTAATATGGAGCTTAGAAATGTATGGCACTATTTCTCAATCATATAAGTGAAGACAATCAAGAAAATATCAGATCTGTATCTACGAAATTGCCATTTAAGTGCAGAACCAGTGTCTAACCAGCATGATGATCGTTTAGAATTATCAAAAAGAATCAATTTTTATCACAAGTGACAATTCGCTTCAAAATTCCATAGTTTCTGTGTCTGTTATGCAACGCAAGTGATACCTTTATACATTCATTGCACCACAGTAGTTTGTAGTGTTCACTCCGTACTCGTCATTAATAATAGGTTGGGGAAAAGTTTCTTCGCATTTTTGAAGAAAATTCACAAATTTTTTTAATATAGTTTATTTACATTTAACTAAAGTATGTAGGTAGGTATCATTTTGTTCGATAACTTTTTGCCATCTTGTAGGTAGGGACATGATCCCATTGCTATAAAAATTTTGGGGCTTCTGATCAAAATACTGCGACAATTGGTTTTGGCGGTCCTCTCATGATGTTAGCCTGACACTGCCTAAAGAATTCTGGAGAGACCGAAACAGGTGAAAATCTGAAGGTGCAAAGTCAGGACTATACGGCGGATCCATTAACTCCTCCCAGCCAAGCTCTCTTAATTTTTTCTGAGTGGCTAAACATGTGATTGGTCTAGCGTTATCATGATGAAAAACCACACCCCTTCTGTTGATTAATTCCGGCCGCTTTCTCTCAACTTCTTACTTTAATCTCATCAGTTGTACGTAGTAGAATTCAGAATCAATGAGCCTGCCTGGTGGTAACAGCTCATAATGAATAATGCCCTTCCCATCCCACCACTCACACATCACCTCGTTGCGAGTTAACCCGGGTTTCGCCACAGTCTGTAAAGCCTGACCGGTCTTTGACCACGACCTTTTTCGCACGTTCTTGTCGTACGTTATTCACTTTTTATCACCAGTTATCAGCTTCTTCAAAAATGGTTCGGTTTCATTTGGTGGTAATACTACTACTCGGGGTCGTCGTGCTCCCTTACGGGGCACGGGACGGGCCTCGGGGTAGACCCCACTGCCCGGAACGAAGCTCCCTGCCACACAGGGCAGGGGTGAAGTTATGCAAGACGAGATGAGGGGGGGACTGTTCGCAGCGTGCTCGGCACATTCACATCGACAAAATAAATAAATACTTATATATAATACGATGGGCTTGTTTTTCCTGGGTGGAGTGATGCCCGTGGAAGAGTCTCCCCGGCGCCGGCTGCTGTCCTCTGCTTCCTACGGTTTTTTTTTCCCCCTCTAACCATGAACTATAAACTAACTAAAACTAAACTAACTAATACTAATTATTTACAAATATCTACAAGGGACAACAGTCAGCACCGTGGGGCCCGCCACCGGCCCCATGCCGCGGCCCCACCTCTACAAACCAGAGGGGGAGCCGTGGCACTAGCTTGGCGCTCACCCGCTCGGGTCTCCCCAGAATGGGGAAGACCGTTGCGGGGAGGGACCGACGTTTTAGCACTCCCCAGAAGGGGGAGTGGTTCACCCACGCGGGTGGTGCAATGGGTCCCCATAGGGGGGCACCCCGACCGTGTGGGGGGAAATGACGAGTGTGGATAGCTCAGTCCCATGGGGGCACTCATTATGAGCACTCCCATATCACTCCGGTTGGTGGTAATAAAAAATCACAAATGAGTGCACGGTTCATTAGGTTTCTTTCAGTGCGCTCGTGAGGTACCCAAATATCGAGCTTTTTTGTGTACTCAGTTTTTTTTCAAATGCGCCAATACTGTTTTGTGGTCAATTCCCAGTTCTTCAGCTATGTCGTAACTACTGATATGCCGACCTTGCTCCACTTTTTCGAAAACGGCATCCATTATATCCGTAATGGGGCGACCAGAGCGACGTGCATCTTTGACATTAACATTTCCGGATTGAAAACGCTTAAACCAAATTTGTGCTACTCTCACAGACACTGCAACTAGATCAGTTCTAGTCAGTTGCATTTTTACCTTTTTCGTAGTAAAATTGTCACATGTATCGAATTTCTTCATAACACTCACTCATCTTGACAGTACGAAAAATAAATAAAAATCACACATTTTCCTAATTTGAATTTGGAATTATCTTCTCTAAAATTTAAACTTTTAATGATACCAAAACCAGCCAGATACAAATAGTATAGCTAAAGAGATTTTATTACAAGTTCATACATACTATAATGCGAAAAGACTTTTTTCCCAACCTATTATTATGAGCCGTTTATCATTGCTACCGCGAAGGACTCACGTTCCATAACTACTAGTATTTTTATTGTGTCCACATTGTTATTAATTTAAAAATAAAATGAACTTCTTCTTCTTCTTTTTCTCCACCTTATCCCACTAGGTGGGGTCGGCACAGCTAATTTTTCTCTTCCATTCTCTTCTATCAGCCGTCATCTCAACACTCACTCGTCTCTCTCTCTCATATCGTCATTCACACACTCCATCCATGTCTTCTTCGGTCGACTTATTTTTTATAATTTATATTTTGAATTCATAGCAGCCTTATATAATAATAATATGTAAATTACGTTACAAATGACCAGTATTGTAAGAAAACAACTTCATAGATCAACGTATTATTTTATACCTAAAAAGTTTGGAAGTAATTACAGAATTCATTGTTTTTAAATTCAAATGAACAGTTAAAAAAAGAAAATGTTTGTATGATCGTATGTTTTATTATTAAATAAATGATACAATGTAGGCACTCAACAAAATTCAGTTATGCTTCCCTTCATAAACATTGAAGACGACTTATCATCTGCTTCTTAATGAACATAAAAATGCAGCTTCGAGACCTGAATCTCTTTTCTGAGGTTGAACATTTCTAGATTAATAAAAAAAATAATAACAATATGCTTTTAAATCATAATAACATAAATTTCATTATTTCTCGAAAAAAATATATTTCAGGTTAGAGTTATTAGGAGTTCTAGTAATGGTGGTGATGAGGTATAATATGGTGAGTACTGTATTTCACATCAGCATGGAACCTGAAGAGAAACACGTTTATACAATTTAAAGAAATAAAAAAAAAATCAATATAGCTTCACTGATGAATTCAAATTACATGATACTAACCCAGAATGATGATCACCATGATAGTCGACGTGTCTGATAGAGCCATCAGGTTGGTGCAGCGAGTAATATCCCTTAACGACGTCACCGTCGCGGGACTCGTGCTGACTCTTGTGGTCGCCGGTGTGAGGATCGCTCACTTTGTACTCGAAGTCGAATTTAGGGTGGGTCTGGAATGGCAAATGTTATGTTTATTCAAAGTGTGAAATTTCCCAATGTAAGCTTATGTGATCGAGTTCCATTAGTGCGTCACTCACGTAGTAATCATGATGGTGTCCATGGTGTACGGGCTCGTGGTGACCGTCGTACTTGTGGATGTGTTGGGAGGAGAACGCGTGCTCAGCGCACACTGCACCCACCAAAGCAACTAAAATCATTACCTACAACACATTATGTTAAATTTAAAATACCATTTTATGTGCTAGCTACAGAGATTTTTAACAATTAAAACTCGATATACTGCACAACGCACCTTGGAAACCATCTTTGCTATTGTCACTGTTATAACTGATACATGTTTCTGAATTCTTGTGTCTTTTATATTGTTATCAAACTTTAAGCGTACCAAGGCTCTTTCATTCTAATTGCTAAGGCAGTTAAATTATTCAATGACCGGTAACAAATGTTCGCAATATTTTCTTAAATCTACGTGATTGACTTTTTCTATCTATTTAGTAATCATATTGAAACTGTTAATAGGTGCATAAAAATAGGCTCGCAAACATTTATATACCTTAATTTACATAGCTAATCATTAGTTTTACTTATGGATACCCTCTGTATGTAACTATATGTTATATGTAGGTATACACAGTTGAGACATTCATTTCATTCTACGCTGGTGGTATGTAGCGTTCAAATAATGATCCCTATAAGCTCTGCTAACCCCAGGAAGCCTCATCTTGAATAATAAAAATAAACAAAACATATCTATGAAAGTTTTGGTTTAGTTTGATTGCCTTTTTAGTCAATTAAATTAAATTAAGAAAAATTAAGAAAAATTCATGAAAACCAACTAAAATATTTTTTTTTTCTGTATTTTGACATTTGACATTATGATAATGTCAGTATGTTCAATTGAATTTATTACACAATATTATAGTCAATACTAGGCTGCACTAAAAGTATCGGGAATGGAATATTTCCACTGTTCCTGTCGTATTAAAATCTTTTTAATTGAAACTCCTTGGTTTTAAAAATCGAATACCATTTATTTATTTAAAAAAAGATTCTCGGTCTTGTCCCGAGGTTTTGTCAAACTTGTTTAGTCGTTGAGAAAATGGAATTGACTCGAGAAAATTCAAGAGCGATGATTTATTATGACATTTGAAGTGGTTTAACACAAAAACAGTGTGTTGACCGCATGATTTCTGCATTTGGTGATGAGGCCCCATCCAAAACCACAATTTATCGCTGGTTTGCTGAGTTTCAACGTGGACGTGTCAAGCTCAGTGATGATCCCCGTCAAGGTCGTCCAAAAACTACAGTCACCCAAGAAAACGTTGATGCTGTGCGTAAGCTGATTGAGGAAGATCGACATGTGACATACCGCGAAATTCAGGCAACTTTAGACATTGGCATGAGTCAAATACAAATAATCTTGCATGAACAATTAGGTGTAAAAAAGTTGTTTTCCCGATGGATACCGCATTCGCTCTGTGAAGAGCAAAAAGNACTAAAACCTCCTGTCGCTCAACAACCAACGTCCAAACCTCGCATGAGACAGAACTCATGACAAGGCAAAGGGGGGAAAGTGAAGCGTTTAGTGCGGAGCACATCTCTCCCATCACCCTCCCCCTCGGGACGCCGGACTGGCGGTCGTCGGCGCCACGACCACCAGCCCTCTCGGTCGGCAGACTGTCCGAAGTCCGCCTAGATGGCACCGGTTAGAGTGGGTTACCCTACGGAATACCCCGCTGGGCCAGAACCAGCGTGGGTCGAGGATAGCCGGCCTTCCATCACCCGGATGCTCTTGCGTAAAATGCGTGCAGAGCAGCTTGCACGTCGTCTTCTTAGGCCCCCCTCGCCGGTCCTCAGACCGACATGTGAGGGGGACCCGAAGCACTTAGAGGGCCAGGGCTTGGGCGAGATCCGCCTCCCTGGCCCCCGCTCGACGGCGGCGGGATTGTGCGTCTCTCACGCGCCCCGCCGCCTCCTTCTGCGAGATGGTGCACTCGCAGAAGTCGAGCATCGCCTTCCACGACTCGTCGTCGCCGAGCATTGATGCCACAACACTCGGCAACGACAAGTCGGTTCCTATTTTTGCGACGAGGACACGGCGCCACCCCTCCCCTGGGGGGCAGGCGACGAGCGTATGCTCTGCCGTGTCCAGGTCGCAACCACAATGGTGGCACTCTGCCGTCGGCTCGGCTGTGATCCGGTGCAGGAACTCACCGAAACAACCATGCCCAGTGAGCACCTGCGTGAGCCGGAAAGTGAGGCGTCCTCTGTCACGATTCACCCAAACCACAAGGACCGGGCGAATCGCCTCGACGGTCCTACGACCAGCCGAAGGATCAGCCAGCCGTCTGGACCATGACTCCAGCACGGACCGCCGAGATTGGGCCCTCCGCGCTCTGACCGCACTGGGGCTGGCACGCGCCACGCCCCGGGCACGAAGGTCAGCCCGCCACTTATAGTCAGCGGCGAGCGCCTCCGTTTCCAGAACCCAAGGCGGCATCCCAGCCAGTACACACGCCGCCTCAAAGGAGATGGTGCTATAACCACGGATGACCCTGACCGCGATGGTGCGTTGCGGCCGTTGCAGCAGCTTCGCCACCCCCACGGCCAGGGACTGGCCCCACGCGGTCGCACCACCCCCGTATAGAGACGGCGCGTCACCTGGTCAGGCCCCCCGACGTTGGGCAGAAGCCGGCTTAACGCGCCGGCCACCTCCAACAAACGAGGGACCAGGTTCTGAAAGTGAGCACGGAAGGTCCAACGACTGTCCAGAATGAGGCCGAGGTACTTCAACTGCACCCCGACCCCGATACGGACGCCTCCAACCACGTTATGGGCATCGACAGGTGGCACTCTCCGGGGCCTGTGGAACCACATGGCCTCGGATTTACTGAGCGCCACGTCAAGGCCCAATCTCCTAATTTTGCCGACGACATGCGCCACCCCAGCCGTAGCAAGACGGGCAGACTCAGCAAAACTCCCCCCCCCGGGCCACGACCAACGTGTCGTCCGCGTAACAGATTACGCTCAGGCCCGGGAGGAGGGCACCTCTCAGCACCCAGTCATACCCGATATTCCACAAAAGGGGGCCAAGCACCGACCCCTGTGGAACACCGCGCACGACCGGGAACCTGTGCAGGATCCCACCGTGTCCGGTACACATGACCGATCTGTCCTCTAAGTAGGAACCCACCAGGTGGCGAAGGTAGGGGGCACTCTATGTCGTTCCAGCGCCCCCCCTATCACGGACCAGGGCAGGGTGTTAAACGCATTGGCGATATCGAGCGACACCGTCAAAGCCACCCCACCCCTGGAGACGGCCTCCTCCGAGAGGGCCCGCACGCGAAGGATCACGTCTACCGTTGAGCGGCCCTCTCGGAAGCCATACTGCTCCGCCGACAGATCGGGTCCCACCCCGACCAGATGCTGGATGATGCGGGCTGCCAGAATGCGTTCCAGCAGCTTGCCCACCTCATCCAGCAACACGATGGGAAAGCTAAGACTGGTAGTAGAGCTTATTTTGAGTCTATGTTACATTTGAATTTTTATGTAGTTATTTTTTTTATTGCCCTTGAAGGCAGACGAGCATATGACCCACCTGATGGTGAGTAGTTACCGGCGCTCATGGTCGTCTGTCAATGCCAGGGATAGAGCCAAGCCGCTGCCTACCGTTAACTACTCTCCACAGTCCTCGTTTGAAGAAGAACATGTCATAGCGCTCGGGAAACACCGTGTAGGGGAGCCCATTCCAAAGCTAGATGGTACATGGTAAAAAAGATTGCTGGAAACGCACTGTGGATGAACGCGGTAGCTTCACGTAGTATGGATTGACCTGGAGGTGGAGGCGTTCGCTGCAGATTATGCGTGGCGATGTGACCTCTGCGACAAAGGAGAGCCACATCCCAGAGGAGGAGTGATTAGAGCGCGGAGGCTCCAATCTCGGCGGTCCGTGCTGAAAGCGTGGTCTCGCCGCTTGGCAAATCGATTGGCCGGTCTCCGGACCATCGATGCGGTGCGCCCGGCTCTCGCGGAATGAGCGAACCGTGACCGAGGGTGTCTCACCTTCCAGTTGGCGCAAATGCTCAACGGACATGGTTTTTTCGCCCGGAGAGAACCGACGATGGAGTGTCACCACTGTGACTGCGATGAAGACACGGTCGAGCACACGCTCGTACAATGCCCCGCATGGCTGGGGTAGCGCCGTATCCTCATCTCGTAAATAGGACCGGACTTCTCGCTGCCGACTGTCGTGCCCACAAAGGCGATGTCCGACTTCTGCGAATACACCATCTCGCAGAAGAAACGGCGGAACGAGAGAGGGAAAGCTCATCCCTCTCCCCACCTTACTGTCGCCGCCGAGCCGGGGGCCGGTGAAGAACTTTTGCCGCAGACTGTACTGTACTATACGGTCCAAAATACAGATAAAACTGAAGTCCCTCCGCAGATCCAGAGGTTCCAAAAGATCCGTGAGAATGGGATTATCGACAATCCGAACGGCCCTCTTTTGTAAGAAGTCAAATGGAAGTAAGTGGTATTTGGGAGCCCCGGCCCAAAAGTGGAAGCAGTACTCCACGCGAGGCCGGACTTGTACTTTATAAAGCAAAAGTCTTTGTACAAGCATGAAGTACCGCTTGGCCCTGTTGAGGACTCCCAGCATTTTGAACGCCAACTTGGATTTTCCCTCCAAATGACCCCGAAATTGCACTTCGCTTGAAATGTCGACCCAATACTCGTGGAAGGTTGCAGGGATACTCCTTGGAATTACTGCAATATAGCAAAGGGGTCCTTCTTAGCAGTAAATGCGCAAATTTTTGTCTTCAACGGGTCAACCCCACTCGGAGACTCACTCCAGATAATTCTCCACTTCGGAGACAAGTTTTGATCGTCTCTCCTGCACCACGCTCCGAGAGAGATTCTGATAGCCGATATATCGCGCATCCCCTGTGCTATCATCCGAATAGTAATGCATGCCAACTATAGATAGCATGTCATTGATATACTGAAAAGCGAGGTGGGAAAAGTTTTCGATTAATTTAAGGCTATAATATTTTCTTGTTTTGCGAGTCGTAAACACAATTTATACTACCTTTACGATTTAATCTCTTGTTTTTAAATTCATTAATATAAAATCATTATGTCATTGTTTAATAATAATTTAAAGCGTATTTTAGTTGCTCTTTGATAGTAGCAAGAAACAAGGACGGCGAGCGTTACTCTAAAAATTAGGGGTTGCAAATTAAATTGTTATTGACAAGAACTTGAGGTCGATTTTAGCTTATCCACTTAAGTGTTTGGATATACCGAAATTTGACGATTTCAAACAAAAGAAAACGAAAAATATTTAAATTCCATTTATTCACCAATCAATGAAAAATTCATAAACATTGATAGTTAATGATTTAATAATCTAGTACTATTATTGAGATCATGTAATTAATTTCTTGAAGCTAATGTCCATGTTGATGTTCAGGCACTACATGTTTGGCGTGACCTTCACGGTGCACTTCAGCGTTGAATCTGTTCACAAATTTACAAATGTCATTAGTTATGTGACCTTCACGGTGCACCTCAGCGTTGAATCTGTTCACAAATTTACAAATGTCATTAGTTATCGTAATGAAAATTATTAGTTATGAGTCAAATGAAAGTTAATTTACCCGGAGTGTTTATCGGCCGCGTATTTAACAGTCCTGATGGTACCATCGGCCTCGTGCAGACTGTACACGCCCTTCACGACGTCACCGTCACGTGTTTCGTGCTGGTACTTGTTGTCGCCGGTGTGAGGATCCTCTACTTTGTACTCGAAAGCGTATTTAGGATGAGCCTGTAATTATTTATATGCTAATTTATCACGCAAACAGATCGCCAATTGAATTGATTTAATTAATAGAGCTCTCTTACATGGTAGTCGACGTGGTGCTCTTCGTGTCCATGGTGATGATCGTCCTGATGCCCGTGGTATTGGACCTGTTGGAGTCCGTGGTGTATTGGCTGGTGATGTACTTGAGCGTATCCGTGGTGTTGCACCTCGTGGTGTCCTAGGTCATAGTGACCGCCGTGTTCAAAATGCTGCGTCGTGAGTATTTGGTGGTGAGCAGGAGTGTGGCCGTGATGTTCATGTCCATGGCTCGTGTGTAGCACTATACTCTGCGAGGAGACTGCGTGACCATGACCGTGTCCATCTTGCGGCCTAGCGCTTACTAGAGCCAGGGCAGCGATGATTAATGTAAGCTGTAATATTTTTAAAATCCTTTTAAATGATGACATAATTTGTGGACAAATTATAACATCGATCTCATTGTAATTGCGTATTTCACTGCATCGAGACTGGTTGGTGTCTCTGGTGATCGTTTAACATGAGCTTTTTTTTATTGCTTAGATGGGTGGACGAGCTCACAGCCCACCTGGTGTTAAGTGGTTACTGGAGCCCATAGACATTTACAACGTAAATGCGTCACCTACCTTGAGATATAAGTTCTAAGGTCTCCAGTATAGTTACAACGGCTGCCCCACCCTTCAAGCCGAAACGCATTACTGCTTCACGGCAGAAATAGGCGGGGTGGTGGTACCTATCCGCGCGGACTCACAAGAGGTCCTGCCACCAGTAAAAGCTTGTCTACCTATATTTTGTTTGCCTTGAAGGCAGGTGAACAAACAGTGCAAATCTTAGCCGTACTGGTAGCCATCGCTAATGGATATCAGAAAACCAAGATAATGCTAAAGACATGCTTATAGCTGAAGACCACATTCAAATAATAAACACGCTGCCACTAAATATTTGAGACATAATACTTGCGCATAAAACAATCTTAAAGAATATTAATAATGATTTTTAGTACGGTTACCTTAAACATTTTTGATTACACGTATTAACTGATCAACTAATTAACTCGAATTAATACCTCGATTTTAAGAACGGCTGTTTATATAGTTACATGGAATGCAATCACAAAACCAGATCAACCTTATTATTATTTGTGGTTGTTACTTATTACTTATTTAAAACGACCGCGTCAAATTTATTTTTGTTTGTCTTTAAAAACCAGTTTTCGAGGCTTGAAATATGAATTTAATGTTAACATACAATTTAATCCAATTTCTTTGTAATAACCTCGGCCCATTTAAATAAAGAAAAGTATCACTTTGTATAAATTACAACATCAGGTGTTTTATCTTTTTCTAATTTTAATTTTACTAATAGCAATCACTATAGATATTTTTGGCAAACATGTGAAGGCGAGACTTCAAAGTTTTTCTAATTCAGCCTCTCCTAGAGCGCTTTTACTGTTCGAATAGTCTCTTTTAATAAGGTCAATTACGAACCGTTCATCTTTTCCAAAAGCTATTTTAAAAAAAAACAATTCATACAACCTAAACTTTACTAAATTTATCGTTAAAAAAAAATCAAATTTATTCGTTAATTTATTCAGTAAGCTTAATTAATGCAAGCTCTTTCAATGCATGCGTACATTTCTAAACATTAAAATGTTTCATTGAAACCTTACGCATAGGCAGGTTTACTATCATTACGTAACTCAGTAATGTACAAAACGTGTTATCAAAATAAGATTTAAGTTATTTACTCTTACAGCATAATGTAAAATTCCATATTTACATAAACGTGATATATATATATATATATATTTTATTGCTTAGATGAGTGGACGAGCTCACAGCCCATCTTATGTTAAGTGGCTACTGGAGCCCATAGACATCTACAACGTAAATGCACCACCCACCTTGAGATATAAGTTCTAAGGTCTCATGTTTTAGTTACAACGGCTACCCCACCCTTCAAACCGAAACGCATTACTGCTTCACGGATTAAACTTACTTAGTTGTAGACGCCCATCAAATTAAATTATAAGTACGTTCTTTTCGCTGGAAATTACTGGTATTACTGTTTTACTATTAATAACAACTTACACTTGCTTGTCTTTTTCAGCCACGAAGCAGTCATAAGGTTGCGATTTAAAGGATGGATAGACGCTATACAATATAATTGAGTATTAGATATGATGTCTATGGACTCCGGTGATCTACAAAATCAATTAGGTTTTGAGCTTATTCACATGACATGTAATAAAGGAGGTAAAAATCTACATAGAGTAAATACTATGAACTGAATGTCAATCCATCAGAGCCTCAGTTCATAACATTGTTGTCGGACCCGGATCACAACAGTAGATTTGGTATTACGTCCGCTAAATTCGTTTCATGAAGTTAATCATGCCGTCTAAGAGTCTGGAGTTGAAAAATTTAAGTGCATAAAATGCTTAAATCAAATAAACCAATCAATACTAATTTACAATCAATCAATACAAATCAATACTAATTACAATAATAATTTAACGGCCGTCTGGTGTAGTGGTAAGTGACATGGTCACTACACAAGGGAGTCGCGGGTTCGAATCCCGCCAAGGGAAGATATTTGTATGATAAATGTAGGAATGTCTTTTCCAGGGTTATGGATGTTTATTAAATATATGTATGTGTATAATAAAAATCTTACATTTATTTCCGTTATCTGGTACCTGTAATACAAGTTCTTTACGAACTTAGTACCGGACCAGTTAATGTTGCGTGATTGTTAGTAAATATTTATTTATTTATTTATTTTAATACATTTTTACAACCAAAGGATTAATAATTCTCGTAATTTTCTCTCTACGGACAAAACGATTACGCTCGCACTAATTCTTCTGATGACTATAATGATGTCAACCGTATCAATTTTACTGAAATACAACTAAGTAAAAAAATATTTTTGTTTTAAATTCATATTCGCTTAACAAAAATATAAAGACAAGCCTAAATTTCCCCCTAAGCTAATTTCTTTTTCTTTTTTCTTTTTTTTGCGATAAAAGTATTATAGATATTATTGATCCGTAATGGATACGCACTGTACATAAATTGTACTCAATTTTTTATTTATTAAAGAATCCAAAAAAATAACTACGTTTTCTTTTCATGGCTGGCACACTGCTCGTCTGGTATTAAACGACCGCCAAGGTCCATATACGTAAAAACGTGATAATTATCGTCGATATAATCAGTTTATAATGAAAATATATCGAGGTAAAAGGAAAATCAAACCGTAAAATAAAAATATAAGTTTTTGAATTATTTAAAAAATTAAATTAAATTTAGGAACTAAAAACAATATTTTGCGTAACAGTTTTTTTATTATAAACTTTAATAACAAATTATTCTTATTTAATGATGATGATGGTAAACGTGGTGTGTGCTGTGCTTGACATCCGCGTGGAATCTGAAATAGAAGAGGAATTTAAAAACTAAATAAAGACGCCTTAACAGCAACCCGAAGTAAACTTCAATATTTTTTACTGGGTCATTATAATAGGCCAAATTAACAAAATAAGTAATAATATTGCAATTAGTTCTTGATAAATATACATTTTCAAGTTAATAAAATGTCATGAAATCTTTAAAAAAGAACGTTAAAGTGTTCCATTACATAGATGGATACAGTTCCATAAAATCGTGTTAAAGGGAGGTTATTTATGATTTGGCTTTTATTGCTACAATACATAGAGAGGCACAAATAGTCAGATGCACGCTTGCACAACTGCCTAATATCAAAACTACTTTTAAAAAAAATGCTGAAACGCTAAAGACATACCAGAAGTAAATTTATTTGAAACCGAAAACAGGTAATTTATAAAGTAAAATTTGAGCTATTTCTTACCCGCTGTGTTTGTCACCGTGGTAGTGAATATGTCTTTCGGAACCGTCAGGTTCATGCAGCGCGTAGTATCCCTTCACGGCGTCACCGTCGCGGGACTCGTGCTGACTCTTGTGGTCCTTGGTGTGGTGGTCCTCTACTTTGTACTCAAACTCGTATTTTGGATGAGTCTAATAAAAAAAAAAACAATACTATAATTTTCATGTAAATATGTTACTTAAATAAAATTTACGCCATGTTAAAAAAGTACATTGTTAAAATGTTTTATATACTAATTCTATTCTATCAGCCCACAGACGTCCACCGCTGGACATAGGCCTCCCCTAAGCCTCACCACAAAGATCGGTCCTGCGCTACCTGCATCCGGCGGGTCCCCGCGAACCTCAATAGGTCATCGGTTTATCTTGTCTATAATCTACTACTTATTACATGAGATTTCAAAGTATAAAAGGATTTGTTTCATTTACATAATAATCATGGTGGTGCTTGTCTCCGTGTCCGTGGTGGACGGTTTCATGATGCCCATCGTGTTTGTGTATATGCTGCGATGAGAACGCATGCTCTGCAGCAACTGCACCCACAAATCCTACCAGAATAAATACCTGTAAAATAAAAAGATATAAATCGCGCTATACAAAACTGAAATATTCGAAACCCTAATAAAGCCTTAGTTCAGTTTGCTATTTAAGCGTGTTATCAGTTTTTAAACTATATAATATAAAGTAGCTCAAAGCGTTGAACACTTCCGGTTTCAGACCGCATGGGAAATTAAAAATTATATATTTAAAACTTGCCATTTCTAATCTAAGCCAACATATACATTGCATAATGGCATTTTAAATTTAAAATTATACACTTTGGAACGTTTGCACACAAATTAATTTTTACCTTAAGCATTATGAATTTCTTAGGTGTGAATAGTCCCAAAACAACAATACGACTGATAAATATTCCAACAGCTTACAGCTTTTATATTGTCAAAGTAAAATAAAAGGTTTTAATGAACTAATAGTAGTTTTATAGGCCGTTTCCATGCGACATGCAGTGTTTGTAATTCTTTCGTAAAATCACAATTTCATTTAAGTCGGATAAATGAAAGTATGGAATGTTTCGTATTGCGCAAATGTTCAGTGGATGAGGTTATTTTGTTAGATGTTTAACTTTTTGGAACGAAGTTCCTTACGGCAGGCTTGGAGGATATAGGGATTTTGCTGCGCGACCGAACTGAAAAAAATGTGATGGTAAAAACCGTAAGAAAAAGTCCGTGGAATAAGGCCTTGTTTTCCGCACAGCGATATTTCACCGCGCGATTTTTTTCTCGTAATTCTTTTTTTTTTTTTTTATGTGGAACTTCGTTCCTGTCCGGTGTCCCACGATACCACACATCTTTTTTTATTGTTTATGTGGGTGGGCGAGCTCACGGCCCACCTAGTTTTAAGTGGTTACCGGAGCCCACCGACACCTGCGACGTAAATGCCGCGACCTGCCTCGAGACATTAGTTCTAAGTCTCACTTTTAATACGATAACAGCTGCCCTACCTACCCTTCAAACCGAAACGCATTACTACTTCACGGTAGGAAACAACTAAGCGGAAGTCTAGTTTTTGTAACATTAAAAATAAAAAATATCATAAACAATCATGGTCAATTTTTGGTGATCTAGTGCGGTTATAATTCATCACAGCTTCTTACCAAATGGCTCCTGTATTACTGCGAATGTGTACTGTGAAGAAGTGGACACGGTGGCGGAGAAGATCGCGAATCTCCGGCCAGCCCTGGTTAATCGCTCGTCCCTGCTGCTCCTACATGACAACGCTCAACCTCAAACAGTACAAAATACGGTCGCTAAGCTTTTTTTTTTATTTCTCTTGTTGGCAGACGTTCACATGGCCCACCTGATGGTGAATGGTTACCGTCTCCCATGGACTTCAGCAATGCCAGGGGCAGAGCCAAGCCGCTGCCTACCGACAGGAGCAAGGGTTGTTCGGAAGAAGCTGTGCGTCATCCAACCTACTCACCAAACCTTGTGTTTTGCGAGTACACTAGTGGTTTATCTTATCCATTATTCAACTCCTATATCATAAAAGTAATGAACTAAAATAAACAATAAAATGCGAAAATATGAATAAGTGAAACTTTTTGCCTAAAGAAATAATACGGGAGAAGATACTCGGGAAAATAATACTGCTACTACAGAAGGCTTTAGTAGCAATAGCTGGAAATAAGCCTAGTGCATTACCACAGGATTTTACGACGATATTACATGAATTATAAATATTTAAAAGTAATTGTACCCAATGAAAATTCGCGTTAATTAAGAGCTATCTATATACATATTTTCATATATGGTTTTAAAAATCATTTTTATCTGCCACTACTGCTTTAAATAAATAATTTGATATTAATGCACCCAATTTCTTAATATTACAGTAAGGTCACCATAACTTAGTTTGTCACAGCAACTATTATATGAATTATTCCGATGAATGTAAGTGATAATCTGGTTTTAATCGCCGATCGATATTATTACGAAAAATAAAACTTGTCGCACCCTTTTGTGTATAAAAACCGAAATATCTGAACAAGTATTATCAGTTGACGTTGATTTTTTAAAGAACTCCAACTAATTTCACACACATGTATTCCAAGGTATTAAATTTTGAGACATATTTTAAGATAAATTACCATCGTGTTTAGGTTAAATATATTACAGTGCTTTATTCTAAATATTTCAGGTTCTTTTAGTAGCCACTATTCTGGCCGCAGTCACGGCTAGACCTCAAGAGGGCCATGGCCATGAACACGACCATGGCCATGCGGTTTCATCCCAAAGCATCGTATTACACACGAGTCACGCACATGAACATCAGCCGCATCACGCTCCAGCTCACCACCAAATACTTTTAACACAGCAAGCGGGACACCATGATCATGAAGAGTTGCACCATGGAGTTCATTTAGTGCAACACCACGATCATGAACATCACCACGGACATGACGACCACCACGTCGACTATCACGTATGTTTGGGAAAACTGCTTTTTGTAATGCTCGAACTAATTAGAACTGTTCCTAATCGTTATAGTCATGTTAATTTTTTTAATTCAGGCTCATCCTAAATACGCCTTTGAGTATAAAGTAGAGGATCCTCACACCGGCGACAACAAGTACCAGCACGAGACCCGTGACGGTGACGTCGTGAAGGGCGTGTACAGTCTGCACGAGGCCGATGGTACCATCAGGACTGTTGAGTACAGCGCCGATAAACACAGCGGGTTAGTTATAAACAATTGATTTAGGATTATACTCAGTTCATTATACTTTAAGCTTTAATCAACTTCGAGAAACGTCCGTTGCGTAATGAAGTCGGATAAGACTTCAAGACTACAGCTGTATGAAGATAAGTCGAGGTATTTACGTAGTGATTATTATAAGATTGCATTTTACTGGTGGTAGGACCTCTTATGAGTCCGCGCGGGTAGGTACCACCACCCTGCCTATTTCTGCTGTGAAGCAGTAATGCGTTTCGGTTTGAAGTGCGGGGCAACCATTGTAACTATACTTGAGACCCTAGAACTTATATCTCAAGTCGGGTAAGACTACAGCTGTATGAAGATAAGTCGAAGTATTTACGTAGTGATGATTATAAAATTGCATAACTACAGAATATACGTTTGCTTATTTATTTTGCGTTTGCGGATTAAGCGTTTGCTATTTTACTCAAAATTTAAAATGTTACTATTCTACAGATTCAACGCAGTTGTGAGACGCGAGGGTCATGCTCACCATGTTGTACCTGAACATCATCATCATCACTAATAATCGATCTCGATTTCAACAACGGATGATACAAATAAAATATTAATGTATTATGATAAAATCGTTTATTTTGTGATAAATAAAATATAAATTATTAAAATTAATATGTTTCATTTATTCAAGAGAGTAATATTTTACTATATAGAAACAAACGCAATGCGTCTATTTTCATAATAACTTGGCTTGGTTTCAGTCCAAGGACTTACATATAAATTTATTAGTATATTTAGCATGCAATTAAAATATTTCGAAATTAAAAAGAGAAGTAAATTATATAGATATATTTGTGTCATAGGATACTGACAATCTGGCTACGTATCAACATGTACACGTATAAAATCCCAGCCACCTCTGCCCATACTGTTATAAAATTGCTTTAACGCACACATACTAGAAGCCTTCATTACTTTTACCCTACCATAT
This sequence comes from Bombyx mandarina, assembly GCF_003987935.1. The sequence continues at coordinate 314,870 of NW_021011511.1, read as the reverse complement.
TCTTCTACACCCACATCTTAACTCTGTATAGTGTTCTTAAAATACGGTAGGACGTGAGCTAGCTGTCACGATGCTACAATCACCCTACTTATTTTGCGATGCAGTCGTAGATTTCCAGTCAGAAGCCGTATTGCGCTAATATTGAGCATGACAACTCATTTCGTGGCAGTATCCAGTGTGTGATGTCTGTAGACTTTGGCTACCAAATAAAACCCAGTAGGTCCTGAGGCAGTATGTAAACACTTAATGAAAACGGATTAATATTACCAACTATAATACAAATTGCATGCACACACTTTCGAAATAAAAGGAACGTCACTACGATGACGAAATTGTATTTCTCAAAAAACAACGACGTATTACATATTATTGAATGATATATATAATATTGATGAATCATCATCATCATCATTCTTCTGCCCTTTTTCCAGTCACCTGGGGTCGGCGCAACATGTTTTGTCGATACGATCTGGAAGATAAAATATTATAAGATGTTTATTCCAAAATTTCTTTCTGGAAATAATAAACAGTTCACCTAAACAAGTTCACTTATTACCATTCAAACAACAATTAAAAAACCTTATTAAGACTTAAAGCTAAGTTGTAAACGGTTTTTTAAGAATTTTCGTCTTGTTTCAGAATCTTAAAGTGGCATCCATCGCTTCTACTGACCTTTTTTATTTGTTGTATAAGTTAATGAGCCCACAGGCCTCCTAATCTTGATTTGCTACCGGAGCCTCCAAACATCACAACACAAATGCCGCCACCCAACTTGATGTTTGAGGTGCATATCTCAATAGTATAGTATTTATGCACTTAAATTTTTTTGTGAATTTCATTTCTATTACAAGATATCATGTCTATATCGTGGAAATCAAATATTTTAGAAAAATGGTTACCCGCCTGAATACCGGATTAAAGGGCTAAAAATAAGTACACCGGACTTCTTATCTTTTAGTAAGAGATTCACCGGAGAACTGATGTATTATTTTGAAATCTTTGCATCAATACAAGATTTTCTTTCAAAGAGCGCATTACGATTTCAGTGATATTGCTTGTACTCTATTAAATCCATTGAACTCGTGCATTGATGAAGGCATTAATTAGTCTTCACTGATTACTTGAAAACCAATAAATTTTTTAAATTAATTATTAAAAAATTATTATAAAATTAAAATATTTAAATAAGTTTCCTAAGTCGGTCTATATTGACTATTATAAATTAAGTTCACAACTTTTTTAAATCAATGAGTGACTTATAATGATTTTATGCTGATAATGAGCTTGTCAAGAAGTGTTAGTCACTACGAGTATTTCATCGATTTATTATTGTTATATGTATACTAACTACATACTACAAGTTTTTCTTCATTTTCTTCATCTGACTTTCAGAAAATTATCAGTGTTTATAAAATAGTGTATTTGACTTATTTCTGAGTATATTTTGATTAAAATAAACAAAATCGAGACGGACCAGCGGTGAGGTCCTCCATTAATTAGCTTTCCAGTTTTCATTGTAAACATTACCCGCAATTTTAACTTTAAAACTCTTATTAACAACTAAGCAACAACAGTAAATATGTTTTTTTTAAATATCGTTTATTGAACAAATAACAACAGATTTAAGTCTAATGATGATGGTGGTAAATATGATGAGTGCTGTGCTTCACGTCTGCGTGGAATCTGAAATTGAAATGTTTTATTAATTTGAGTACAATTCATCCTCCCTTTAATTTCATGATATTAAGACAATAATCTTTCATACCCGCTGTGTTTGTCGCCGTGGTAGTGGACATGTCTCTCGGAACCGTCAGGTTCATGCAGCGCGTAGTAGCCCTTCACGGCGTCACCGTCGCGGGTCTCGTGCTGACTCTTGTGGTCCTTAGTGTGGTGGTCCTCTACTTTGTACTCAAACTCGTATTTTGGATGAGTCTGATAAAAAAAAAAAAATTTTTCATGTAAGATAATTCCAAGAAAAAATTTACTTAAATGTGCTTATGTGCAAAAAAGTATATTGTTAAAAAAAATCTACTACTTCTATTCTAGCAGACCACAGACGTCCAGGGAGGGACAAAGGACTCCCCCAAGCCTCGCCACAAAGATCGATCCTGCGTTACCTCCAACCGGCAGATCTCTGTAAACCTCAATAGGTCATCGGTCTATCTTCTCTATATTCTACTACTTATTATATGAGATTTCAAAGTATAAAAGGATTTGTTTTATTTACATAATAGTCATGGTGGTGCTTGTCTCCATGTCCGTGGTGGACGGTTTCATGATGCCCGTCATGCTTGTGTATATGCTGCGATGAGAACGCATGCTCTGCAACAACTGCACCCACAAGTCCTACTAGAATCAAAACCTGTAAAATAAAAGGATATAAATCGCGATATATAGAATTAAAATAATAGAAACCCTAAAAACCATTACTTCCGTTTGCTATTTAAGCGTGTTTTCAGTTTTTAAACTATATATAAAGTAGATCAAAGCGTTGAAGACTTCCGGTTTTAAGACAGCAAGAAGCGTTAGAAAATTAAAAATAAAATAAAATTTAAAAGTTCCTTTTTCTAATCTAAGCCGATATATACATTGCATAACGGCATTTTAAATTTTAAATTATATACTTTGGAATGCTTGCACCCGAATAAATCTTTACCTTAAACATTATGAATTTTTTAGATGCGAATACCCCCAAAAGAACAATACGACTGATAAATATTCCAACAGCTTACAGCTTTTATATTGTCAAAGTAAAATAAAAGGTTTTAATGAACTATAGTAGTTTTATAGGCCGTTACCATGCGACATGCAGTGTTTGTAATTCTTTCGTAAAATCACAATTTCATTTAAGTCGGATAAATGAAAGTATGGAATGTTTCGTATTGCGCAAATGTTCAGTGGATAAAGTTATTTTGTTAGATATTTTATTTTTTTGGAACGAAGTTCCTTATGGGACGATGCGGAGAGGTACCCTAACCAGGAAAAAATGTCCGTAACGTAAGATTTTTGTTAGTAACTAGCTGTACCCGTCCGCTTCGCTGGGCATTTAAAATTAACATTATTATTTCTCACCCCCACAAAGATTCTTATCATTAACTCCCCCGCAACTGGTATAGGGAGTCCAACACTCATATAAATATTAGCCTATTCATTAAGTTCATGTATTTTCTACATGGATACCAAGCTTCAATCAATCGGATGCCATGGTTCAGTAGTTATAACGGAACATCCGTAAAAACCACTGTAGATTTATACTTATATATTAGTATAGATGCACACAGTGTACGACTTAACTTTGTAATAACGTACAAAAAATAACATATTTTTGTATTATATATTTTTTTATAAATCACTGTGAATAAAATAAAGTTGATAGCTTTGTAAAGTAGTTTTNCTTCAATCAATCGGATGCCATGGTTCAGTAGTTATAACGGAACATCCGTAAAAACCACTGTAGATTTATACTTATATATTAGTATAGATGCACACAGTGTACGACTTAACTTTGTAATAACGTACAAAAAATAACATATTTTTGTATTATATATTTTTTTATAAATCACTGTGAATAAAATAAAGTTGATAGCTTTGTAAAGTAGTTTTATTTTTATTTTTACCAATAAAAAAATCATGATAAAAAGTGTTTACCCGAATAATTATTTTCTTTATACCTCGAATAGAATTTATAATTAATATTTTTATAAGAAGGAACTTCCTTCCTATCCGGTGACCCACGACACTACATACATCTTTTTTTTATTGCTTATGTGGGTGGGCGAGCTCACGGCCCACCTAGTTTTAAGTGGTTACCGGAGCCCACGGATACCTACGACGTAAATACCACGACCTGCTTCGAGACATAAGTTTTAAGTCTCACTTTTAACACGATAACAGCTGCCCTACCTACCCTTCAAACCGAAACGCATTACTACTTCACGGTAGAAACTAACTTAGCGGAAGTCTAGTTTTCGTACTGTTTCACTGTTTAGTGATCTAGTGCGGTATAATTCATTACAGTTTCTTACCTAAAGGCACCAGTATTACTGCGAATATGTACTGTGAAGAACTGACAGTGATGGAGAAGCTCGCGAATCTCCGCCCAGCCCTGATTAATCGCTCGTCCCCGCTGCTCCTACACGACACCGCTCAACCTCATACAGTACAAAAGACGGTCTCTAAGCTACAAGACTTAGGATTGTTTGGAATAAATTGTGCATCATCCAGCCTACTCATTGACCTTGCGTGTTGCGAGTACACTGGTGGTTTATCTTATCCATTATTCAACCTACTATATCATAAAAGTAATGAAGTAAAATAAACAATAAATTGCGAAAATATGAATAAGTGAAACTTTTTGCTTAAAGAAATAAATAATACGGGAGAAGATACTTGGGAAGATAATACTGCTACTACAGAAGTCTTTAGTAGCAATAGCTAGAAATAAGCTTAGGGCATTACCACAGGATTTTACGACGATATTACATGAATATTTAAAAGTAATTGTGCCCAATGAAAATTCGCGTTAATTAAGAGTTAAATATACATATTTTCATATATGGTTTTTAAAATCATTTTTATCTGTCACTACTGCTTTAAATAAATTATTTGATACTAATGCACCCAATTTCTTAATCTTAAAGTAAGGTCACCATAACTTAATTTGTCACAGCAACTATTATAAGAATTATTCCGATGTATGTAAGTGATAATCCGGTTTTAATCGCCGATCGATATTATTACGAAAAATAAAACTTGTCGCGCCCTTTTGTGTATAAAAACCGAATTATTTGAACAACTATTATCAGTTCACGTTGATTTTTTAAAGAACTCCAACCAATTTCACTCACATGTATTCCAAGGTATTAAATTTTGCGACATATTGTAAGATAAATTACCATCGTGCTTAGGTTAAATATATTACAATGCTTTATTCCAAACATTTCAGGTTCTTTTAGTAGCCACTATTCTGGCCGCAGCCACGGCTAGACCTCAAGAGGGCCATGGCCATGGACACGACCACGGCCATGCGGTTTCATCTCAAAGCATCGTATTACACACGAGTCACGGACATGAACATCAGCCGCATCACGCTCCAGCCCACCACCAAATACTTTTAACACAGCACGCGGGACACCATGATCATGAAGAGTTGCACCATGGAGTTCATTTAGTGCAACACCACGATCATGAACATCACCACGGACATGTCGACCACCACGTCGACTATCACGTATGTTTGGCAAAACTGCTTTTTTTAATGCTCGAACTAGAACTATTCCTAATCGTGATAGTCATCTTATAATTTTTAATGCAGGCTCATCCTCAATACGCCTTTGAGTACAAAGTAGAGGATCCTCACACCGGCGACAACAAGTACCAGCACGAGACCCGTGACGGTGACGTCGTGAAGGGCGTGTACAGTCTGCACGAAGCCGATGGTACCATCAGGACTGTTGAGTACAGCGCCGATAAACACAGCGGGTGAGCTATAAATAATTGATTTAGCATTATTCATAGTTCCTTACACTTTAAGCTTTAAGCAACTTCAAGAAACTTCCGTTGCGTAATGAAGTCGGGTAAGACTTCAGCTGTATGAAGATAAGTCGAAGTATTTATGTAGTGGTGATTATGAGATTGCATAACTACGGATTATACGTTTGCTTATTTATTTTGCGTTTGCGGATTATGCGTTTGCTATTTTACTCAAAATTTAAAATGTTACTATTCTACAGATTCAACGCAGTTGTGAGACGCGAGGGTCATGCTCACCATGTTGTACCTGAACATCACCATCATCACTAATAATCGATCTCGATTTCACCAACGGATGAGTCCGTATACAAATAAAATATTAATGTATTATGATAAAACCGTTTATTTTGTGGTAAATAAAATATAAATTATTAAAATTAATATGTTTCTTTATTCAACAGAGTAATGTTTTACTATATAGAAACAAACGCAATGCCTCTATTTTCTTAATAGCTTGGCTTGGTTTCGGTCCAAGAACTTACATATCAATTTATTAGTGTATTTAGCATGCAATGAAAATATGTCGAAATTTAAAAAAAGTAAATTACATTGATATATTTGTGTTATAGGATACTGACAATCTGGCTACGTATCAACAGATAGACGTATAAAATCCCAGCCACCTCTGCCCCTACTGTTATAAAAATGCTTTAACGCACACATACTAGAAGCCTTCATTACTTTTACCGACTTTTTGTACGTTATTACAAAGTTAAGTCGTACACTGTGTGCATTACTAATAAAAATATTACGTTACGGACGTTTTTTCCCGGTTAGGATATCCCTCCACATCGTCCCATAAGGAACTTCGTTCCAATAATAATATACAAAGAAACAGCTATTTATATGAACGAGAGGTCCCGCAGTAGTCGAAATTCGACTATAATTAAAATAATTGGAATTGTAAGTTTGTACACTATTATCATTGTATTTTATACTTTTATAATCACAAATTTTGCCAAGAATACACTATAAAAAATATTAACAAAGACAAACAATATTTAATCTATTCTCAATTTGACAACAGACGCCAAGAACAAAAGTTTGACAATAAATAGTACTAGGCTGCACTAAAAATATCGGGAATGGAATATTTCCACTGTTTCTGTCATATTAAAATATTTTTAATTGAAAACTCCTTGGTTTTAAAAATCGAATACCATTTATTTATTTTAAAAAAGATTCTCGGTCTTGTCACGAGGTTTTGTCAAACTTGTTTAGTCGTTGAGAAAATGGAATTGACTCGAGAAAATTCAAGAGCGATGATTTTTTATGACTTTCGAAGTGGTTTAACACAAAAACCGTGTGTTGACCGGATGATTTCTGCATTTGGTGATGAAGCCTCATCCAAAACCACAATTTATCGCTGGTTTGCTGAGTTTCAACGTGGACGTGTCAAGCTCAGTGATGATCCCCGTCAACGTCGTCCAAAAACTGCAGTCACCCAAGAAAACGTTGATGCTGTGCGTAAGCTGATTGAGGAAGATCGACATGTGACATACCGCGAAATTCAGGCAACTTTAGACATTGGCATGAGTCAAATACAAATAATCTTGCATGAACAATTAGGTGTAAAAAAGTTGTTTTCCCGATGGATAGAGTGGACAGAGATTTTCATCACCTGAAGAAGCTGTGGACGCCTACAAAACGGCCATTTTGGAGACCCCAATTTCCGAATGGAATGGTTGCTTCAATGATTGATTCCATCGTATGGAAAAATGTGTCAAATTTCGCGGAGAATACTTCGAAAAGCAATAAATACCTACATTTTTAAATAGTAATGTTGTGTCACTTCGTTAATTCCCGAAATTTTCAGTGCCGCCCTCGTATGCATGCGTGTGTGCGTCAAATACATGGTATGTAGTGTGTGTAATGTTTTATTTATTGATTTAATGTATCTTTTATGCATTATTGTAAAAAAATATTAGCATTGTGCACTTCTTCTCTATATTCTCTATAAGTATAGAAAATTTCATTCTCCTCCGTCCGCGCAATTTTCGTAAAAAGGGATACAAAGTTTTTGCTTCACGTATTAATATATAGATAATAATAACCGTCATCACGTAGACTATACATTCGACACTGTATAGCCATCATACTAAGACTATTCATAAATAATAAAATCTTACGTTGCGGACGTCTTTTCACGATTAAGGTACCCCTCCGAAACGTCCCATAAGGAACTTCGTTCCAAAAACAGTAAGACTTAATGCCAAGTTGTATTCGGTTTATTAAGAATCTTCGTCTTGTTTCAGTGTCCTTAAATGGCATCCTTCGAAAAATTTATTACCCTCCTGAACACCTGCATAAACGGCTAAAAATGAGTACACCGGACTTATTATCCCTTAGGCAACTAAGAGATTCACCGGAGAACTGATGTATTATTTTGAAAACTTTGCATAAATACCTACAAGATTTTCTTACATAGAACGCATTACGGTTTCAGTGATGTTGTTTGTACTTTATTAAATCCATTGAGCTCGTGCATTGGTGAAGGCATTAATTAGTCTTCACCGATTACTTGAAAACCAATCAAATTTTTAAACTAATTATTAAAAAAATATTATAGTGATTATTTAAAAAATATTTAAACAAGTTTCTTAAATCGGTCTATATTGACTATTAAAAATTAAGTTCACAACTTTTTTAAATCAATGAGTGACTTATAATGATTTTATGCTGATAATGAGCGTCTCAAAGAGTGTTAGCCACTACGAGTATTTCATCGATTTATTATTGTTATATGTATACTAACTACATACTACCATTTTTTCTTCACCTGGACATTCAGAACATTATCAGTGTTTATAAAATAGTGTATTTGACTTATTTCTGAGTATATTTTGATTAAAATAAACAAAATCGAGACGGACCAGCGGTGAGGTCCTCCATTAATTAGCTTTCCAGTTTTCATTGTAAACATTACCCGCAATATTAACTTTAAAACTCTTATTAAGAACTAAGTGACAACAGTAAATATGTTTTTTTTAAATATCGTTTATTAAACAAATAACAACAGATTTAAGTCTAATGATGATGGTGGTAAATATGATGAGTGCTGTGCTTCACGTCTGCGTGGAATCTGAAATTGACATGTTTTATTAATTTGAGTACAATTCATCCTCCCTTTAATTTCATGATATTAAGGCAATAATCTTTCATACCCGCTGTGTTTGTCGCCGTGGTAGTGGACATGTCTTTCGGAACCGTCGGGTTCATGCAGCGCGTAGTATCCCTTCACGGCGTCACCGTCGCGGGACTCGTGCTGACTCTTGTGGTCTTTAGTGTGGTGGTCCTCTACTTTGTACTCAAACTCGTATTTTGGATGAGTCTGATAAAAAAATACAATACTAAAATTTTCATGTAAGATAATTCCAAGAAAAAAATTACTTAAATGGGCCCATGTGCAAAAAGGTACATTGTTAAAAAAAATCTACTACTTCTATTCTATCAGACCACAGACGTCCAGAGAGGGACATAAGCCTCCCCCAAGCCTCGCCACAAATATCGGTCCTGCATTACCTGCATCCGGCAGATCTCTGCAAACTTCAATAGGTTATCGGTCTATCTTGTCTATAATCTACTACTTATTATATGAGATTGCAAAGTATAAAAGGATCTGTTTTATTTACATAATAGTCATGGTGGTGCTTGTCTCCATGTCCGTGTTGGACGGTTTCATGATGCCCGTCGTGTTTGTGTATATGCTGCGATGAGAACGCATGCTCGGCAACAACTGCACCCACAAGTCCTACTAGAATCAATACCTGTAAAATAAAAGGATATAAATCGCGATATATAGAATTAAAATAATAGAAACCCTAAAAACCCTTACTTCCGTTTGCTATTTAAGCGTGTTTTCAGTTCTTAAACTATATATAAAATAGATCAAAGCGTTGAAGATTTCCGGTCTCAAGACACCATTGGAAAATTAAAAATTATATATTTAAAACTTGCTTTTTCTAATCTAAGCCGACATATACATAATGGCATTTTAAATTTTAAATTATATACTTTGGAACGTTTGCACACAAATAAATCTTTACCTTAAACATTATGATTTTTTTAAGTGCGAATAGTCCCAAAAGTAAAATAAAAGGCTTTAATGAACTAATAGTAGTTTTATAGGCCGTTACCATGCGACATGCAGTGTTTGTAATTCTTTCGTAAAATCACAATTTCATTTAAGTCGGATAAATGAAAGTATGGAATGTTTCGTATTGCGCAAACTTTCAGTGGATAAAGTTATTTTGTTAATTTTTTTACTTTTTTATTGATTATGTGGGTGGGAGAGCCCACGGCCCACCTAGTTTTAAGTGGTTAGCGGAGCCCATAGACACCTACCACGTAAAATTTAATGCCTCCACCTACCTCGAGACATAAGTTCTAAGTCTCAGTTTTAACAGTATAACAGCTGCTCTACCTACTCTTCAAGCCGAAACGCATTACTGCTTCACGGTAGAAAACAACTAAGCGGAAGTCTAGTTTTCGTAATATAAAAAATAAATAATATCATAAAAAAAATCATAGTCACTGTTTAGTGATCTAGTGCGGGTATAATCCATCACAGCTTCTTACCAAATGGCACTAGTATTACTGCGAATGTGTACTGTGAAGAACTGGACACAGTGATGGAGAAGCTCGCGAATCTTCGGCCAGCCCTGGTTAATCGCTCGTCCCTGCTGTAGTAAGCGGCACGTAAGGCAAGGTTTTGGTGTAGTGGGGGTAATGTCGCGCATAGTGCACATTGCAACAAAAAAATGGTCACTTTTATTGCCCGCATATAATTTAATTTTATTTAATTTTATTGTTTATTTGCCATAACTTATTTTTAAGCCTGTGTGTTTTGAAGAAAGTTAAAGAAAAGAGAGGAATTCTTGAAGTGTATTAGGTGTTATAAATAAAACACAATTAAAAGTTAAGAAGTTTATTTAAAAAAATATACTAAATATAAAAAATTATGTGTCGCCGTCGTCACTATCATTTTCTAATAGTGCTACCNGCATCAGTCGCTCTGATGGCTTCCTCTCTCTCTCGTGCTTCTTTTTTTTTATCTTTTTTCTTTTGTTTTTTCTTTTTGTTCCTATTACTATTTTTTCCGGGTGCAGGACCGCCGGTCGGGCGAGGTGTAGGTGTGACACCAGCGGAAGTGCGACCACGAGGAACGGGAATGGGTTTATTTGTCCGCCGCGGCCGGTTGGCCTGCGCCATCAACGTGGTCGCTGACGGCTCAGCCTCCACTACCACGGCGGACGGAATGGAGTTTCGAGGGGGAGGGGCCGGGGGAAGGGAAGATTTCCCTTTCCCCTTCCCCTTCCCCCTTACTATGGGAAGTACAGCCGGAGGAGCTGCACCCCCGGCTCGAGGCACCGGTGGCGCAGGAGGAGGGACGGTGACTCCCATCATCCTGGCCCGTTTGCGGAAGACCGCACACCGTCTGTCGACGGCGACGTGGTCCTTCCCACAATTGGCGCAGGAGAATGGGCCGTCCCTCGGCCTCGGGCAGTCCGCTACAATGTGCTCTCCGGCACACCTTACGCAGCGGACCGCGCGATGGCAGTTGTAGGATGCGTGTCCGAAGGCCTGGCAGCGATGACACTGCGCGGGCCCTCGGGTTGGACGCCATCCCTCAACTGTCACCCCCGGCAAGTACAACAGTTCGTTGACTGCGTACAAGCGGGCGAGGTCGTCCCTTGAGAGGTGGTCCAGGGCTACGTGAAACACGCAGCCCGGTCGCCCTCTCTGGGACCTGATGCACCTGGCATATCGAGCCGGGAATCCCAGCTCCTTCAGGGCATTGACTATTTCTGCCTCGTCGGTGTCGGCAGGGAGGCCCCGGACCGCCACCTTAGAAGGCATCTCCTCCGCCAGGGCATAACAGTACCATTTAATGGTACCATCCCTGGCAGAGGCCTCCGACAGGTAGGCCTGGACCGCCCTGTACTCCTCGACCGACGTCGGCAGAAATCTAAAACCGGCGCCGAAGGGTCGCGCCGAGGGAGCTCGACCTAAGCGCTCCCTAATGGCCGCCAAATGGCGAGGCCAATTTGGGAGGGCCTCCACCATAATTGGTGGGTGTCGACGTAATGCCTCCTGGGCACGACCCCTCGACCTCGGGGGAGGGGCTTTTGAGGATTGGGAAGTCCTCTGGGTGGTAGGAATACCTGGCCTAGCTGCCATGGCAGCGTAGGAGGTAGAAGGCTTGGGGTTTGTCGGTAAGGGAATATTTTGGGGTCTGGTGGACTCGAGGTCCATATACCTGGTGGAATCCAGGTTGCCCGCCGTGCCGCTTAGGGCGGGGGCACCTCGGGTCCACCGGGATTGGGGATAACGTTGGGGAGGGAGAACGTGGAGGGGATCGTAGTTGCCTAAGGGCTGTCCCTGTCCTGGCGGGGGCCCTAGGCTTCGGAATTGGTTTATTGGCTGGGATTGGGCTCCCAGAGGGGGACGAAGATCTAGACGTGGAAGGAGTCACGGATTCAGTTGAGGAATGATCGGTGGATGTGGTCGCACTTTCCTCTCCCTCCGATCTGGAGGAAGGACCCAGTCGCGGACGCTTATCCTTGTCGCTTGACGAGCCTCGGTCAGACTCAGACCTGGCCTTCTTCCGCGGCCGAGAGGGCCCGGAGGGATCGGTCAACGAGGGAAGATTACCTTCCCTCGGTCCGATCCTCGGGGACCCCTGGGCCGCGACCGAAGGCCCGGGCTGGCTGTCCAACCCGAGTCCCGTCAAGCTTGTACGGGTTGCAGGTGTTGGCTTGTGAATCGCCTGACGTCCCTTATTGGACGGGCCGGGTGTGCTGATTAACGGGGGTGAGTTCCCCGACGACATGATTTCCCTGGTCCTACGATGGTTGAGTCATTGGTACTCCCGGGCGTTGCCAGTTGGTATGTTACTTTTTTAGACTGGGCTCCGGTTAACCGGCAATAAGGGATACTGCTATTATATAATTATAACTATAAAATAACAGAAAAGAGACTAACTAGACTAACTGCTCGAAATTAAATTAAAATCTACCGATAACTAATAAGTGCTAATTAATAATGAATGTACTAAACTAAATAATATAACTACACTTGCATCTGTACTCGGTCAGTGTTAGACAAGCGGTGAGTCCCGGTTCCGGTACAAACTAGTCTTTAATGAATCAAAAGAATTCAAATAAACAAATTAATAATAATATATTAACAACCTATATTATACAAATGTACTTAACAAACAATAAACTTACCGGATTGTTGAGTAACTCTCTTTTACCAGCGAATTTCACTAGTAAAAGGGTCACTGAACACCCAACTATTGAAAACCTATACTAAAATAAAGTAAAAATAACAATAAAGAAACTGAAATAAAACAACAAAATAACAAGATAATAAATTAAATTAAATTCAATCAAATGAAGGAATAATTAGACGGGAACCCCACTAAATACTAACACTAACTTAATAAAGCAAATCAGGATAACTCTAAATAAACAATGGATGGATAGACAGCATAGACCACTTATGAATGCCGACCGGTGCGCCAGAATCAATGTATTAAAAATTTTAAACTAAACTATGTTAAACAAAATGTGATATTAAAAGTAGGTAGATGCAAAAGAAAAGACAAACGTAATTTTAATATTCTATGGCAGCGCCACTTGTTTTTGTTAAAAGCGGGTAGATTAAATTAATTGGTAAACTAATGAAATAACGAAATAAAATTACTGCTATTATATTAAATGGTACTAAGAAATTAATTTATAAAAATAAGGGATTAAATAATCTTACTGTCTAGACTTAATTAACTAACGGTAGGGGGTTCAAACGCCAACAACCTTCTACGTAGACCAGTTTATCGGGTTTTGCGACCGCCCCGCCTAGCCCCGAAGGGTAGGAGAGGACTGGGAATGACACAGGGAGGCCAGACTCGGTGGCGCTAACGTTCGCCGGTTTTATATTCAAATAAAACGGTAACGCAGCTTACACAGGCTGGTCGACACCTACCCGTATTAAACTAATCGTTTAAGGAAAGAAGTGTCGATCCACTTACCTGTTCCCGGGTCCTTCGTCTCACTGTTCGGGGCGTTTCCACTCCGAAACAGCAACTCCAGATGAAACACTCTCACTCTTGGGCACACACAATTGCACAGCACAAACAATAGGGGCCACTTAGCACTGGTGTCCCGGGCATGCCTGCAAGCCTCGTTTGAAGAAGAACATGTAATAGTAAACGTCGACACCCACCGGACGATTATGAACCAGTACGGCCTCTCACTATAGACTGCTACACCGGGCACCGGGTGTCTTACCAATAAGAGCATAGACGCCTAACCAACAAACACCAGTAAAAAAACTTAAGACACACTGTCTAATCAGCAATAACCACAATTTCAAAGCTATCAACCTATGTCCACAACAGCGTGACCCGTTCAAAACCTTGATTTTCAAGTTACTAGTTCATTTACTGAGATCAACTGATATTGGTCATAGGTCTGATCCGAGAAGCTGATGCCTCCCCGCGCATTCGCCCCACCCCTCCGACATCTGTCCTACGGGAATTGTAACCGTGTAGGGAAATATCTTTTATTTAGGTAGTAGGGTTGTCTCTCACACATAGACATATTTATGTATATAAATGCTCTGATACACCATGAATGATCGAACAGATAGCATAATACTATCTTCTATAAGTGTTACTAATAAGCACATGTATACCATAGTCGTAAATAAAATGTAGCAACTTTCAAGTTGTGCTGAAGATCGGCCCTAGTAACCAGTTCAAACCAGATAGCCCGTTTGTTCATCTACCATTTATTATTACTCTATTCAACTCTTTAATGCTCTTTTCAACTATACTTCAGCTTAAGTTTACTCTAAAGAATACCGACCAATTCTATTTTAATCTAATTCAAGTTCTACTATCTGGATTTAAGGCTCTGAAATCCGTTCTGTAACCAAATAACACCGGTTTAAGCAAATAATTGTGGCCCCAGCCAACGCTATCGTAAAAAGATAAGGACAAATGCAGGAAGCAGCGTTGAACTAATATTAATTCGTTCGTAACGCGCACCCTCGGGACGCGATGCTATCATTCAGCTAAACTGACACACAGTATAAGAGGTATCAGTGGGTGTAAACTCTCACCTTCTTGCAGTTGAGCCACTTAAGGCCCGTCATTCATTAAATACAATTCTCTGAACACTCATTCATCATACCACGGTTGCGTTTTGCAAACTAAAAAAAGGATTGTGTAGTTTTATGAAACCACGGTACAAGTGAAACTTTTTTTCACATTATAGACGTTTAACTTTGACAAACAAAATAGTGGGGAGCACTGGCACAATTAGTAATAGCCTATACACTACACGGTCGGCTGCTGCGAACTATAGGCGCCGCCATATTGGCCTTGGCTGCTCTGACGAGCGCTTTTCACTTTATCCCTACTCCGCGGCCGACCGTCACGCGACATGCAACACACAGACGAAAAAGTTTGAGACGAATTACATAATGTGGAAGACTTATGAAAAAATATCATATTTTCGTTGTATTTTTAAATTGGTCAAAAACTTCTAATCTTTATTACGCGTGCAGTAAATTTGTACGGATTAAACTATGATCTTAAAAGCGATCGTATAATCTAAATCGTAGGATAGTCGCGGTTCCAATAAAAGCGCTACTTCGATCGTATGTCTCAAAATCCAAAATAAAAATGTCAATAATCAAAACACTAACAAAATGCCACCATAAACTTCAATATTGACAATTGCAATAACTCATTCAAGTCATTCAGGTCTTTAAAGATTAATAAATTGGGCCTTTATCTCGACGAATATTTTAGTATTATGGCTGAATCTTTCGACGGGTATTGAGATTACTAATCAAAACGAAATTAATTTAAACATTAATGCAGTGAGGCACGATATTCGTAGCTAATAGTTTGACTAAAACGTATCTCGACTACGTCACTCTAGGGCGCACAGATACTCACAATCCGTTATCAAAGAGTTTGAAGTAGAAAAGTTTCGAAGCGGTCATTTCACTTACATTCAAACTTTGTAATTAACTTCGCCATTTCGAGATTTGAAATAATTTATTTTTAGTTTGACCTCGGCTTTACTTTATACTTACGTAACATTACATCAGCTATTTTATTGTTACTAGTGGTGGCCCGGTAGTCGAAATTCGACTATAATTAATTGAAATTATAAGTTTGCACACTATTATGATTCTATTTTCTAAGACTATTAAACTTCTACAATCACAGATTTCGCCAATACTACACTTTATTCAAATACTAATAAAGACAAACAACAAAATTTGACATCAATAAATATAGGTAGAATGCATGCTGCGTGTGTCAAATACATGATATGTAGTGTGTGTAACGTTTTCTTTATTAATTTAATGTATCTTTTATGCATTATTTAAAAAAAAACATTATCATTGTGCACTGCTTCTCTTTATTCTCTATAAGTGTGGAAAATTTCATACTCCTCCGTCCGCGTAATTTTCGTAAAAAGGGATACAAAGTTTTTTCCTCACGTATTAATATATAGATTAGTTTTGAAGTTAAGTCCCCCTGTATGCAACAAGTTAATTAATGACGTAATTGCAACTATGTCATGTGTATTTTTGATGAAAAAAATCACATACTTTAGAATGCACACGAATTAATATATTTTCAGCTCTCTTAACATATACATATATTTTTGAGTACGTAGCGTGAAGGGCTCACGAGTGCGCATCGTTAACAATTGATTTAAAACTATAGTCTAGATTTAGGTCATATCAAGCTATTTAACTAACACAATATCTACCGTATAAAACAGAGAAGCGACAGCCCTGTTCGTGCTGTAGTGGGAAGTAGCAGTTTATTTCGTTAACCACTTAACGACCGATTGACCTGACTACCAGTTCGTAGCGACGGATGTATCTACTGTGGGATTGATTCTACACTCACGACACCATTTTGTCGAGGAGTGAACAGATTTGTATTTAATTAACTAGCTTTTGCCCGCGACTCCGTACGCGTGGAATAGTTACTTTGGCATAACGTTAAATTTTACCCCCCACTTCACTAACGTAGAAAGTGAAAATATTTTTAAATTATAGAATGTTAAGGAACTATATTTAAACCCCTATTTTGAAACATTATTTATTGGTGCTCAATTTGTGTTTGTCTTACCTTGATGTTATATAGCCTATAGCTTTCCTCAATAAATGGGCTATCTAACACTGAAAGAATTTTTTAAATCGGATTAGTAGTTCCTAAGATTAGCGCGATCAAACAAACAAACTCTTCAGCTTTATAATATTAGTATATATAGATAATGTAATAGTCATAATAAACGTGTGCTTAATAGGCCCCTCTATAAAACTAAAGAAATTATGACACGAATTAGACATTTGTAGTACTTTGAGTTCATACGGGGTGGCACTTCAATCCTAACTAGTTATCCTGCGAAATAATCATGGGTTCCATTTTGAGGGGCCCGTTTACGAGTGCTATTGCCGATGTTTCATGTGCTAAAATGAATGAAGGCAAAAAAAAATATAGTACTTATGTAACTACATCGAATCTGGTGGGCTGTGAACTCAATAAAAATCAAAAGAATTGTCATTCAACTTGATCAGAGAGAAATATAAAAAAATCAAAGTAATGTCGCAAAGTGAACGCTTTATATCCATTTTATCGTTCACTAGATTTACTATTTGTAAAGGTTTTAAAGTGCTTCGGTACACAAACTCGATAGCTTCGGATCGGAATCGAAAAGTTCGGACAGGAATGCAACTGCTGTGGTTTGTTTTAGCGTAAAGGCAGTATTAACTGACAAAAATAATTCATTACTTTCGACTGGAGCGCAGGATGCACTTGAGCTCCAGTTCGGATCGGACCCATGTGGTTACTGAGAGATTCTTAGATTCCGTAGACAGTATATAATGAATGCGACTGCCCAGCTTTTAATAAAATTCGCGTTCAGAGGAATGGCTCTCTTATACAATATTGCTGTGAAGATAACACAAAATAGGTTTGCAATGGGGTATACCACCAGCTTCGTTCTATAAGCAATGGTTTTCTTCATGCTTACTTCTATAAGGATTTTAAATGAGTTCAATCTACGAATAATCGTAGAGTGCAATATAATAATGTCGTAAGATGCGTCAGATCCGCCGCCTTCAAAACCACATAACGATGACGATTACTCGGTCAAAAGGGAAATAATTAAGAAGAATAAACAAGTTCACAGGATTTTAATGACAACATTTTTACCATGAACATTGAGGCTAACTATGATACTAGTCTCATAATAGACGTCCGAACTTGATCGGGAATCTTTTACCCTTTTTCTCTTTTTTATATTTACAGTTTTAAAATTAAATTCTATAATTTTGAAGATTATGTTCTTATAAAATTTTACAAACGCAAGAGCTGCGCTGTATTTCAATTAGAACAAGCGGGTAGCAATTATTCTAAATGTTCACTACTTCAGCTGTGCATCAAATAAATTAGTTAATCAAATCTCTCAACATCAGCAAATATTCCTCAAACAATCTGCACAAAGCAAGATAAGACAAAGATTTCACCGAATTTAAACTGAATGAAAATATTTATTTAGCCAATGCAGACGCGCCAGACTTGGCAATAAATTCCGAAGACAAGATTAAACATGTCATGGGACCCCCATTTACTTAACGCAAATTTATGCAAATACCATTGTTGTTAATGTCTGGGCAAATTGTGAAGATGTTTTTGTTTCCGATAAGCTCTGGAAATGCCAATTGCGGCTGAATGAAGTAAGGCGTATTTAGTTCAGTAAGTTCCTAGGCCACGGATGGACCATAATCTACTTTAATCGTGGTACTTCACTCACATCGACCTCTAGGTAGCTTCCTATATCTGGGTCAGACTTATCAGCGATATTGAGAATAATCCATTATAGCGTTAGGCTATGCAAGCATTAAAGTGCGGACTTCAGTTACCAGGCGGTGGATCATTTTCACGTCTTATATAATTGACATTTAAAACTATACTAGCTGGTCTATCAGTTTTGATTCAGCCCTATACTAGGCTAATAGAAGGGAGAAAGCATGTTTTGCCGATCTCAGGTGACTGGGAGAAGCGCAGGATAATGACAAAACACAATTTTCGTGCAGAAGGCATGCAGGCTGTGCGTTCATTTGATAAAACTTGGTATTGATTCGTTTGCGACTTTTGAAAATATTTATAAAAGTCGAAAATAGTCACGAAATCCGGTTATCGTAATCAAGAAAATACCTTATTCACAATTACAGTTTCTAAGAAAATGCGGTCTTAATCTCACGTTTGCCTACATGTAGGATGTAGGATTCAAAATAACCCATACAACTTGTATGTTTTACCTATTTTAGAACGCAAACAAATTCCAATACTTGAGATTTTTAACTACATAGAGCCTATCACTTTAAAAAATCTCAATGCAGCACCATAAAACCAAAACGATATAATCGTCAAACAAATATACACTGCCGATGAAAATAATAAAAAATAGCTGAATTAGAAAAGACACATCGATCTTTAACCTGACCGATGTCTATCAATCAAATTGATCCAGCTAAATACCTCATCCTGCTACGCCAACGGCAGAAATCACAATCAAATACAAACCCTCTACTGATAACCATAAAGCTTATAGTACAATTGAAGCACTTGATGCATTCAGTAATCACAATGACTTGATTAATGAAACACATCGACTTGTACACGGAGAAGTGTCTAATCGTTACATTGATGAATTACCGGTATTAACAGCGGTAAATTCAAATGCTTTAATGAAGACTTTTATTTTATCAAACTCTTTGAACTTGTCTTTAGTGAAATAATGACATTGTTCTTATTTCCAGTGTGTCATATGTTCTAAGTATAATAAACTGTACTGATGATATAGTGTTGATGGTAGAACTAAGCATGATGCCAGAAGGGGCAGGTATCACGACATTGTTTAATTCTGCCACAATCATTCAAGCGTTCCAATTTTGACAAAGCCAAATTAAATTTGACATACCTACATATACTAACTAGAACTAGAGGTCCCGCAGTAGTCGAAATTCGACTATAATTAATTGGAATTGTAAGTTTGTACACTATTATGATTGTATTTTATACTTCTATAATCACAAATTTCGCCAAGGCTACTCTATAAAAAATATTAATAAAGACAAACAATATTTAATCTATTCTCAATTTGACCACAGACGTCAAGAACAAAAGTTTGACAATAAATAGTATGCATGCGTGTGTGCGTCAAATACATGGTATGTAGTGTGTGTAATGTTTTCTTTAATGATTTAATGTATATGTTATGAATTATTTAAAAAAAATATTAGCATTGTGCACTTCTTCTCTATATTCTCTATAAGTGTGGAAAATTTCATACTCCTCCGTCCGCGCAATTTTCGTAAAAAGGGATACAAAGTTTTTGCTTCAGGTATTAATATATAGATATGGAATTTCTGACGAAACTATGTTTCTGGATTAGGTGATGATGTTATATCCTCTGTAATAAGAGAGCTCTTTGAAATTTTGTCGGTCGTAAAATTCAAGTGGCGCAAACTAGTACTGATTTAGCCGATTTAGGGGAAAACCAGTTCTATTTCGATTTCATTTTTCGTTATCGGATTTCAAACTTTCATTTTGACCTTTTCTATGTCTCTTTTTATTGATGTATATTATTTTGGAGATTCACCACGATTCTGGTTTCAGAGTCAGAGAGTTATCAGAAAATGCCAGACGAAAAGACAGAGATTCTATTTATTTTGATAGTTTACAATATATTATTATACTGCATCGTAAAGAATGCGTCGTACGTCAGTTAAGTTGAATTTGGCTGTGAGCTTTGCCTTATTGTTCTTTCCTGCTTTATGGAGAAAAGAGATAACATTTAGATGGGAAGATGTTTATATTCTTGTGGGTATCGACACTATACACGACACGGACAGAGCGCTTTACAAGCTTTTAACGATTTAAAGTTTACGGGTCTATATATTTTATATACTTATATAGATAAAATGCCTTCAGAATCACGTGATAGTTGGCACATTTGATGAAGCTGTCATGAACATATTTTATATACATAAAACAAACAAAATAAATAACTGCAAGAGAATTTGAAGCTATCTGTAACTATGCCGGTGCTTAGATCCCGCAGGCACGTACCATAATGAAATAATAACAAATTCACTCACATTAACGACTTCTTCAATGAAGCGAAAATTATAATTTGCGTAGTAACTGAAGGCATAAGTATAAGCGGTAGGTGCATATTGTAAGCCCGCACGAGAAGGTACCATCATCCTACCCACTGAACGGTGGAACAGTAGTTATACAATACAGAATAGGCCACATACATAGACATCAGGCACAAGTTAGCAGATGACATTCACATCGTGATCTATATACCGGTAACCGGTAACTCTATACCGGTAACCGCTTAACACAAGCTGAACTGTAAGCTAGTGCACCCGTCCATGCAATTTAAAAGATACGTAGTAATATATCATGATTTAAAGGATCTACTTTCCATTCCTAAATGGTTTCGTACATTTCAATTCTCTAATTGTTTCATTCCATATCCATAAAATTTAATTTCTTTTTAGAGAGAGTGAATTGTTTTAATTTGCAAATGGAAGCATGTCGTGGGCCGGATAATTCTAATTCCGGCTTAAAGTCTATCCACATATATCCCGGCTATATTGTAATATAATTGCATAAGGGTGAAGAAGACAGGGCAGAGTCGTTTTAAAGGGCCTTCTGTCTATTAGAATTAAAAAAGGTTTATAAATATAGTATTGCATATAAATATAGTATAGTATGCCTAAGGACAGTTCCTTTGTACGGCAGGTCATAATATTCTATTGTATTATAATTTATCAGTAGTAACATGTTATATTTACGATTATTTTAAGTCTTAATCATCTGTAACCAATAAGATAATAGCGCATTCTCGAGTGTAAATTTCACGCCTAAAACGCTCAGCTCATACTTCAACACATAATCCACAAACTTCATTTTTGGATATTGAAAAATACCTTAAATAACAATCTCTGTTCCTAAAGAAAATTACCTCTCACTTACGTAAAAGATAAAGCCCAAATTGAACTTTTAACAAAGAAGAGCTGGATTAGCGAAATGATAGGAAAGCTCGAAGCTTGCCCCGTGCACTCTAACGAGTGTTCGTGAAAAACTTTAATAAAAACTAATATAACGCACCAAGATAAAAGCTCCTGCTATTATAGACAAAGGAAAACGTGAAAGTGCTTATGATAACATGCGAAATGTAAAGAAGGCTAGAAGCACTTCTGTTTGAAATTGCTCGTGAATTGCTGCGGAAACGGTTTTGAGTATTAGCGCGCTTGGGATATTATCACCTGCCTACTTACAGCTTTGGTGTGGGCCCATAATATTTTTACCTTACTACAAATAATTACACATGTATTAATTAAAGGATGCTTCATCATGAATGAGGCTCTTAAGCACGTGTTTGACTTAATATAGCTAGTTTTTTTTCAGTTTATTTGTTTTATTTCGTTCTTGTATTTCATAATATTTATATAAGATCGTTTGACTTTCGTAGTTAATGTTAATAGTTTATATTACTAATTAAAAAGATAGTGAAGCATCTGAATGAACTTTACTGTATTGAAGTGTACCGAAAGCTCAAGACTTTCAAGCACTTGTTCCGAATAAAGTTGTAACAAAGGAGATACGATGTTTTTACTGTATATGAAGTTGGTCAGCGTCCGATACCGAGGTGCTTTGAGCTCAAGATACTTTTAAGTTTAGTACAAATGCACAAACTTGAAAAGTTACTGGCTTCAGAGCTTTTGTCAGACTATTTTACAAAATAATATTATAATACCAGGAGATACTTGCTTAACTGTGGCACTATTAGTTCGCAAGGTATGGTTGGCTTATAAATCCATCCGTCACTACGACTCACAAGAATCTTTTGTGAGTTTTCACAAGCGTCAGACATCTTTTCCCAAGCTACTATAAACTAGACTACTTTCCTTTTGTCTTCTTCTTCTTTGGGCAAAGAAAGTGCTTTTCGAGGACTGAATATAATATTTTGCTACCTAAAACATAACAGTCGCACATGATAGGCAGAGAATTTTCTGCCTCATCATCACCATACCTTCACACTAAATTAGCAGTAAGGCCAAGTTTGTACCTATGCCTTAAAAACTTAAAATATCTATTTCTCCTCTTTATCGATAATCCTCAATACTGAAAGTCGTGGCCTCTTTCAATAACTTTCTTGTAGTATTTCTCTTTATCTTGGGTTAGCTCAGTTTATTTTTGGCCGTAAGGATGGATTTGTGGACTGGAGTACTGAAGGTAGAGCAAAAGGTAGATCTTGTCAGACCAGTGCAATGGACTTCTGCTTCTGGGCTCGCTTCACCATCCTAGGCTTGCTACTAGCAGCTTTTCTAAATTATCGTCTCTCTTTCTGCTAATGTGTATAAACAAGTTGGAATTTTTAGGCGTACATGGTGCTGAGCAGCATTAGAATCTTGAGCTCTGTAAGAATAGTTTCGTTGGGTTGGTGTTCTCTCCAATGAACCCCGAGTATGATCCTCCAGCACAATATCTCAAGCGCGCGCTTCGATACACAAGCGGGTGTATCGAACATTTAATATTTTTTTCCTGGAAAAATTTGCGTGTTCTCCTTTCGTCCTTATTCAGAATATTTACAGTCGACATCTAAAGAGTTCACTTCATACGTTATTAAGTTTCTAGTCGGGGTACAAATTGGATCAGCGGTGAGCAAAATCATTTCGTCGCTGATCCCATTTGTCCATAGTATTGTGCCTGGGTACCCAACAGAGAGTCAGCTTATCACTGTTACCTAGTTTGTTTAGAGTTGTCAGTGAGCTTGGACGCAGTTTCAGTTCTGTGTCTTGAGCTTTAAGATACCCTTGACTCTCTCTTTCTCTTCCCAGCTATTCACTCCAAAGTGTGTTTTTGACTTTGCTATGAATCCACGGAGAGACACGAATTTTATTACGAGGCTTGCATCGATGGACAAAAAAGAAACAGATCGAAACCAGTTACTTTTAGATTTATATGGCGATATAGGAAAGACCATATGTTGACCAAATTACGGAAATTAAGAGAATTGAAATCTTCAGATATTGTATTCTTACTTGATTCATCTATGCTCACGAAAACTTCTAAACTTTTGTTAAAAAATGCAAAAAATATGGTCAGGTCTAAGTTTTACAAGTATGGTCCATAACCGTACTTTTCTGGTACATATGGACGATACTAGCCCACCAGTCGTTATTGTTTCTCGGGATAGTTTAAAAATGATTATACTATAGATGATTCCTTCATAGCAATCTACATAGATACATATTACTACGTACTACCCATAGCATCACTAATAAGAATCTTATTATGAATACTAGGTTCATACAAACTACAATACTAGAATGCTGTCTGGTATTTGTGCTACGAAATAATGTAGTCTCTAACTTAACGTCTTTATTCTCCTCCGAGAACAAAGGCAACTCGTCTGTGAAGTATATTTCTTGATGTTTTAGAGTTGTTCTGCTATTCCACCGTGTCCACAAATAACAAATTATTTCGAACAAATGAGCCCCAAAAACACAATCAGACGTAATTACATACCGAAACATTTCTCCGACAAACAGTTTACTGAAGGAATTTTTCGTACATCTAATGCGCGTGCTAATCACCGAATATCAGCCAAAGAAAGAGCCAAATTACGAGCCCACTAGAAGATTTTTTGCCGATCTATCAAAAGGGATATGCGAACACTTACTATTCGATTTGTTTCGATAGAATTTGATTTATTCGGTTTGGAAAAACATTTATCTGTTATAAAAAATATCACATCAGCGTTATCATCATTATATTTTAATTGAAACGGACAAATAAGTTCAAAAGACATTGAAATACAAAAACGAAACTATGAGAATGCTATCATTTGAACTGAAACTATGAAAACTTAGAGACAGTAATAATGATGATGGCAGTGCTCATGGAACCCATCCTAAAGCAAAACACACCTGTTACATAATTATTATTTAAAGCAATTTTTTTAAGAGGAGTTTGCCGAACTTCTTCCCTCGACTGGGAATGGCTGGCGAGTCATGTCGGAGTCGAACCGACTAAAAACCTCAGGTCGCTCAACAACCCACGTCCGAACCTCGCATGAGACGGAACTCATGAAAAGGCAAAAGGGGAAAAGTAAAGCGCTTAGTACCGAGCACATCTCTCCCATCACCCTCCCCAATGCTAATCAAAATGACTTTTACGCACTGAATAAATTGTGACAAAGGAAGTGCTACTTCACTTCACTGTCCTCTCGGGTGATGCAGGGTTTACAGGGCATGACCACTTTCAGAAGCACCGTGCATCGCATCAGAAGAGAGTCGACCACAATGCCCTCTTCGCACAATAAGGATCTCTTTTGTGTTTGCCTAATGCCGAGGTATAGTTGCGCGGTGCTCGCAGGTCTTTGGAGATGATGCGCAATTCAATTTCTGAGCATTAGTCAGCTGGTAGAAGGTGAGCTCTCTTCTTTTTTTACACTAATTCGCTATTGTAGAGTATAGAAGAAGAGATTTCCCCCGACTCCTTCTTCCGTAAAAGTTGACCTCTTTGTTGATTAAAGGGTCAATGAAGACCCCCGATTTGTATGTATGACATTAAATGATTTAATTTTTGTCAGAGCAGCTTAATATTAAAATCTTTTTAGTTTTATGTTTTATTAATGTCCACGAACGTATACCTAAATGTAAGCTTGAAAACCAAACTGAAAAGATATATGTTTTTCATTCATTAAATGTTACTTACCACTTACCAAGGTTTCTAGTCACCGTTATAATAAAAAGAAAAACTAAAATAAGGCCAATCCCGAAACATCACATCTTAAACAATTTAAAACGTTACGATTTTCAAGCAACCCGCAAACAAACACGCCCTGACTAGTAAAGGGAGGTTTGAATCCCTCCAAACGATTTATTTCCCCTCTCATCCCTAGAGGATCTTCTTATCGACTCGACTCATACCAGATGATATATGCGACTCGTAATCTCCGAGATGTTTCATTTAGATTATTCCACGTAAGACCTGCAGGGAAATAATTTAATTGGCGTCCGTGAGATCAGAAAGTAAGATCTTGTTACGGTTTACAAGCGTTCAATTCTCAAATCCGCTCGGGATGACAACTGGATATAGGGATTAGGTTTACTTAAGGAGCTTTGTTACTTAATTTACGACACAATAATATTTCAGTACTTTATCAAATACGTAAATGGCCCGTGTGTTGACCTAAAATATCACCTCGCCGACATTCCCCGTAAGTTTTTTTTATTGCTTAGATGGGTAGACGAGCTCACAGCTCACCTGATGTTAAGTGGTTACTGGAGCCCATAGACATCCACAACGTAAATGCGCCACCCACCTTGAGATATAAGTTCTAAGGTCTCAGTATAGTTACAATGGCTGCCCCACTCTTCAAACCGAAACGCATTACTGCTTCACGATAGAAACAATGACTTTGAAAATCACTGGAGAATAGGCAATAGCATTTACTTAGCATTACACTAGTGTAGTGTAATCGATTTCTTCTGATACGTGGTTTCCAGGCCCCCTAATAATATGATGGCTCTAATGAATGCTGCCTTAATACATGAGGTCTAAGTCTCAGTGTTATTGTTTACTAGTTATTTAGCGTTACAAATTTCCTGCAGAAAAGTTTAGAGCAGGCGAGCTCATACTAGCACGGCCTGCTACCAATAAATAACCCACTGAGTTTCTCGCCGGATCTTCTCAGTGGGTCGCGTTTCTGATCCGGTGGTAGATTCTGCGAAGCACTGCTCTTGCTGGGGTCCTCCGGTTTGAGCCCCGTGAGCTCACCTACAAACGTTAGAGTGAAGCTGAAATAGCCTCTCAAGGCTATCAGCATAGGTAGGAAAAAAAAAACAATAATTAGTGTACGCGGAAGTATTTTATGGGTGCATGCTATGTCATTGTCATTCGAGTTAGAGAAATTGATGCCTGTCTGGGATTAAAGCTCTCGCATATTTAAAGCACTCGATACGACTGCCCTATGCATCTTATCAGTTAATTCGTGGACGCTCTGCAGACAGCAAACTCACTAAACGTATTTGTGTTGAGCTCGCAAAAGAATATTATTTTCCGTTTATATACATGTAGCCTCTGTAAATGATTCATGACATAAATCTTAAAAGAGCTTCTAATATGTTATACAGATGACATAAATGGTATTTTGAATATTGAAACATTAGAAGAAGAAACAATAGAAATATAAAAACATTTTTGAATATTGAAATATAAAAAACATAAAAAAACTGGTGAAGTAATAGCTTTAAATATTGTTTCTCTTTATAGAGCAACTCAGTTTCTGCTATAGTTTTACTGGGCTAAACTTCATTTTAATGTAAATAAAATAATACATTATATACATATGTAGAGAACTAGTGCATTACTAGCATTATGCTCGATAATTAATCTCTTACTTTATATCTTAGTAGTAATCTATTAAATGTCCTAAAAGTTCTAATCCCGAATGAAAATATAATAACATACAAAAATACACTCAAAGCTGAAGACATCGTTGTATTCAGTCATTCATTTTCGCTCAATCCGACCTCTATTCAAGACGATAAGCTTAAGAATAGCGAATCATTAATCATACGAAACTGGTTTTTTGTAGTACAGCTACGGTAGCCCCTCGTGGTCGAGTGGCATGATTTACTGGACGAGAAAACCTATATTATGGATGGGCAAAGGAAAATCTTTAGTTGGAGATAATCCTTGGGTGCTTCAGAGATTTATTGGTGTGAACGAAGAATTTTCGTTCGCTCAGATACGCTAACGTTATGGGAATTATGAATGTGTAATTTGAATAGTTACATAGCATAACATACATAAAAGTACTTGATGATGATATATAATGATGGCATTGCTGAAGTCCATGGGCGACGGTAACCACTCACCATCAGGTGGGCCGTATGCTCGTCTGCCTACAAGGGCAATAAAAAAAATGTATATATTATATATCCTACCTACCTACGTTTCCTACAGAGATACAACTCAATCTTAATCTCATGACTAGGAAGCTAACACCTGAACACCGCTGACCTTTAATGACCTCTCTAAACAAACAAGCACTAGACGTTAATTAAATAATATTGAAACTCATAAATTAGCATCATTTTATTTAATTTCAATATCTAAACTCGGACGTTAATCGGAATCTCAGAAAATGTACTTAAGTTATAAATTATGTGATTAGGTCTTTATTATGTAAATGTTTATATTATGAAATGGATTTTGATTAATCCATTCGAATGCATATTCTTGTTGAGATTATTTAGTGAAATATGATTGTTGGAACGGAATAATAAAGCCGAGTGTTCAATGAATAGCCGATATCGTAACGGTTTGTAAGTTCTTGATACATAGGTAATAAATAAAAATATAACTTACAATTTTTTTTTTTTTTTTTTGTACAAGGACATAATTTACTCACGCCTGGTAGTACTTTGGCAACCATCACCAAGTTAATTTGCCGTAGACTAAAAAAAAACTTATCCCTTAACTGAATATTGAAACTCATAAAAACACAAAACCTAATTATATTCATGTTATTACTTTAATAAAATTCTCCTTAACCCGTTAAGAGAATTAACATTTAAATTATGACCTCGTTTTATGAGAGAGCCCTCGTTCAGATCCTTAGTTGTGTAAGCCTATAGCCATTTTTAAATACACACAAATTTTATTTTCAATCTTAGTGTATAATGTTGGGTGAAAATAGTATTTCCATAATAACCCGGTTCCGGGCGCATCTGTCCTATAATTTGATTTAAAAGTGGCAATATCAGAAAAGGACGTAGAATTTCTTGTTTATCTAATAAATAAATAACCAAATTTTGAGGTCATGTCTTGAAATTTTGCAGTGATATTGATATACCTATACTAATATATAAATCTGTAGTGGTTTTTACGAATGTTCCGTTATAACTACTGAACCATGCATCCGATTGACTTGAAACTTGGTATCCATGTAGAAAATCCATATACTTGATGGATAGGCTAATATTTATATGAGTTTTGGACTCCCTAATAATAATGACAATAAATAATAATGTTAATTTTAAATGCCCAGCGAAGCGAGCGACTTACATCATTTTTTCAAGTTCAGATTTATATAAAGGAAAATTCAATAAAATCAAGAATAAATGATAGTCTCCGAAGCGAAGCGAGGGCGGGTAGTTAGCTTTTTATATTTATAAGTTGCGTAGGCTTCTAATTTAGACGGCATAATGTTACTATAGGAATTTAAATACGATCGTGATCACAATACCGTTACTGCATTACACCGCAACACGTTTTTGTTAATTTAAGAATGATTTAACAACCGAGCGTTATGATTGTCCGCGCGTTTAACACGATCGTCCGTTAGTTAAATGTTGACGTTTAAAACTTTTGTAATAATCATTCAAGACTTAAATGTCTGTTAAAGAAAGCTTATAAAGATCCTTTTTAAAGCAGCGTTTATTTTAAAGCTTCAAGTCCGTATTTTGCTTTTTATTGTTAGTTAAATGCTCAGATTAATTTATCTATAGACCTATAGACTTTGCAACTTGAACGTTGCCAAACAAGATTGCTACATGAGTACCTTGTTGATTACATACACATACACAGACCATAGCGGTATCCATCGGTATAATACATTAATCTGTCCCAAATTATTTAAATCCATTTGAACACGGAAGGAACCGCGGGGCATAACTGTTTATTTTTAATTACATGTTTAATCACACATTTCTATCCAAACATTTATTACTGAAAATTAAAACGATAAATTATTAATCTAATGAAGCAATAAGTTAAAGTTAATCGTGTGAAGAAACACCGCGATCTTGATTAAGCTGTAAATCTGACTTATTGATTTCAAAATGTAACTAACGAACAAAATGTAAAAATAAGGAAACGAACTGTAATGATTATGTGAATTTTAGATTAGACTAATACGAAAAAACGCCCGGCACTCATATACTACGGCTTAAGCTGTTCGGCTTAAACAATATCGATATGTGGCTTAGAACATCACCAACATTTGTTCCTGTCGACATCGTAACAAATGGACTAAGAGATTCACCAGAGAATGGACAGCGTTATTCTTTGAATTTTATGAAGACTAACTACAATTTTCTTTTGGTGCATGCTGAGTGATAGCCCGCACAGGTGGATATCACAATCTGCCTATTTTAGTCGTAACGTAGCTAGCTATGCGATTACAGGGTTGAGGTCAAACGTCATATAGTACAAAATAGGCCCTCATGTTTCAGGAGAACAGGATCCATGGCTTGGTGTAGAGTCATTGAAAAGCACCTTATTATAAGGAACACGTCATAACTCGTCGTTTCAAGCACATAACTAATAATATCAAGTACATTTCACTATCCTCGTTCCATTCCAACGATCTTTACAATTCCATCATCAGACAAACTCGATAGAGCCATTTTCCATTTTGCCGTAATTATTATTATTATTATTATTACTAACTGACCCGGCAGACTTCGCAGTGCCTCAATCGATAAATAAAAGACCTAAACTTTTGTATTAAATAAACTTAAAAAAAACAAAAGGAATCCGTCCGACAGGGTACATATCAAAGGAAAAACAAAATTGTTTATTTTTATATAATTCCGAGCATTTTCATATTTATTTACCTTTTAAACCTTCTCTGGACTTCCACAAACAATTCAAGGCCAAAATTAGCCAAATCGGTTCAGCCGTTCTCGAGTTTTAGCGAGACTAACGAACGGCAATTCATTTTTATATATATACCTATAGATAGATATAGATTATGAGAACAATAGACTAGACGGAGCTGGCAGAAATAACTAAAGCTAAAGTCCTAAGTTTAAAACAATCGAATAAATTCAAATATTCTTAATTAGGTTCCTGTTTCTCCGGAGCAGCTGGAAAATTAAACAAAGAAAACTCTGCACGAACAGCGGACGAAGTTTTCTAAACTTTGGATATCCGTAATTGGAATCAATCGTATTTCCTTTTAGTATACTAGTCAGTCTAGTGAGTTACATCAAACGCGACCGTCATCGGTATTATGGTGGCAATATATTAGTGGTAAGCCTTCACTGCAGAGAAGGGGTACGGAATTGTCTACTCTGAAAAATATTATATAAATACTTTTTGTACGTCTTAGATGGGTGGGCCAATAAGCAGCTCTCGGTTTATCTGTGGTTGCCAGAAGCCATAGACACGTGTAACGTAAATGCCACCACTCACCTTGAAACATGAGTTCTAAGTCTTGTACTAAACAACGACTGAGAGGCAGAAGTAAACGAGGCAGTGGTATGGGCTAGTAATCAGAGCCCTTAGACATCACACATACACAAATCAAATCATGTGTTATCAATCAATCGGCCCAAGCCGACGATACCACACAACCTAATTGATTTACGATTTACAGTAGCACAGTATTTCATCCCCTGGGTGTTGTAAAAGCTGACTATGTGATGTACCGGAGAATGGACTCCAACGTTTTCCGATTTTTATCAGATCGAAACAAGATATTCCAATCGCCAGCCCGCATTCGCTGGTAGTGAGGCGTGTTTTTTATTTGATGCATAGATGTATGAACTAGCTCCCGGCTCACCTGTTTTTGCCTATTTCGGTCACGTATTCCGATTTGATGCGTGGAACAGTCGTTATGTTGTACAATTAAGACTCGACTCCGTGTTTCAAGGTAGGTGGAGGCGTTCACGTTAAAACATTTGTTACAACGGAACGTTATTTGATATTTGAGAACTGTTATGGATAGTTATTTCCGAAATTTAAACGAACCGTATTGTATTGTTGACTAGCTGTTGTCATAGACCTATATAGTTACTTCAGTAGTAGAGATCACAGACCTATATAGTATACTTCAGTGGCTTTTGTTAAATTACTAATATGAAATATAAAAAATTTAAATGTAAATACATTAAAATTGATACTAACAACTCAAGCTCGAGAAGGGAAAACTATGAGCCGGAATAATGTGATGTAAGTTTTAGTGGCAGCTTCTTCAAACACGAACACCATCTAAGCAAACAAACGTGGATAAAGAAATACAGCCAAAGATTCACGCTAAGTAAACACCACACAAATTGTTCCCATAACATCTGATTCATGTTGCTTTGAACAATTTATCTAAGCATTAAGCCCAGCAGCTGAGGTATTAGGGAGCTTAGTTGCTGTGACTCCAGAGCTGGCCTGTTTGCATAATTGCTGACTATTACGTTGGGGTCATTTAAGGGGACTGCTTTATGGTATATTGAGACTTTAGTCAAATAATCCCGGTAGTGCTGGGAACAGTTTTGGGATTTAAATATTTGCGCAGATATCAGCCGAAAGACATTAGTGACGTATATACGAGGTAATCTGTTCATTGTATGTATATACATATATATTTTATTGCTTAGATGGATGGACGAGCTCACAGCCCACCTGGTGTTAAGTGGTTACTGGAGCCCATAGACATCTACAACGTTAATGCGCCACCCACCTTGAGACATAAATATGTTCTAAAATCTCAGTATAGTTACAACGGCTGCCCCACCTTTCAAATCGAAACGCATTACTGCTTCACGGCAGAAATAGGCAGGGCGGTGGTACCTACCCGCGCGGACTCACAAGAGGTCCTACCACCAGTAATTATGCAAATTATAATTTTGCGGGTTTGATTTTATTACACGATGTTATTACATATTTATATATTTTATCAAAACGAATTTGAATATTTGCAGGCATTTATAAGACTCATTCACAAAAAAGAAATATACTTTTCAATGCCTACTACTGATGCTACTATGGTTAACAAAAGTTGATTCATAGGTATTAAATTTTAGTGTCTTAATAGATTCGTACTTACCACCTAAACAGCGAAACATTAATATTGGCTTGCATCGTGAGGTATGCGGTTGATGTCTGAGCAGCATTCAAATACCGACCAGCCTGTCCTTCAGCTGGAATGCTGACTTCGCTGTTGAATTGGAACAATGATATCGACCAGTAGGAAATGTACACGCTCTGTCACCACTAATTATCATCATTATGACCTTTTTTAAGTCACAATATGTTTATGTGGTCCATAAACATGAGAATACTACCACTCACTACTTTGAAGTAGATATAAAGCAATTCACAGGATTAATAGTAGTATAGTTTTTAAATTAAAATACAGCTCAATAGAAATGCGCACGGAAACAGAAGGAACTCACGAATTTAAAAAAGAGATAATGAATAATTCAACGGCCGATAAATAAATAAATCATCAATTTTATTAATGTTAATTAAATTCAAACAATAACTATTGTTTTGTGATTGTGTAAATTTAAATGTTTCGTAGTTTTTGTTGGCATAAAAATTCATCACACATTATTCTTTGTGAATACTATAAAAAATGAAAGGATACGCCCACACAGAGCCAGGTACGACACTGCCACTCACACATACATACCTAAGTACGTGGCTGCAGAACTCCTGTGTTGAAGATGACACGCTTCCATTCCACGCTTATTGAAGGAGAATCAGTCAAAAAGCAGTCCAGTTGTATCAACGACCTAACTGGCACTTTAGCACAGCTGGTGACAAACAATAGTTAAATATAATATTTTATACGATTTCAGCTTTCTAAAACAAATAGTAATAGTTACATTCAATTTGTTGTACAATATTTTGTAAGAAATATTTTATCAACAACGAAAAAATATCACAAAGCATCGTGCCTTTAAGTCAATCGAGACAAAAAGTGAATTCTCCGAAGGCAGGGCGTATTGTGAGCTCACACCGGTAGTGACCGCAAATATATTATAACAACCCTGAATAAATTCTGTCGGGCCTGTAGATTTTTTTAAATCAGAGATCAATCCATGAGAAATTCAAAGAATTAGAGTGTGATGTTAGGTTAACAATTAATGTTTATATCGTACGATTTCATAACCGCAAGCTTAAGAATACCTTTGGCAGATTTGAATTTGTTCAATACAATTTTTTATTGCTTAAAGGTTTAGATTTTTAAATTGTGTTTGTAAGAAGCTGAACAAGCGAACCGCACACTGAGTGGTTACCGTCGCTACTTGCACGACATTACGGACCCTCCCGATCCATTAACGGTGCATTTAGGCACCACAAGCACCGGTCACCGTCCTCGTCGAACCCGTCGCTTGCAACGAAGGGCTCGACGAGCGAATTAACCCAGCCACAGCCCACTGAGTTTCTCGCCGGATCTTCTCAGTGGGTCGCGTTTCCGATCTGGTGGTAGATTCTGCGAAGCACTGCCCTTTCTAGGGCCAGTGTTAGAAACACACCCGGTTTGCGCCCCGTAAGCTCACCTACACGTCAAGGAGAAACTGAGCCTCTCAAGGCTATCAGCATAGGTAGAAGAAATAAAAAAGATAACTTTGATAATACGCACAGACAGAAATAGCGGCGGCAACAGTGCAGCTCACAGTTCTAGTCTACCAGAATGAGAAAAACAAAACTCTTTCGTGGCGCGTAATAAAATCAACACCTACTAGCGGAGAAACTATCTCCTGAGTCATTATCATCATCATCATCATCAATAGCCCACAGCCGTCCACTGATAGACATAGGCCTCTCCCAATTCACATCACTGAGCCCGGTCTCCGGCTCTCCTCATCCACTTCTAGCCGGCCACCGTTCGGAGGTCATCGCACCACTTAGCCAGGGGGCGTCCCATGTTACGTCTCCACTCGAGAACCCGTCTGCTCCAGCGATCGTCAGTCCTACGGCATATATGGCCAGCCCACTGCCACTTCCCCTTACCCTGATTAATACCATGTAATGTGATGTAAGTAACGATCAGCACACTGACACTGACAGTGTACTCTTTAAATCATGTACTGGAAAGTAGCAGCTGTCGATATAAACTTCGAATTGATACAACAACCCTCACAATTAAGCCTACAAATAAAGTCGCATTAAATATTTATATTCAATGGGAGACGAAATAACAATTGTTTGATAACAATCTGTAGATCAGAGAGATACGGATTGGATGCGGGTGTCAATAAGTGTAGGGCGCACATACACTGACAGTCTGAATGTCAATACGATTCAAATCTTATATATTTTTTCTTGTTTTAAAAAAGGAAAAAAAAATGTATCCGTATGTAGTATATACATATATTTACTAACTTACTAAATTTTACTGGTGGTAGGAAATCTTAAGAGTCCGCGCGGGTGGGTACCACCACCCTGCCTATTTCTGCCGTGAAACAGTAATGCGTTTCGGTTTGAAGGGCGGGACAGCCGTTGTAACTATACTTGAGATCTTAGAACTTTTATCTCAAGGTGGGTGGCGCATATATGTTGTGGATGTCTATGGGCTCCAGTAACCACTTAACACCAGGTGGACTTTGAGGTCGTCCAACCATCTAAGCAATAAAAAAAAGTTCTTTGCGGTTCCATTGGTGTGGTTATCATATTTTTGTAGCTTTTTTGTCTCCTAAAATATATTGTTTATTGTATTATCTCCGGTTTCGTTATATTAATTTGACGTTATTCAATGTAAGTGTTTCTAATACTCATTTGTTTTGAATATATTGACTTCCATCGAAATCGACTACTAGCTTAGGCGTGATTCTCGAACAAATAAAACTTGAACACAACACACAGAGGGTCAAATATAAAAATAAACAACGTATTGTATTAAGTTTTTGAAATATCTTCAATAAATAGGCATATGTACACATCGAGCGCTTCATTTTGAGCAGAAAAGTATTCGGGAGTATCAGTCGCTGACAGCATGTCCATGGTTGCCATGATCACGGGCTACGGCGACCGCTTAATACTGTTACGCCGGTAAAAGGATCGCCATCTATCGCCGAATAGTCGAACGAATGGATCTAGTAGCATCTAGAACGCTCGAAAAGTACAACGCCATCTATTGTCAGATGGCGGAAACAATACTAGAGATGTGTGGAATATTCTCGATAGTTCTAGGGATGAGGTGTCGACTATAAAAGCGTTGCAGGGATAGCACTCAGTCAGTCATTAATCCGAACTACTCGAAGCGAAACAGCGAACGGATCACCTGAAGCGAAGCGGAGCAAGCGAATTGAGGGTTTTAAAGTGTTTGTTGAGTGTTTGTGGAGTGTTTAAGTGTTCTAAGTGTTGAATACAGTTTTAAGTTGTACTTTGGTGAAATTTTATTTATCCCGAATCCCAGCGCGTAACAATACCAAGGGCAATGGCAACAAGTCGGGCTCACCTACACTCATGTAGAACGAACTCCAATCAGACAGCCTCCAATCTAACACTAACAGCTTCAGGTATGATTGATATCAAACCAGACGGACAGTATGCAGGAGCCCTTAACCAAAATAATTTACAACCGACCAATACAAGATAAAATCTTCTCGTTAAAGCAATTTGTCGCCTGTCAATAGACATTTTATTTTTTCATCGCCATTGTTGGCAAACGGTTCTGTGTTGGAATAAACAAGATACTGGGTTTGTTATTTTCTTTTTGTAGTGGGGCTTGATTATTCTGATCATCGTTAAGTTTGGTGTGTCAATTGTAAGTGTGTTCGTGTATCTGAAGCTGGGAAATAAAAAATCTTTGTTATTTACCTACGTTTATAACTTTATTAATTTCAGTGCTAAGGGTCAACCGTGAGTTGTTTGTTGAACCGATGTTCGCTAAACTGCTATGCAAGGTGATGATTTCCGGTTGCATCTTGCATCCCACAGACACCCTTATCCCGCGCTTCTCCTGATTTTATTGCGTTGCATTGCGTGCCGAAAGCTTTAGTAAAATAATCCATATATTATTATGTAGTTAGCAATTTTAACTTAGTTTAAATCTTAACATTTCAGTTTCGTGTTAGGTTTCCGTAAACAATAAGTCGTGATTAACAAAACGGCGGTGTTGTGTTTGTAAAGAAATATCATTACTTAATGAATTAATAATTAATTTAGAGAAGATACAAAGTCGATTATAATAAAATCAAACAATAATACAAAAGCTCGTAAATAATCAAGTTAAACTAATAAATAAAGCATTCGACTTCTGAAAGTGCGTGCTCTATCTACTGCACGGATCTGATGCGAGGCAGTTTTCATTTGGAGCTTTTGAAATTTACAGAGCTTTGAAACAAAACGACTGAAGTGAAGTATGAAATAAGTCGTATCTAACTAAACTGCTAACCTTGTTTCCAGAGCATGTGTATTATAGGCATGCACGGGTATGTACCACATACCTGTCTATTTCTTCCACGAAACAAACACGCGCTCCAAGTTGAACAGTTGAGATATTGAGTTCAAGTTTCTTTTTTTTTTCTTGGATTGGTGGACGAACACACGGCCCATCTGATGTTAAGTGACTAGCGGAGCCCATAGACATCTACAACGTAAATGCCGCAATTTTGCACCTTGAAATATGAGTTCTACGGTATAGTTATAACGGCTGCCCCACCCTTCAAACCAAAACGCATTAGCTTCACAATAGAAAATAGGCAGTGTGGTGGTACCTACCCGCGCAGACTCACAAGAGGTCCTACCACCAGTAATTACGCAAATTATAATTTTGCGGGTTTTGATTTTTATTACACTATGTTATTCCTTCACCGTGGAAGTCAATCCTGAACATTTTTTAAATACGGGTTTCATTAGAAAAATTGGTACCCGCTTGCGGGATTCGGACACCGGTGCATCTCACGATATTACTGCACTGGACGAATTCTTCTTCTATATCGTTCCCTCACTACTGAGGATCGCGACCACATGCGATGTACTTCCAATGCACCCGATCATGGGCGGCATGGACTGCATGGTACAGACTACCACCGAGTGCTTCTCTTGCCAGATCTGACCATCTGGCTGGTGTTCTGCCCACGGCGCGCTTGTCTTCTATTCGACCCGTAATTATGAGCTTCTCTAATTCATGTCTGGGAGACCGCATGATGTGTCCGAAGAAGCTCATAACACGTTCCCGGCAGATGGAAGAGAGCCTTTTTCGGATGTCTAGCTGCCTTAGAATGGACTCGTTTGTTCGCATGGCAGTCCACGGTATTCGCAGCATCCTCCGCCACACCCACATTTCAAANTCGGCGCCACGACCACCAGCCCTCTCGGTCGGCAGGCTGTCCGAAGCCCGCCTAGATGGCGCCGGTTTGAATAGGTTATCCTACGAAATACCCCGCTGGGTCAGAACCAGCGTGGGTCGAGGATAGCCGGCCTTCCATCACCCGGATGCTCTTGCGTAAAACGCGTGCAGAGCAGCTTGCACGTCGTCTTCTTAGGCCCCCTTCGCCGGTCCCCAGGCCGACATGTGAGGGGGACCCGAAACACTTAGAGGGTCAGGGCTAGGGCGAGATCCGCCTCCCTGGCCCCCGCTCGACGGCGGCGGGCTTGTGCGTCTCTCACGCGCCCCGCCGCCTCCTTCTGCGATTAATATACCCTTAATATACACATTTTCATACATGGTTTTAAAAATCATTTTTATCTGCCACTGCTGCTTTAACAAATTATTTGGTATTAATGCACCCAATTTCTTAATATTAAAGTAAGGTCACCATAACTTAATTTGTTACAGCAACTATTATATGAATTATTCCGATGAATGTAAGTGCTAATCCGGTTTTAATCGCCGATCTATATTATTACGAAAAATAAAACTTGTCGCACCCTTTTGTGTATAAAAACCGAATTATCTGAACAAGTATTATCAGTTCACGTTGATTTTTTAAAGAGCTCCAACCAATTTCACTCAAATGTATTCCAAGGTACTAAATTTTGCCACATATTTTAAGATAAACTACCGTCGTGTTTAGGTTAAATATATTACAGTGCTTTATTCTAAACATTTCAGGTTCTTTTAGTAGCCACTATTCTGGCCGCAGCCACGGCTAGACCTCAAGAGGGCCATGGCCATGGACACGACCACGGCCATGCGGTTTCATCTCAAAGCATCGCATTACACACGAGTCACGGACATGAGCATCAGCCGCATCACGCTCCAGCCCACCACCAAATACTTTTAACACAGCACGCGGGACACCATGATCACGAGAAATTGCACCATGGAGTTCATTTAGTGCAACACCACGGTCATGAACACCATCACGGACATGACGACCACCACGTCGACTATGACGTATGTTTGACAAAACTGCTTTTTGTAATGCTCGACCTAGAACTGTTCCTAACCATTATAGTCATGTTATAATTTTTAATGCAGGCTCATCCTAAATACGCCTTTGAGTACAAAGTAGAGGATCCTCACACCGGCGACAACAAGTACCAGCACGAGACCCGTGACGGTGACGTCGTGAAGGGCGTGTACAGTCTGCACGAGGCCGATGGTACCATCAGGACTGTTGAGTACAGCGCCGATAAACACAGTGGGTGAGTTATAAACAATTGATTTAGCATTATACATAGTTAATTAAGGTTTAATCAACTTCTAGAAACACTCGTTGCGTAATAAAGTTGGATTAGACTTCAAGACTACAGCTGTATGAAGATAAATCGAGTTTTTTTTTATCGCTTAGATGGGTGGACGAGCTCATAGCCTACCTGGTGTTAAGTGGTTACTGGAGCCCATAGATATCTACAACGTAAATGCGCCACCCACCTTGAGATATAAGTTCTAACGTCTCAAGTATAGTTACAACGACTGCCCCACCTTTCAAACCGAAACGGATTACTCCTTCACTGCAGAAATAGGCAGGGTGGTGGTACCCACCCGCGCGGACTCACAAGAGGTCCTACTATCAGTATTATTTACGTAGTGGTGATTATAAGATTGCATAACTACGGATTATACGTTACTTATTTATTTTGCGTTTGCG
Source organism: Bombyx mandarina (assembly GCF_003987935.1). The sequence goes on along the minus strand of NW_021011511.1, from coordinate 275,426 downwards.
GATTAAGCGTTTGCTATTTTACTCAACATTTAAAATGTTACTTACTATTCTACAGATTCAACGCAGTTGTGAGACGCGAGGGTCATGCTTACCATGCTGTACCTGAACATCATCATCATCACTAATAATCGATGTTGATTTCAAGAACGGATGAGTCCGTATACAAATAAAATATTAATAATGTATTAGGATAAAACCGTTTATTTTGTGGTAAATAAAATATAAATTATTAAAATTAATATGTTTCTTTATTCAACAGAGTAATGTTTTACTATATAGAAACAAACGCAATGCCTCTATTTTCTTAATAGCTTGGCTTGGTTTCGGTCCAAGAACTTACATATCAATTTATCAGTGTATTTAATGCAATGAAAATATGTCGAAATTAAAAAAAAGTAAATTATAGATATATTTGTGTTATAGGATACTGATAATCTGGCTTCGTATCAACAGATAGACGTATAAAATCCCAGCCACCTCTGCCCCTACTGTTATAAAATTGCTTTAACGCACACATACTAGAAGCCTTCATTACTTTCACCCTACCATATTCTTCTACACCCACATCTTAACTCTGTTTAGTGTTCTTAAAATACGGTAGGTCGTGAGCTAGCTGTCACGATGCCACAATCACCCTACTTATTTGCTGCGATGCGTCGTATATTTCCAGTCAGAAGCCGTATTGCGCTAATATTGAGAATTACAACTGATTTCGCGGGAGTATCCAGTGCGTGATGTCTGTAGGCTTCGGCTACCAAATAAAACCAAGTAGGTCTTGAGCCAGTATGTAAACACTTCTTGAAAACGGATTAGTATTACCAACTTAAATACATACGAGGAGGGATCAAAAAGTAGTGAGAACGACATACTCCTTGGTAAGAAATAAAAGTATTGGCAGGCTAACTCAGATTGTAATTATAATAAAAGGAAAATTCTTCGATTTTCTTTTGTTTTTTTCTGAATGTAGTCACTTGTTTGCTTTGTGTCAAAGCGTGTTCTCGAAAATGAAGAAAAACAAAGTGAGAGCTGTTATTAAATACCTCTGCTTAAAAAGTTAACAACGCGAGATATTCATTGCGATTTGGAGGCAACATTATGAGAGTCTGCTCCGCCGTATTCCACTGTCGCTTGGACTTCTCAATTTCGAGTAGGGAGCACGAGCACGGAAGACGAACATCGTTGCGGTGATCCATCGACGTCAGTCACTCAAGAAAATATACACATAGAAAAATAAACAAAATCGAAACGGACCAGCGGTGAGATACTCAGTTAATTAGCTTTCCTGTTTTCATTCCAAAGATTACCCGCAATTTTAACTTTAAAACTCTTATTAACAACTAAGCGACAACAGTTTTTTTAAAATATCGTTTATTGAACAATTAACANTCGTTGCGGTGATCCATCGACGTCAGTCACTCAAGAAAATATACACATAGAAAAATAAACAAAATCGAAACGGACCAGCGGTGAGATACTCAGTTAATTAGCTTTCCTGTTTTCATTCCAAAGATTACCCGCAATTTTAACTTTAAAACTCTTATTAACAACTAAGCGACAACAGTTTTTTTAAAATATCGTTTATTGAACAATTAACAACAGATTTAAGTCTAATGATGATGGTGGTAAATATGATGCGTGCTGTGCTTCACGTCTGCGTGGAATCTGAAATTGAAATATTTTATTAATTTGAGTACAATTCATCCTCCCTTTAATTTCATGATATTAAGGCAATAATCTTTCTTACCCGCTGTGTTTGTCGCCGTGGTAGTGGACATGTCTCTCGGAACCGTCAGGTTCATGCAGCGCGTAGTATCCCTTCACGGCGTCACCGTCGCGAGACTCGTGCTGACTCTTGTGGTCCTTAGTGTGGTGGTCCTCTACTTTGTACTCGAACTCATATTTGGGATGAGTCTATTAAAAAAATTACAATTTTTTTAATTTCATTATGATTAAAAACTATAATAAAATTGACCTTGTGATAACATTTTGATACGTGATAAATTATAAATACATAGAACTTGTAGAAGAATGCTCATGATAGATTTGGTCAATTTAAAATCATAAAAGTTATGACCAAGTATGAACCTAACTCGCGGATCGGACATGACTGAAGACTGCTATGCATTACTGCTTAAACTATTTTGTTTGCTTTAATTTCTTGCATTATTTATCATCTATTAGAATTTATTTGTTACTTATTAGAAGTTACACTAAGAGAAAACAAATAGACACAGAAGACACATAGAAGTCGTCGTGGCCTAAAGGATAAGACGTCCGGTGTATTCGTATCTTCGCCCGGGTAGGTACCACCACCCTATCTATTTCTGCCGTGAAGCAGTAATGCGTTTCGGTTTGAAGGGTTGGGCGGCCGTTGTAACTATACCGAGAGCTTAGAACTTATATCTCAAGGTAAGTGGAGGAATTTACGTTATAGATGTCTATGGGCTTCGGTAACCACTTAACACCAGGTGGGCTGTGAGCTCTTCCACCCATCTATGCAATAAAAAATAAATAAATAAAAATTACTATCGACAACGCTATGGACTACATCCAAGCCGCTACCTATAAATGAATTTGAGCGTTTCTCAGGCTGGTACTTTCCTCGTGTCAATTTCCAAAGTCATCGCCTAACAATAGAGACCCAGAAGCTTCTTAATGAAATGCTAACAGTAACAATTCCAACTGAATATAATGACTGATTGGATTTATTTTAATCTGAAACGCAAAAGAACTAATTGCACGCTTGTTTAATCAGATTTTTTAACTTTTAATTACGTCGCCTGTGAGCTAGTCCTACTATATATGCAATAAAAATAAAAACGCGAACTTGGATAATCTAAATTATTACTTACATGATAATCGTAGTGATGCTCATGTCCGTGTCCGTGGTGTACAGTTTCGTGGTGTCCGTCGTGTTTGTGGATATGCTGGGAAGAAAACGCGTGCTCAGCCAACGCTGCCCCAACAAATCCTACCAGAACCAGAACCTTCAAACCGAAAATATAATAATAAAGTTAAAATCCTACTTTTAAACTTTAATTAAATATTAAAACTACTTTTACGGTTTACCCACGCGTTTTTTTTTTGAATTGTAATTATATTGTTTGCAATATTTTGATAATTTTACAGTTTTGATCGGTAAAGTAATTTGTAAAAAAAACTGAAAAGTATTCGAAAAATTGGACATGATAAATTGACAAAGAAAAACTCGAAACCATATCGTAAGACTAGTTTTAATTATGCTTTTTTTTTTATTGCCCTTGTAGGCATACGAGCATACGGCCCACCTGATGGTGAGTGGTTACCGTCGCCCATGGACTTCAGCAATGCCAGGGGCAGAGCCAAGCCGCTGCCTACCGCTTAATACTCTTTTCCTTATTTTAATAAAACTGGCTCTCCAACCCACACACCGGAACATAGCTAGGCTATTTGGCGCCGGACTCTAGTTGGAGGGTCGTCGCCATCGTTTGCGTTTTCGTCGGTAAATTAATCTTTAAAAAAACTGTAAAGTATTCGAATAATTGGACATGATAAATTTACAAAGAAAATCTCGAAATCATATCGTAAGAGTAGTTTTAATTATGCCCTGATAATAATTAGTTTTCCAAACACGTAGCTAAATTTGATCAAAGTCCGCGTTTGTCATTTAAGATACAGAATTATGATTAAAGTTAAGATTTTTTTATTCTAAAAGTTAAAGCATTTTAATCCCGACCTTAAACATTATGAATTGAATTTCGCTGCGAGTTACTGAAGAAATGAAACAACTGATAGCTTTCTTACAGTGTTGGTAGCTTATATAGTGTTATAATAATATAAGAAAAGCAATCGATTTACAAATAATCGAACGGGTACCTTACGTTTTACGTGTGTAATAATTATTACATACAATGCTTTCATAAGTTCTACAAGATTGTCAAGAAATTTACATTTAGTATAATATTAACAAACTTATGTGTGAAGTGAAAGTTCATTAGAGTTTTTTTCATTTTTCTTCATATTTAACTAACAATTTTACATACACAGACTAATTAACACATTTAAGAGGAAATTAGAATAATATGTGCAAGGCGCGTATTGCGCATAAACGAGTACTTATTAGCATTTTTATTATAAATTAAAAAGAATTACCTTATAAATATAGTTTAAAACAGATAATGAACGAGAAACACACTCTGAACTGGATATTTTTATCTTTAATCACTAAGAGCCGGCGGACACATGTGACTAATAATATAATAAATTAAACATACTCTGTTTTTATTTCGTCAACGCCATTTCTTCATATGTTATAAAAATCGAGAAATCTATCTCAATAACTGTTAATTTATACTATCGAAATGCATGGTACGAGTGTGCATCTAACACTGCTACCCTATAAAATAAGATTCACTTGTATCAAGTGATGTAACTCTGCAAGTCTTCAAATGTCACAGGCCGATATCAATCTAAAGGAATACATACGTACGTAACTTTCGTTCAGGAATCTCTTCCACGATGAAAACTTACTAAAATCTGCCTAAGAAAATTTGCATATTTACTAGAAGAGGTCGTATTGTAAGCCGGCATGGGTAGGAACCCCCAACCTACCAATTTCTGCCACGGAGTAACCATGCTTTCCGAAGTAGTTATGGGACGAACATTATAATAAATAATTGGACCTTTGACCTCGTGTACACAATTAGGGGCGATTCGATGGATGTCTATGGACTCCAGTAATTTTTCGGTAGGCAGCGGCTTGGCTCGGTAGACAGCGGCTTGGCTCTGTCCCTGGCATTGCTGAAGTCCATGGGCGACGGTAATCACTCACCATCAGGTGGGCCGTATGCTCGTCTGCCTACAAGGACAATAAAAAAAAACTTTTCTTCAGATGGCCGTGAGATCCTTGACCCATCTACCCAATAATAAGAAAATAATAAAAAATCAAGCAACATTATTTCTTGATTTTACACGGTCGAGACTTGATAACAAAATGCGTACAGCTTTTTAAAAAATGTTTATCGAATCAAGTGGAGAACAATGTATTTACACCTTATGAAATCGTTACACATAATACTTTTACTTAGCTACTGTTACTCGAAGTGAAACTAAGCCTTGGATTTCATAAAATATATAAAACGGGGAAATTCGATTTTTTTTTCATTCAACAATCGACTGCTGCTCTGAAAGCACAACTAATTCAATTAACATGATGATCAAGGTAATCAGTTTATAGTAGCTTTCACTTAATGAATTTGAATTTTTAATACGCTTTTATTAGCTTCAGATGTATGTATGTTAGTATGTAACGGAATCTTTGATCATGATTTTGACCCCTTCAAAACGTCGGATTAACTCGAAATTGGTATACTCATTAAGGACCGATGACAATTCAATATTAAAAAAAATATTGAAAAAATTTAAATTCAACTAAAAAATTAAATTCAAATTTATTATAATTTATTTTCTATTTTTTAGTTGGATTTTCTATAAAGGCGTATTTTGTTAGTTTTTTTAAACTATTATTTATTAGTTAGGTAAAGTCCTTACCGCTTGTTCCTTTTGTATTTTAAGGTATTAATGTTAGTGACCGTCATCGGCGCAGTGGCTGCCGAACACGCGTTCTCCTCTCAACACATTCACAAGCACGACGGTCACCATGAGACCGTACATCATCATGACCACCACGGTCATGAACATCACGATTACTACGTAAGACGACCACATTATTAGTATAAATTAATCACATGTGTATCGAAAAAATCCGATTAATACGGTATAACTTCGTACAGACCCACCCCAAATACGAGTTTGAGTACAAAGTAGAGGACCACCACACTAAGGACCACAAGAGTCAGCACGAGTCCCGCGACGGTGACGCCGTGAAGGGATACTACGCGCTGCATGAACCTGACGGTTCCGAGAGACACGTCGACTATCACAGCGATAAGCACTCTGGGTATGGAACACCTTAATTTTAAATTAATTTCAATTTAATTTTATGGCTTAACCTATTATAAATGTTCATCACTGTAAATATTATAGATGTCAAATTTCCACAAAAATAAAAATATATATTTAAATACGTGTTATTCCGAAAGAGAACAATGAAATGTTTACTACAAAAGAGGAAATGCAGCAATGTAACAAAAATATACGATTAGTCTAGGCAAAGCAAAAAGTTTTGAAGTCGTCGTGGCCAAAAGGATAAGACGTCCGGTGCATTCGTATGAAGCGATGCAACGTTGTTCGAATCCCGCAGGCGGGTACCGACTTTTCTAATGAAATACGTACTTAGCAAATGTTCTCAATTGACTTCTACGGTCAAGGAATAACATGGCCTAATAAAAAATCAAACCCCCAAAATAATAATTTGCGTAATTACTGGTGGTAGGACCTCTTGTGAGTCCACACGGGTAGATACCACCACTGTACCTATTTCTGCCGTGAAACAGTAATGCGTTTCGGTTTGAAGGGTGGGGCAGCCGTTGTACTGTAAAAACTGAGACCTTAGAACTTTTATCTCAAGGTAGGTAGCGGCATTTACGTTGTAGATGTCTATGGGCTTCGATAACCACTTAGCATCAGGTGGGCTGTGAGCTCGGCCACCCACGTAAGCAATAAAAAAAGCAGATTTAAACAGAAGTAATACACAATACTATTATTAACTATTTGATTATTGTAACAGTTGAAATGAATGAGTCTTATTTTTCAGATTCCACGCCACTGTTAAACATAGCACCCATCATATTGTACCCGAGAAGCATCATGAACACCACCACCATTAAACATTTGATAAACTTGTTAAGAAATATTACTTCTGTTATTTTGTATTAATTGATTGATTTCTTAGAATATTTTTCAAATAAAATATGTTAACATTACAAAATGTTTTTTGTACAACTCTTCTAAAACTTACATAGCCTAACTATAAAAGACCTTAGTAAAATTATGACTTTATCTAAATCTATAGGAAGTAATTTCATTTTCATTTATTTATTTATGTACACACAGAAAAGATGACATAGTACAGAGTAATAGGAAAATTATGTACAAAGGCGCTGCTTATTTCTTTAAGAAATCTCTTCCAGCGGACCTGCGAGAGGATTATGAGAATAATAATTAATAAGTAATTTTAACATTATTCAAAATATTTTAAAATTAGTAAATAATTACATCAAAATCTATCGCAGACAATTAGACGGTAATTAGCGTAATACTCGAATATCGTTCGTGAGTACTAAAGCTGTAAAGTAATAACGAAACATCGGAGAAAGTAAAATGAAAATAATAACGGTTAGCTGGTAGATAACTCAATTGTTGAGTTAAGCTCGCCATTTTTTATATCTTATCCCAATTACTGTATTTTATTATCAGTGTGTACAAATAAAGAATAAAGAAGAAGAAAATTTATTATATACATATTTCAATGCAATAAAACTCAAACAAATTCGTAAATATAAAACTGAAGAAAAACTATTATGCTTTGTTCTCGGTTTATTTTGTTCTAAAAAAAAAATATTTCTCTGTCACAATTTAACCGGTAACGATATTAGGCTCATGGGAGCTTAAATATCTTACTCCTTAATCTCATTGAAATTTAAGGCAATTTAAATTTCCCGAATTTTCTTTAATAAGTTAATATAAAACAAAATATCGGCTAGTTTCATTTGACTCTGTAGAGAAGAAGGGTTTCTCGCATTGCAGATAATCCTAATCTCACGGATAGATTGGAATTTCTGAGTCTACGAAGTGAATTCTTTTTTCTTCTTGTTTCCTACCGCATATTTCAAAGGGACTATTCTAAATAATTATTTTCGATAATCCTCATTTTTCATTGGATAACCTGTCATCACAGCAAAAATTATTCATAATGGAACGATTTCGCTCTTTTTTTTCTTCCTACCTATGCTGATAGCCTTGAGAGGCTATTTCAGCTTCTGTTAGACGTGTAGGTGAGCTCACGGAACTCAAACCGGGAGTGTTGCTAACGCTAGTCCTAGCAAGAGCGGCGCTTCGCAGAAACTACCACCGGATCGGAAACGCGACACACTGAGAAGATCCGGCGAGAAACTCAGTGAGCAAGTCGCTCTTCTACACTGCTTTGTCAAGGATTTCTAGCAGGCTGACTTTAGAATGAACGTCTTTTCACGGTCCTTCCTTAGTTCTATCATATGTTCTTCTTTAAACAGGATTTGAAACGAATGCCTAACGTTCAGGAGGCGGTGTAAGGATAGTGCCCATAGCATATCATAAATCCATGAGAAACGATCACCAGTGATCAAAAAATCCTCGGCCTTCAAATAAAACCAAAACAATTATTGATAAAGTTAAGTATTTCAATGAACGTGCGGTGAAGTTTTTTACTTTTCTGCTTTTTCGTCATAATATGGAAGGTTTTCCAAATGAAAGAATACTTATTGATTGCGTAATGAGGAAGTTGTAAATCATCATAATATTTTATTTGTACTGGTCTAAACTCAATAATTTTGTCCAAGTTCAATCGAGTTAATCCCTCAAAATTTAATTAAGTTTGACGTGTTTAGGGCGTACCAAGACACGTTTATAGTCAAAATCGATACTTCCTAAGTAACAAATCTTAATTATCAAAGCATAACTCATTCTCGTAACAATTATCTTTACCAAATATTTCCCCTTCAACAATATTTTCGTAAAACATTACGATACGGTGAAGGTCTCAACATCCACGTTAACTGAATAAAATCACAATCCATACTGATTTTGGTACTAATTTATTGTAATTGTCTGTGTGATTTAAATTTATTTGAAAAAAAACAGGCCCTAAATTTCATGCCGATTCTTCTTGAACATTAATTCATAACAACTAAAAAGGCTCTGTAAAAGCCTATTAGAGAGAAAAGCCCACTGAGTTTCTCGTCGGATCTTCTCAGTGGGTCGCGTTTCCGTTCCGCTGGTAGATTCTGCGAAGCATTGCTCTTGCTAGAGCCAGTGTTAGCAACACTCCCGGTTAGAGCACCATGAGCTCACCTACACGTCAAGGAGAAGCTGAAATAGCCTCTCAAGGCTTTCAGCATAGATAAGAAAAAAAGAAGAGAGAAAACACAAAATATTTTAGTTGTAGTTAGGTCGTGACATACCTGTCACATTTTCAGAAACAATGCGGCAAAGCGCTCCACTCCGTCATATAATAAGTGACGAGATGCGTCTATTACACCAATACTAAGAATGTGAGATTTAACTTTATAGTATTTTTATGATACTTTATTTCGAGTTGTTTGAGCAGTTAAAACATTTTATCATCATATTTCGTAGTACGTTACAACGCACTGCAAAATGTTCAATGATATTACTGAGCTTCTTTTTCTTAGATTTCTGTGCACCAAAAACAAACTGGCATATTACATTATTACATCTGTGACGTCTTTTCTTTACAAAAATATTTGAACGTTTAATATTAATTGAACAGTTGAGATTATATATATATAACTATAGCTCTAGAGATCTAAAGATTTAGATTCGAGTTTGTATTGTTTTGGAATTTGGGAAAAAACTGCTTCCGAAAACTTTAATTGATAAACTTAAAATTAAATATAAAATGAATAATTGATTCACATTAAAATTATACGGATCTTTTGCTATTTAGTATATATAATCAATATTACGAAAATATTATGTTTTTAGTTATATATTTGATCTGCAAGATAATATGTATCTATGTGATATTTATTAAAAGCTCAGATTTATAAAAGCTAATTAATTCTGTTTAATTTCTTCGAAGATTCCGTCTATTGTATTTAGAGGAGTATCACTAGGAAATACAGAAATAGTATCTCTGCGGTGATAACGTTGTCATATTGCAATAAAATCTAGCTTGACGATCTTTTAAAAATAATAAATGGAAAAAACTAAGGGCGAGACATCAGAGACAAAAAAGAACTACTACTGATAGTAGGACGACTTGTTTCCACACGGGTACCACTACCCTGCCTATTTCTGTCGATAAAACAGTAATTCTATTCGTTTTGAAGGGCAACCGGTATACTATAAAAACTGAGGCTTACGACTCAAATTTCAAGATAAGTGTTTGAATATAACTATATATAGGCTACGATGACCATTTAACACCAGGTGGGCCATGAGCTCGAAAAATTTGTAAATATAAATGGTGCAAATCCATAACTTATCACACATTACATAGTAATGTGTGATAAGTTGTATGTAAACATTAGAATGTAAACATTAGAAGCTATCTCAATTGGTACTCCAGAAATCCTGAGTGAAATTAATAAAAGTATAAACTTCATAGTTACGGAGAAAATAATATTATAAGTAACAAAAAACTATCAATTTTTTTTTAATTTTTATTTGATTTCTCAACAAAACTAAATAACAATCAGTAATATACAATGCTATATCTAATTCTTAAACAAAGCCTTATCACAGAATCGATTAACGTTGCTTACTTGGGTGCTTCGTGTGTGACGTGACCTTCGTGCTTCACTTTGGCTTTAAATCTGTAAATTACAAATTACAAAACGCTAAAATCATTATATTATTTCAATATATAAAGGTCAATGTTATTGTAATTATTTTACGTCATCTATTCGACTTAACCTATGGTTAAAGCCTCCGAATACAATCAAAGTTAATAGTTAATTAATTGTATGGTCAAAACACTTGTCTAATGCCATCCATATGGAGTAGGTATTGAGTAATTTTAAGCATTACTACTACGGTATCTATCTCTGATTATTTTTTTATTGGCTGATGAGTCTATAACTGAAGTGCAAATAGTTGTCTTGGACATATATTAGAAATATGTACCTGACCATACGACATACAAACGCATACCAGCGCATTGATTTCGGGACAGGAATCAATTGTAAACTACTTATAAAGTATTCGCTAATAAATGAACATTGTAGTTTAATATAGTTTAATAATGTAAGAAAATTAGTTTATTAAAATTTTATTATCTATGAACTCCGGTAGTCACGTATGCACAGGAAATTCGTTTGCTCAACTGGACAAGAATAAATCAGAAAAGTATTAGTGCCACTCGCACCCTTAAGGTAACAAACAGGTCTAGGCTGAGTTATTTTTTTACTATTACAATACCCTACCCCTATTACCGTTTATCCCTATATCCATTTTACGGTTACCTCTATATTCGTTTGTGCCAGTAGCTATATAATATATACACAATATATTATACAAAGTTAATTAGTATTATATATTTTTAAGTATATATACACAAGATATTTGACAAATGCCTAAATCTCGCCAATAACATTTTTAAGATAAATTAGCAAGTTGCAATCTCACCCACTCGTTAAAAGATCTTCCCTTTGTCGAAAACCCCTAAATGTTGGAAAAGCAATTAATGACCAACTATATCTTTCTATATTCTCTAAATCTATATTCTTTCAGTATAATATGTTCTGTATCTCTTTATACATACTCGTATATTCGCATCAAAAAGCCTTAAATCATAAATCTCCTAAAATAAATATACTGAAGCGTAAAATTCTTACCCTTCTTTTTTATCAGCAGAATACTCCACGATTCTAGTAGTCCCATCGGCTTCATGTAACGTGTAGAAGCCGTGGACTGTATCTCCATCTCGGACCTCGTGGTGGGTTTTATAGTCGCCAGTATGAGGATCCTCCACTTTGTAGTCGAACTCGTATTTTGGGTGAGACTGTAATCAAATTTACTAACAAACTTTAACCAGAAGTTACCTAAGTTATTAGTACCTAAATTATTATAACAATAACAACTGGGAACAAACCATGCACGGTCATCCGGCCCCAATTTAGGACTATCTGTATTATGGGTACCAGAAACTGACATATACACATATATACGTTTAAATTTATACTTATATAGATAATAAGCGCCCAGATAAAGAGCCAACAAACCTGTTCATTACACGATCTATCTTCTAGCTTTCTATCTTTAAAGTCATTTATGTCAAAAACAAAATTATAAAACGCAAAACATAGTTAAATTACAGCGCTAGGTCAATAAACTAAATTAACTAGTTTGCTGATTGCATCAATCCCTGCAGGACACTTCTAAAATTATAAAAGTTGGGTACAGAAATTTGTACAGAGTTTGTTGTAATCGATAGATCAGTGTATAAACAACTTATTGATTCACATAAAATCAACTTACATGGTGCTCGGTGTGCTCTTTGTCTTTTTTATGCTCCTCTTTTTGCTCGTGGTGTTGATCGTCTTCGTGGTGGTGTTGATGCTCATGATGTTGATCGTCCTCGTGGTGTTGCTGATGCTCATGATATCCATGGAGCTGTTGATGCTCATGATGTTCATCAAGCAGTTGAAGCTCATCAAGTTCATGATGCTGTTGAAGGTCATGATGTTCTAGATGCTCATGGTGCTTATGTTCATGATGTTTGTAATGCTCCACTGGTTTTTTGTGCTCTTCTTTTTTGTGTTCCTTAACCTCATGATGATGATGATGTTCTACTTTGTGTTCTTCGTGCTTAACGTGAATGGGATGATAGATCTCATGGTGATGCTTGTGTTCCTCATGATGTCCTTTGTGTTCGGTATGAAGAACGAAGTTTTGAGAAGAGTGTGGAAATTCATGACTATACAGTGGCTTAGCTCTCACTGTATACAGAATCGCAACCACACAAATCACCTGCAATATATACATATTATTCATTTTTCGACTACAAAATCACAAATGATTATCACATAGTTAATACTAATATAATACCTTATTCATTTCGTTGCACCAAAGCCCTTGTTGGTATTATATTTGAAACGGTTAAGAGTTGTCTGATTAATACAATAAAAAGAAATTCACTTTTATACGAATGGTATTGTAACAGTTTTCGCAAGATTTGAACCTGAGCACATGGAAGTTGCGACTGTGTGGTGAAAGTAATTGTAACAAACATATTTGTTATTGCATTTTATTGGTGTATGTGTAACGGATTTATGTAAATATTGGAAATAAACTATAGGAGGTATTGACAATATTCAATTAATTTTAAATTAATTTTCGTGGACAGTGGTTCGGTTTTGCCTATGGCATCGTTGGCTTCTATAAGCAACTATCCTTATTCTCACTGAAACTAAATATCCTTTTTCTTTCGTGACTATTAAAAACGAGGTATTTGTCTGAATTTGCCATCCTATCATGCTTTTAATATTAAAAGACGTCGGATTTATAGCGCAATTGTATTTTGGGTACACCTTAAGCGAGATATTGCAGATCGAAATTAGGATTGTACCTATATTTTTACGGTCATATAATGTATTAGATATAAATTGCATCTCAAAAGATTTCTTCATCTGGTCATCGAAAGATGAAGAGAGACAATAACCGATCACATTGAGAGAGACGCGATGTAATCGATTGATGCCTTGAAAGAATGAAGATGATTACGATATGATACCATCACCGTGAATTACTTGTTAGAGTATTATCGAACATATACTTGTTAGAAAAGTATAGCTCTTAAATAACTACCACCAGATCAATCAAAATTCACCACATCGGACTAGTCCAATATTTTTTCTAGATAGTAATAGATACCTTGAACTCAATGGCCACACGAGACGTAAAAGTCGAAATATTAAGAAGCTTAACTTAACGGAAAAAAAAACTATTACTAAAAGCCGAAACAGAACAGAAACAGGTCTACTGAATAGAATAGTTTAGGAAAACTTGGACCAATGTGCAGTTATCGACAATAACAAAAGTATACGTATGATTTAGCAACGTACAAGAGATGAGTTCAGTATGCAAAGTACTTACGTGGGCCCATTAATATCAAATCTTGAATTAGAAGTTGTCGTGGCTCAAAGGATAAGATGCCCGGTGCATTCATGCCAAACGGTACAACAGATCGCGCAGTAAGGTACCATTTTTTCCAATGAAACACGTCCTTAATAAATATTCACGATGGACTTCCACGGTGAAGGAATAAAATCATGTAATGAAGATGAAATCCGCAAAATTTATAATTTTCGTAATTACTAGTGATATGACGTCTTGGGAGTTTATACAGGTAAGTACACCACCCCCTATTTCTGTCATGAAGCAGTAATGCGTTTCGGTTTCAAGAGTGCGGCAGCCGTTATACTGTAAAAACTAAGAATTTAAAACTCATGTCTCAAGGTGGGTAGTGGCATTTATGTTGTTGATATCTATGGGCTTCAGTAACCACATATAACCAGGTGAGTTCGTCCACCTATCTAAGCAATAAAACAAAAATATCACTTGTCTACCTTAAGAACATTGTGTAGTAGTACCCTTCAAAAGAAATTTGTGGTAATTTATTCCTTTATCGTTAAAGTAATTCGTGTAAATTTGTTACTTACGTATTAACTTATATAAATTGGGGCCTACATTGACTTACTTGCCATCCGTTTACCTCCCCCCCCGACAAGCCTCACCTGAGCAGTGACATCGAGTCACTGTTTGCCATGGGAGACTCTGTCATCCTGGCAGGCGATTTAAATTGCCGCCACACCACATTTACTGGTGGTAGGACCTCTTGTGAGTCCGCGAGGGTAGATACCACCACCCTGCCTATTTCTGCCGTGAAGCAGTAATGCGTTTGAAGGGCGGGGCAACCGTTGTAACTATACTTGAGACCTTAGAACTTATATCTCAAGGTGGGTGGCGCATTACGTTGTAGATGTCTACCGTCGAATCCATAAACATCATTACCGATCACATCTCTTCCGCGATCATAAGATCTTCCAAAGAAGTCGATGTGGAGGACAGCTTCCGCCGCATCAGACTGTCCCTCAAACTTAGGAATCTCTTAAGAGTTAGGAACGCCGCAATCCGGGCCTACCGTCGTCTTCCCACGCATTCAAACCGGATTCGGATACGTCGTCTACAGCGGGAAGTCAAATCCCGCCTAAGCGACGCCCGAAATGAGAATTGGGATAGTTATTTAGAAGAATTCGCGCCCTCTCACTAAGCATACTGGCGACTAGCTAAGACTCTCAAAAAACTATCGCTACTATGCCTCCCCTCGTACGCCCTTCAGGCCAACCACCGGCTTTCGATGACGATGACAAGGCTGAGCTGCTGGCCGATGCACTGCAAGAGCAGTGCACCACCAGAACCCAATACGCGGACCCCGAACAGACCGAGTTAGTCGACAAGGAGGTCGAGCGCAGAGCTTCCCTGCCGCCCTCGGACGCGTTACCCCCCATTACCACTGAAGAAATTAGTGAAGCGATCCACAACCTTCAACCTAAGAAGGCACCTGGCTCCGACGGCATCCGCAACCGCGCGTTAAAACTCTTACCAGTCCAACTGATAGCAATGTTGGCTACCATTTTAAATGCCGCTATGATGCACTGCATCTTTCCCGCGGTGTGGAAAGAAGCGGGCGTTATCGGTATACATAAGCCGGGCAAACCGACAAACGAAACTTCTAGTTACCGTCCGATTAGTCTCCTCCCGACGATAGGAAAAATTTACGAACGGCTCCTTAGGAAACGCCTCTGAGATTTTGTTACCGCGAACAAAATTCTCATAGACGAACAATTCGAATTCCGCTCTAAACACTCGTGCGTACAACAAGTGCACCGCCTCACGGAGCACATTCTGATAGGACTAAATAGGCGTAAACAAATCCCGACCGGCGCCCTCTTCTTCGACATCGCGAAGGCGTTCGACAAAGTCTGGCACAACGGTTTAACTTACAAACTGTACAACATGGGAGTGCCAGACAGACTCGTGCTCATCATACGAGACTTCTTGTCGAACCGTTCGTTTCGATATCGAGTAGAGGGAACTCGTTCTCGTCCCCGTCAACTGACAGCCGGAGTCCCGCAAGGCTCCGCGCTTTCCCGGTGTTTATTTAGTATGTACATCAATGATATACCCCGGTCTCCGGAGACCCATCTAGCACTCTTTGCCGATGACACGGCTATCTACTACTCGTGTAGGAAGATGTCATTGTTGCATCGGCGACTCCAAATCGCAGTAGCCATCATGGGACAGTGGTTCCGGAAGTGGCGCATCAACACCAACCCCACGAAAAGCACAGCGGTGCTCTTCAAACGGGGTCGCCCTCCGAACACCACTTCGAGCATCCCACTCCTTAATAGGCGCACAAATACCTCCGCCGTTAGCCCTATCACTCTCTTTGGCCAGCCCATACCGTGGGCCTCGAAGGTCAAATATCTAAGCGTCACCCTCGAAACCCCTTCAGGTTATTCAATCCCGATTCTGCAGGATAGCCATCGGAGCACCATTGTTCCTGAGGAACGTTGATCTCCACGATGACCTGGAACTCGACTCTGTCAGTAAGTATCTACAGTCGGCATCGCTGCGCCACTTTGAGAAGGCGGCACGACATGAGAACCCTCTTGTCGTGGCCGCTGGAAACTACATACCCGATCCAGTAGACCGCATGATAAACCGTCGACGTCACCCAAAGCACGTCATTACGGATCCTCCTGATCCACTAACGGTGCTTTTAGGCACCACAAGCACCGGTCACCGTCCTCATCGAGCCCATCGCTGGCGACGAAGGGCTCAACGAGCGAATTAACCCATAGACACAGCCCACTGAGTTTATCGCCAGATTTTCTCAGTGGGTAGCGATTCCGATCCGGTTGTAGATTCAGAAAAGCACCACCACTGCCCTTGCCACTGCCCTTGTTAGGCCTGGTGTTAACAAATTAGCCAGGCTGAACTCCGTGAGCTCGCCTACACGTTCAGTGAACCTGGTATAACCCCTCGAGGTTACCAGGATAGGTAGGCAAAAAAAGAAGATTTCACTGTAATCAAATTCTGCATAATCTCAATTCCCATCCCTCAATATGCCGAAGTGACTAAGTCGTATATGCTGCCATAACAATTGATGTGATCGACCTGATGTGATCGTTTTGAAACCCTACTACATCAGAAAAATGGAATGTGTAAAGCTGACGAAGATAGACTTAATTACTTAAGTACATCATATTTTGAAGTTTGTGTAATAATTAACTGTCCTAGACCTTACATGTTGCTTCTAATTTAAAAAAAAACATGGCTTACTATTGGCAAACGCGAATTCGAAAATCACCTAAAGTTTTACCGTAGATAAGTTCAATTTTGTTAATTAATATCGTAACTGAATGAGAGCTATATAAATTAAATTAACGTAATCGAAATGTAGGCTACATTTCCCTTTTGTGTCGTTAAATAACGAGAACCAGTTAAGCAGGTAATACTCTCAAAACTAAATTCAAACTGTAGTGTCTGTGTTTTGAGTTTACTTTACATTAAGAAATGAATTTAAAAAACTCTTTTTGATTAAATATGTATATATTCTGAAAATATATTATAGCCCCCAAAACATCCGCGAATCTCCCCAAATACATGTTTATACATCTGAAATTATCACGGATTATTTCTTTAATCGACATTCAAAGGTTGAAAACTATTTGCAATTTATTAAAAATGCTCTGGTACCGAAAACTTATCAGAACGGGTTTTACGTGTACATTTTGCAAAAAAAATGCACACTTTCATGAAAGCATTTCTTTTCTTCCAGAAACTTTCCCAAATTGTATATGGAGTCGTCGTGGCCTAAACCGAAAAGATAAGACGTCCGGTGCATTCGTGTTGAAGCGATGCAACGGTGTTCGAATCCCAGGCTGGTCCCAATCTTTCTAATGAAATACGTCCTCAAGAAATATTCACGATTGACTTCCACGGTGAAGGAATAACATCGTGTAATAAAAATCAAATCCGCAAAATTTATAATTTGCGTAATTACTGGTGGTACTGCCGTGAAGCAGTAATGCGTTTCGGTTTGAAGAGTGGGACAGCCGTTGTAACTATGCTGAGACCTTGGAACTTGTATCTCAAGGCTGGTGGCGCGTTTACGTTGTAGATGTCTATCGGCTCCAGTAACCACTTAACACAAGGTGGGCTGTGAGCTCGTCCAAAAAAAAACTGATAAAATGGTAATTAGATTTCTAGTTGCAATTAATTACAACATGTAAAACTAAAACGGTTTATGAAACAGTACATTATCGTCTTTTGTTATCATGAAGTGCTAATGGCGAACATCCATTTACGAATCAGAATTGTTATTCTGAGAGCTTGGCCACCAATGTTTGAAGTTTTCATTCGTATTTTAAGCTCTATTGTGAAAATATACTAATTAGTTTACGTTTTAGATACTTGTTACTGTAGCTTATTAAAATACTGTATTAGTAAATTATATTATACTAGCGGCCCGCCTCGGCTTCGCTTGGGTAGTAGCGCACGCGATGAAAAAAAATTATGTAATTTTTTTACACGTTGTCTTACATTATTGGAGTTTCAGTAAGGATCCCTAATTTTTTTGAAAATATAATATAGCCTATGTCACCCGGGGATAGCGTAGCTTTCCAACAGTGAAAGAATTTTTCAAATCGGTTCAGTAGTTTCGGAGCCTATTCAATACAAACAAACAAACAAACCTTTCCTCTTTATAATATTAGTATAGATTATAAGAAGTATGTCATATAGCAGTGCATGGCGATCGTAACCAATTCTGATACATTATTTTTACTAGTGGAAGGGCGTAGTCTCTCCATCTCTTCATCTGCAGCAATTAATTACAAAATTATGTAGAGTTTCGCTATCGTATCACAAAATAATCTATCTAGAATAACATTGACATTGGTGTTTCCAATTACACATATGAAATTATATTGTTTTATAGGCGATTTAAGTCACGCTAACCAAATTACACTTACATGCAAACCAGCAATTATATATATTCTACTACTGTGACACGTATTGGTAACCAACCACTTTCTACAACTATTTATTGGTTTTTATTATTTTCGTACTTACTATAGTGGCTCAGCGACCTAAAAAGGATTATTAGGCTTCAAGTTAAACGACTGACGATTAGGTGGCTAGCATA
This sequence comes from Bombyx mandarina, assembly GCF_003987935.1. The sequence goes on along the minus strand of NW_021011511.1, from coordinate 256,552 downwards.
ACAGCGACAAAAGTGGCTTGCAGTAACGAAGAACAAGGTTCCTCGAAATATCTTTATATTTAATACGTGAAGCAGAAGCTTTGTACCCCTATTTACGAAAATTGCGCGGACGGAGGAGTATGAAATTTCCCACACTTATAGAGAATATAGATGGAGTGCAGAAAGTTAATATTTTTTTAAATTATGCCTAAAAAATACACTAAATAAAACATTACATACACTACCATGTATCTGCCGCACACACGCATGCGTACTATTTATTTATTGTCAAACTTTTGTTCTTGACGTCTGTGGTCAAATTGAGAATAGATTAAATACTGTTTGTCTTTATTAATATTTTTGTATAGTGTAGTCTTGGCAAAATTTGTTCTCAATTGTTCAAAATTTGTTCTCATTATAATATTTCCGACGCTTCGATTACTTTACACTTTTCTCATAGTTCAAAGCTTAAACTTATACTCCTTCACTATACCGCATGATAGTATTTCAATGAAACAAACCTTAAACTTAGTAATAATACGTAATATGCTTTATGAATATGATCGAGCCGAAAAGTGATAACTTCCAACCTGTTGACCTCGGCCTCCAAAATACTGGCAGCTATAAAAGCCGTTTTGATTCCCACATTTCATCAGTTGCTTCGAAACATCATATCAATATGTTTGCCAAAGTAAGTAATACATGAAAATATGATTAATTTGTAAAGGATAATTCATTCAATGTGTATATTTAATCATTTCAAATATTCACAGATTGTTGCTTTAAGCATTGTACTAGCAGTGGCCACTGCAGGTCTCTTACCCGAACCACATTACTCGTCGGCTGCGGCCGTCTCCTCTCAGAGCATCGTCCGTCACGACCAGCCACATCTCCATGCCACCAAATATGTAGCAGCCGCTCCAGTAGCCGTCCACGCCGCTCCTGGAGCATACCACGCAGCCCCTGTCGCCTACCACTCCGCCCCCGCTCACTACTCGTCTGCTGGCGCCGTCTCCTCCCAGACCATCCTGCGTCACGACCAGCCTCACGCCACCAACTACATCGCCGCCGCTGGCCCCGTCCACTACGCTAGCCCCGTCCACTACGCTGCTCCTGAAGCCAGAGTGATCGCTCCAGCCCACAAAGTACTTGTCGCCGGCCACCATGAAGAAGAATATGTAAGTTTATTTAATAGAACATAGGTAATTATGCTTAGTATTCATTTGACATTAAAGTCCATACGTATTAATTAATATTAAATTTCGCAGGCTCACCCTAAATACGACTTCGCTTACTCCGTTGCTGACGGACACAGTGGCGACAACAAGTCTCAGCACGAGTCCCGCGACGGCGACGCTGTGCACGGCGAATACACCTTGTTGGAAGCTGACGGCTCAGTGCGCAAGGTTGAGTACACCGCTGATGACCACCACGGCTTCAATGCTGTCGTCAGCAACACCGCCCCCGCTCACCACGCAGCTCATGCCGCCCACGCACCCGTCCTTCTGGCTCATCATTAATCATTAAATTGTTGCCTAGTCAGATGTAACTAATTTAAGATGCCTATAAAATTGTAAGGAAATATTTAATAAAAACGCAAACTGACGTTCAGATTTTAATTTTTATGAATCTTTCAGGAAACGTTAAACATACTATGTATAAGTATATTCACATAGGAATTCCAAATCAAGGCACCAAATCCAAAATATGTACCGTAAATTTTCTTATATATTTCAAAAATAAAATATGCACGAACCAGATTAACTGTAGCATCTAAAATGTGCGGTGCCGATGCGCCGGCGTTCTAACTCATTGCCATTCCTTTATTTTAGTTTTTCCCTACCTATTCGCTGGTAGCCTATGGGGTAATTTAGGTACGCTATGGCTGCTAGGTGAGCTCACGGCACTCAATCTGAGAGTGTTTGCTAACAGTGGCTCTAGCAAGAACCGTGATTAGAGTAGAATCCACCAACGGACCGAGACTCACTGAGAAGATCCGACGAAAAACTCAGCGGGTTTGCCTATAGGTTAGTTCACAAGAAGATAGATATTTACAAATCGGTTCTAAACTTAGATAGTCGTAATGATGGCCATTCCTCACGTACCATGGTGCTCCCAAGTGCTACCAAGTTTACTGTGCATAAAAGACATCTTCCGACTCGTGTAGTAGATAGCCGTATCATCAGCGAAAGAGGCTAACAGGGTCACTGACGACTGGGGGTGTCGTTGATATAAAAACTAAGTAGTAGCGGAGAGAGAGAGCAGAGCCTTGCGGGACTCCTGCCGTGATTTGATGCGGTAGAGTGAGTTCCCTCTACTCGATACCGAAAAGAGCGGTTCAACAAGAAGTCTCGTATGATGAGTGCCAGACTGTCTGGCACTCCCATGTTAATAATTTAAGGCACTGTACAATACTTTATTCAACGCCTTCACGATATCGAAGAAGAGAACTCCCGTGGGGGGGGTCTGTATCTATTTAACCCTACTTAGATGTCCTCTGTGAGGCAGACTTTACTTGAGGTGAAGCGAGTACAAGAACGAAGACGGCTAAATTTATATTAATTTCCCATATAAATATAACTTCGTAAAATGTCAAGGGTCTTACGAATCTAAATAAATTATTAAGTCTCAAAACCGCAGTTGATAACATAACCGTCGATTAAATTTATCATTTCAAAATACATAATAGTGTCTGTCTCTCTAGGCGGGCTTCGGACAGTCTGCCGACCGCGAGAGGGCTGGTGGTCGTGGCGCCGACGACCGCCAGTCCGGCGTCCCGAGGGGGAGGGTGATGGGAGAGATGTGCTCCGCACTAAACGCTTCACTTTCCCCCCTTTGCCTTGTCATGAGTTCTGTCTCATGCGAAGTTTGGACGTTGGTTGTTGAGCGACAGGAGGTTTTAGTCAGTTCGACTCTGACATACCCTGCCCAGTATCCCCAGAAATCCCCAGAAAAGGGCGGAAGTCCAGCGATTTCCTCCTGACCAAAAAAAAAAAAAATGCATGCCATTATTACATTTCGTCATCATTTTAATGGAAATATCAAATAAATCTTTATATTTTTTATTGTCCAGGCTATAGTGCTGAGTAGTCAAAATCGATACCTCGCAAAGATTTCTTATTTCCTGAATTAAATCTTCAGTATTAGATGCACGTCGATTTTCATTTAATTAGCACTTTTGAATAGAAAAATAGACCGTGTCGTCTCAACCGGACGTAGCGTTAACTTGAGCTCTAGATCTAGGACTACTTAAGACATGCTGCAGTTTTCGAATGTAGTCGAAACGAATTATGTACACTCCGTAATTTATTTATACACGATGGGTTCTTACAACCTTAGACGAGATCAGGGCAAGGAGTTGGTCACCAACCACCGTCGGTCTTACTCACAAAACGGTTAAACTTATCATTTAATCAACTCGAAACATGTATGCTTCGTGACAATAACAAATAAAAAATGTCTCAACCTTCAACTCGAAATGCATGACTGCTTTGCGGTAGAAACAAGCAGATGGTGAAAATGCAGCTCCTTCGCTGTATATTTTTGTTGCCTTTGTAGGCAAACGAGCCGGTGCCGAATGGTCAGTGATTACCGTTGGTTATGGACGTCAGCAATAACATGAAAGCTCCGGTCACCATCCTCATCGAACCCATCGCTCGCGACGAAGGGCTCGACGAGCGAATTAACCCATAGACACAGCCCACTGAGTTTCTCGCCGGATTTTCTCAGTGGGTCGCGCTTCCGATCCGGTGGTAGATTCTGTAAAGCACTGCTCTTGCTAGGGTCAGTGTTAGCATCACTCCGGTTTGAGCCCCGTGAGCTCACCTACTAGTTAAGGTTACGCTGAAATAGCCTCTCAAGGATATCTATCAGCTTAGGTAGGGAAAAAAAACCTGAAATTCGTTCATGATTACGTTCTAAGTACGTACTTTCATAGAAACATAGATAATTTGTTTTAAAGGATTTAAACCGTCATACTCGCATAAAAAGTCGAACCGTTTGATAAGAATATAGCGGCCGTCTTATTATTCCACTGTGGCTTAGGTGGAACCGAGCTGCTGTTTACAGCACCAAAATAATATAAGAACATTTTACAAAAACATTATTTTACTTTTGTTTTTTTAGTATTATAAAGAACAAACAAAAAATTTATCAAATTGCATTGTTTATTAATATGTACATTTAATTAAATTATTTATTTACAGATTCTTAAACTAGAATCAAAATTGTAGTTAAATCAAAAAGTACTACACTAATTTCTAGTTGAGAAATCAATGATGAGCCAGGAGGACGGGTGCGTGGGCAACATGAGCTGCGTGGTGAGCGGGGGCGGTGTTGCTGACGATAGCGTTGAAGCCGTGGTGGTCGTCAGCGGTGTACTCAACCTTGCGCACTGAACCGTCAGCTTCAACCAGAGTGTACTCGCCGTGCACAGCGTCGCCGTCGCGGGACTCGTGCTGGGACTTGTTGTCGCCGCTGTGTCCGTCAGCAACAGAGTAGGCGAAGTCGTATTTGGGGTGAGCCTGTCAAATTGAACGCAAATGTTAGAACATCAGTCTTCTAATAGTTAAGTGGTTGAAATCGATCACTAATGTATTTAATTTTAGCATTGTACTTACGTATTCCTCTTCATGGTGAGCAGACACAAGCACTTTGTGGGCGGGAGCGATCACCTTAGCGACAGGAGCGGCGTAGTGGACGGGGCTAGCGTAGTGGACGGGAGCAGCGGCGGCGATGTAGTTGGTGGCGTGAGGCTGGTCGTGACGCAGGATTGTCTGGGAGGAGACGGCGCCAGCAGACGAGTAGTGAGCGGGGGCGGAGTGGTAGGCGACAGGGGCTGCGTGGTATGCCACAGGAGCGGCGTGGACGGCTACTGGAGCGGCTGCTACATATTTGGTGGCATGGAGCTGTGGCTGGTCGTGACGGACGATGCTCTGAGAAGAGACAGCCGCAGCTGAAGAATAGTGCGGCTCCGGCAGGAGACCTGCTGCACTCACTGCCAGCACAGCGCTCAAGGCTACGATCTGGAATAAATTTGTTTTATTTCTAAATACACATTTAATTATACAATAATAGAAAAGTGGCGCAATTCAAAACATGCAGTTATTAAGGACTTGCATATTTCGTAACTCACTTTAGAGAACATGGTGTTACGATAAGCTGAGATACAACTGATACGGTATGTGTGTAAAGAACTACTTATATACTCGACATTCGAGCTTTGGGTGAGACAAGGTCGACAGGTCAAGTAGCAACGTCATTATTAACTGGATGGCTTTCTTTTCAAGTTTTTAATTTGAATACCAAGAGTGTCATGTTATTTCAAAAAACATTTTGATTGGCTTGTATTATAATTATTGGTATTTACACTATTAATATAAATTCGAGCCTCGTTTTGATGCTGCGGTCTGAATATTTTGGAATGTATTGTTGTACCTCTGTGTATTTCTTTGGTAGGTACTTGTTATTTATTCCAGAAACTTCCTCTGAAAAACCATATTAGTTAAAATACTTAATTTCTATATTTTTGGAATATTAATGCAACAGCATGGCTTTTATGGGACAAACACTTAACCGATGCTTCCACGTTACTCATAATTATATACCTTTAATTAAATTATTTACTAATTACTTTATTAATTACCTTTATTAATTAACAGTATTATTATACAGGTGTATAATACAGGTGAATGTGGAACAAATAATATTTAAAATAAAATATAAAAAAAAAACAATTTTACAAATTCATTACAAAGATTAATATAATTATTCTGCTATTTTATTATTTTCGAACAAACTGCTTTTTTCGGTCACCAATGAAATGATCCTACCCGGCATCTGGTCCAAATAAAACTATCTTCTGAATAAATGTTTTATATTTACACACCACTGATAGTGTGTCTGTCGAAGTAGATATTTATCATGAAAATTATAGATAAAATAAAATAAGTATGCACGTTTTTTTTTTGTAGCGGAGTGGCTTTTACGAATCCCGTATAAATTGATACCACTTCTCTGTCCGCATCAGAACCAATCAGGTGTTCGAGTTCTAAACGTAAGGTAGCTGTTACTTTTAGAACTCGAACTACTGCGCTCACTGGACTCTCTCTCTGTTGCGAACGCCCTGAGAGAAGCCGAAAACCGAAGCAAATCGAAGCTGAGGGTACAAAGAGCCACGAAGGGCTTTCAAGGGCACGACCTTCAGCAATGAAGTATTCGACTAAGAAGAAGAGTTACTTCAAAGCAATTACACTATTAAGACTTCGAACTCGTGAATAAAATTGGCGTCACTAATGAATAGTGGTTAAATTCCACTAAATGTTCAACAAGTAAGCCCAAAATCCCCAAAATCCTAATCTATTTAGTTTCCCAAACCTGAGTGCATGATAAGCCGTTTACGTCTACTACCATTTAGAGGTTACCTTCTGAAAATACAACCTATCTATTCTATTTTCCATTATTTATGCAATGATGAATGTGTTTATTGTAGATTCATAACAACTTTTTTTAAACCTGGTCATTCCTTACAATTGAATACTCTACTTAAACGATTTGGAAAAAAGTGGTTAAGAAATTGTCCAAAATATTGTGTAAATTCATCATCCATTCATTCTTCATGCTCCAAATCATTTTCAATTAATGTGACTTGACTGAGCCCCTGACTTTGCTGACGCCCATGAGCGACGGTAACCACTTACCTGGGTAGCTAGACGGGCCTATGCTCGTCTAACTACAGAGGCAATAAAAAAATGCTCAAAGGTTACCAAAACCCATCAAAATTACAAAGTAAATTCAGCGGCACACTTCAGCTGTCCTACCATTGAAATCAAAACGCATTACTGCTTCGCTTTTTTTATTTATTTATTTATTGAATAAAAATAATCCATTAATTTACATACACATTTAAATCAAAATTAATTGATTTACACTACACCACGTTTATCCGTCACCGTGGAAATCATTCGGAAAGATTTGTTACGTTAGTATTCATTTGAAATTTAGTGCCGTCCTGTGGCATTTTAACACTGATATGGTCACATCGTTCTATACGGATACCCCAGGCGTTTTATCTTTTAGGGCGCGACGATTTGATCTATCAATTTTGTCCTATACATTTCGCTTAAGCACAGTGCTGACATGATTCCCGTTTCTTACCACCGCACGCCTTCCAGTCAAACTATGTCATCACCTTCCACGCAGCACACTGAAGTCTAACACATAATAACAAAAATCGTATTTAATTTTAGCTTTATTTAGTTGGTTTTAAATTCTACCTAACGACGACTGACTCGGATGACCTATCGATAATCTCGGATTTTTATCCTAAATGTTGCAACTCTGTCTGCCATTGTCAATAATCATTCGATAATTTTCTTTGTATTTTAGGGATTGTAAAGCTTAATAATAGGAATATAAATAAAAAATTCAAAGATTAGTTTTATTGCCATTGTTGACAAATGAGTATAGATCCCATCTGATTGTGAGTCCCTAATGGAAGTAATTAGTATTATGAGCATAGCCACTCTGTTGCATGAAAATGTGTTAAAGTACTGAAAAATCAATCTAAATGCTAAGCGTTAATACTCAAAGTAGCACAATAGTTAATTTTTTATTTATAATATTAGAGGTTAAAGTGTGAAATTTCCGATTTGTACTGAAAATTTGAAATTGTTTTTTATTTTTATTTAACATATTTATTTAATCAAAATATCTACCATTATTATCTATACATTACTGCCATCTAATAAGAAAATCATTTATGCTTTTGCGATAGAACTCTGGTGATCTTCTAAAAACTGTGTGAAAGCATTTTGTACTTGCCTCCTGGGAAGAAAACTTTTATCACGTAGAAAATTGTCCAAATCACGAAAAAAATGGTAGTCCGTTGGAGCAAGGTCTGGCGAATACGGAGGATGACGAATGATTTCTAATTGCAGTTTCAGACGCAAATGAGTCAATATTGTTGGTAAGTTTTAAACCATGCCGCTAATTCCTGGGTAGTTTGGCTCGGATCGGCTTCCACCATCTCTTTCATTGTTATTCACATGTGTGGGCGGTCTTCCACGTGGTTCGTTCTTCAAATCATAATTTCCATCAGGAAAGCGCTTAAACCAAAATTGCACGGTGCGTTCATTAGCAGTCCCTTCTCCAAACGCAACATTGATAATGCGAGCTGTTTCTGCAGCGTTGGTTCCGCGTCGGAAATCGTAATCAAAAATCACACGAATTTTCGAAGTATCCCTCTTACTTGTCTGAGCTGAATAAAAAAAGCAATTATTAATCGATAATCGAATGTTGCACTTTTTTTTAAAGAAGAACCTCGTAGGTACCATTTGAAAAAAAGTTGAAGTTTCTATGTCAATTCGAAGTACCTATTACAAAACGATAATTTCATACTTTAACCCCTATTGTAATAATGCTAACCTGCGATAGGGGACATTGTGAGCCCGCACATGTAGTTACCGTCATCTTACCTATTCGGGAACCACTTAACATAATGTGGGTCGTATAATGTTCAGGCATTAATGCAGCAACTAAAATTTAAAACATTTCTATCTTTTTCTAGTTATTGAGCTATCAACAAGCATTTTAGCTATTTCGAAGGATTAAAAATAAAACTTTTTGGCGACTGGCCATTAGTATTGTCTTTGAGATGTTCGGTTTTTAACGTAATTATAAATTCCTTAACTTTTCAAATCTCATTCCTATTGATTTACGTTCTTCTTCCACACGTTATCCATAATATCCAAAATTATGTTAAGAAATCTTAAAATATTAATAAATACAAAATTTATAGAAAATCATTTTTTATTTTCATAATTTTATAAAAACTTTTTACAAGAATAGTAGGCTAAATTTTTGTTTTTGGACTAGTTTAGAATCAATGATGAGCTAGAAGGACCGGTGTGTGGGCGGCATGAGCCACATGATGAGCGGGGGCAGAGTTACTGACGACAGCGTTAAAGCCGTGGTGGTCGTCAGCGGTGTACTCAACTTTGCGCACTGAACCGTCAGCTTCAAGGAGAGTGTACTCGCCGTGCACAGCGTCACCGTCGCGGGACTCGTGCTGGGACTTGTTGTCACCGCTGTGTCCGTCAGCAACAGAGTAGGCGAAGTCGTATTTGGGGTGAGCCTGTCAAATTGAACGCAAATGTTAGAACATTCGTCTTCTAATAGTAGACCTACCAGAGGAATCATTTATTAACCTAATTTATTTTAGCATTGTACTTACGTATTCCTCTTCATGGTGAGCAGATACAAGCACTTTGTGGGCGGGAGTGATCACTTTAGCGACAGGAGCGGCGTAGTGGACGGGGCTAGCGTAGTGGACGGGAGCAGCGGCGGCGATGTAGTTGGTGGCGTGAGGCTGGTCGTGACGCAGGATGGTCTGGGAGGAGACGGCGCCAGCAGACGAGTAGTGAGCGGGGGCGGAGTGGTAGGCGACAGGAGCTGCGTGGTATGCCACAGGAGCGGCGTGGACGGCTACTGGAGCGGCGGCTACATATTTGGTGCCATGGAGCTGTGGTTGGTCGTGACGGACGATGCTCTGAGAGGAGACAGCAGCAGCCGAAGAATAGTGCGGCTCAGGCAAGAGACCTGCAGCACTCACTGCCAGCACAGCACTCAGGGCTACGATCTAAAATAAATTACATAATTTTTTTATGTTTGGATTCATCATATACCATTTTATCCGAATTCCTTTATTTAAATTAACCTATTGATTCACTCACTTTAGAGAACATGTTACTATGATAACGTACTGACACAACTGATACAGTAGGTTTGTACAGAACCACTTATATACTGCGCGGTAGAGTCTTTAGGCGATACAAGGCCGACAGGTCATGTATCAAAGTCAACATTTACTGGGTATACTTTCTTTTGAGTTAAAATCAGCACCACAAGAAATACGAAGATGAAAAGAAAGGTTTTTATAAAACTTTTTTAATTGATTCCATGTGTGGTAAATATGCTTCGAAAAAAGATATTCGATTTGTGTCTTTTCTTTCGATTTCTTTTTGGTGACCTGTTCTTGACCATTCACTCGATTTTTTCTCCAGTATTTCTAATGACCACCAAGAATTCCTTATTGCTTCGATGAATGAACGAGTTTATCACTAGCTTTTAACTTTGCGGCTGTTACCGGAACCTCTAGGCATTACAAGCTCGTAATATGTTCTACCACCAGTAATTTAACGAAATAATTTTTCGGTTTCGATTATCGTTATTATATGACATTATTCTTTCAATAAGGAAATTTTTCATGACAATGTGTTAAGCGTATTAAATGTTTCATTAGAAAAATTTGTACCTGTCTACAGGATTTCAACACTTTTTGGAACGAAGTTCCTTATCGCGCATTGTGAAAGGGGGCTAGACGGAAAAAATTCTTACGAAAAGTTGTCACGACACTTTTTGCTATAGTAAGCTATTGTAAGCTGTGCGGCGTCGCATGTTTCTCTGTCTGTCTGTCTGTCTCTCTCTCTCTTTCTTCATACCTCGAATAGAACTTTAAATTAATATTTTTATAATTGGGAACTTCGTTCCTATCCGGTGTCCNCTTTCACAGGCTGATCGACACCTACCCGCTATTAACCAATGTTAAGAATAAAAGTGTCAATCAACTCACCTGTTCCCGGGTCCTGCGTTACGCTGCTCGGAATGTCTCCAACCCGAAGCAGCACCGCTAGATAAAACACTCGCACTTTGGGCACACACTGACTGCACAGCACAACACAGCAAGGGGCCACTTAGCCTGGTGTCCCGGGCGCTTCACGGCAGAAATAGGCAGGGCGGTGGTACCTACCCGTGCTGACTCACAAGAGGTCCTACCACCAGTAATTACGCAAATTATAATTTTGCGGGTTTGATTTTTATATACAATACAATTGAGACTGAGAAGCCATATATCAAGATGAGTCACTGCGTCACGTTGTGATGTCTGTAAGCTATCATTAAGCACTCTGTGGGCCGTGAGGTCGTTTACTCCATTATGCATTAAACTAAGATCTCATGATGAGCATATACCCCTGCAATATAGTAATTGCAGCTTAGGTTAACCATATAATAAAATTGAGACAACGAACTCAAAATTTGTTTTAAGGTACACATACGGGCGTTTGCTTCTATAGGTTCTGATATTCAATAAAAATCAGACACAAACAAATGAGTAAACTGCAAAATTATTCATGATAATTAGGTTGGAAAGAACGAAAATTGATTAACGAACAACGCCCGATGTGCAGCTTTAGTTAGATTAGGAAATTGGTGTCGAATTGGCTATGAAAGTACCATGGTACGTGAGGTATTTAAGTGTTACTATCGTTATCGTTGCCGTCACTACCAACAACTCGTTTGGTAGTAACGGCAACCTGTTTCACACAAACGCTAATTAATCACCTTCAATGTCCTAGACAAAAAATCCTGATGGGCCTAATTTATCCACTTTTGATTTTGTTGGATGCACTCTCTCTACTCTACTCTTTTCTCACTGCACTCTTCTGTACTCACTGTACGAACACGTCGCAAAGTATAATGTGCCACCACTTTTTATTGCCGTTTTAGGCAGCCGACTATGCAATTAGGTCCATTTCGTGGTGAGTGATTACCGCCGCTCATGAAGGTCTTCAACACCGAGGGCATAGCCGAGCTACTGCCCAAAAAAGCATCATCTGCCTGTGCATCAACCCCCTGAGTTTCTTGCCAGATCTTTCCGGTGATTTCAAGATTGCATTAAAGTTGCCAGTTTATTTAAGATATAAGTTTATGTTTTTGAAGTCCTCCTAAAGGATAAGACGCCCGGTGCATTACTATCAAGGAATACAAACAATAGCGTCGGTGTTCGAATCCTACTAGCAGGTACAAATTTTTTAAATGAAATATGTACGTTCTTAACAAATGTTCATAAACGACTTTCAGATCAAGAAATAATATCGTGTAATACAAATAAAAAAATATACAATTTGCATAATTACTGGGGGTAGGGCGTGTTGTGAGCCCGCAGGGGTAGATACCACACCTTGCCTATTTCTGCTGTATAGCAGTAATGCATTTCGCTTTGAAGGATGCTGCAGCCCTTGTGCTATAAAGTTGAGACTTAAGACTTATGTCTCAAATTGGGTGGTCACATTTACGTTGTAATCATTGGGCTCCGCTAACCACTTTACACCAGGTGGGCCATGGGCCATCTAAGCATCTAAGCCATGAGGAGTCTCAAGCCAGATTTTTGACGTGCCACAACAACAATGGTACATAATATATGTAGATTTATACTTGTTATTGGCACTTCAGGGAAAGCTATCGAAATAAAACAATAATTTAAGGCGGAGATAGAAAATTAGTAAATGCCTTATTTCCAAAAAGCATTCCCTAACTGTTCTGATGAATTTTCGAGATGATCTCCCCATCGTCTTTTTATCATCGCATTTCCTGCCAACAAAGCAGAGCTTATGCATACATCGACGGCGCATTTCTAGAGATCTTAGCCAAGCCAAGCCAAGTACTATAGGGCTTTGGAGTCAGCTCCACTCTCGTCGGAAGCCCTCTCGTCGTGGCTACCAGTTACCACAAACCCGATCCTGCGGACCGAATGGTAAACAATCGACATCGAGTCATTTTGGATCCTCCCGCCCACTAACGATGATTTTAGGTATCTCAAACACCGGTCACCGTTTTCGTCGAACTCGCCGCTTGCAACGAAGGGCTCGACGAGTAAATTAACCCATAGACACAACTCACTGAGTTTCTCGCCAGATCTTCTCAGTGGGTCGCGCTTCCGATCCGGTGGTAGATTCTACGAAGCACTGCTCTTGCTAGGGGTAGTGTTAGCAACATCCTCAGGTTATAGACCTGCGAACTCAACTACTCGTTTTGCAAATCTAGCATAACCCCGGGCATTATCATTCTAGGGTCTGCTGTGACCCCAACAGACACATCAGAAAAAGAAACGAATAATTCGATCCCACGTCTTTAAGTTGGTACATCGAAGCGAACGAATACACACACGCCAGCTTTACGCAGGAAGTTGCGTTGCGTAGCCGGGTTACGCGGTATATATCATCCGAAGCAAGTACCGGTGTCTCCGCAAGAAAAGTGGAGCTGGTTACGCCGTCTCAAGGTAATATACAGCGTCAAAATTGCTTTGTAAGACCCTAATATTGCTGAAATCCACATTAAATGTGAAAGGGCGATCCGTCGTCAAAACCTTTTTTAATTTTCTAATTTTTATTTTTTGTCCATGTCTTTTTTGTCCATGCCATTTTTATCCATATTTTTAGGGTCAAGAAATCAATAGCAAGTGAAGAACCAATTATCTACAGTGAGGGCTATGAAGTAACGGCCAATCAGGCAATCAATTATTATATATATTCGCCCCGGCTTGTAGGGTTAGCGCATTTGTTTTAAATAAAAACTTTCAATTAGAGTAATTTAAAATTAAATTTTAACTGTACTTTTACTGTGTGGTGGTAAAAGAGGTGGCGGTAGTGAAAAATCTGTAACTCAAATGAAAATCTCAATTAATTTAAAATTAGATTTTAAATTAATTGAGATTTTCATTTGAGTTACAGTCTCCCGCAGTAACAGTTTTGCCATGACGTCATCTGCCCATCATGTCATACACATGAATAAAGCATTATGCAATTTTCGAATCAATTATTTTAAATGATACGTGGTGTTATCAAATCTTACTAAAAGGTGCCATTTAAATTAGAAGTGAAAAAAAAACATAAAATTTAACATTATGCAATATTTTAATTCATAAATAATTTACTAAGAACGTAGTAGTCTTTAATTTTAGTGACTAGTGAATCAATGATGAGCCAAGAGGACAGGTGCGTGGGCAGCATGAGCTACGTGGTGAGCGGGGGCGGTGTTGCTGACGATAGCGTTGAAGCCGTGGTGGTCGTCAGCGGTGTACTCAACCTTGCGCACTGAACCGTCAGCTTCAAGCAGAGTGTACTCGCCGTGCACAGCGTCGCCGTCGCGGGACTCGTGCTGGGACTTGTTGTCGCCGCTGTGTCCGTCAGCAACAGAGTAGGCGAAGTCGTATTTGGGGTGAGCCTGTCAAATTGAACGCAAATGTTAGAACATCAGTCTTCTAATAGTAAACCTGCCCGAGGAATCGCTTCTTAACCTACTTTATTTTAGCATTGTACTTACGTATTCCTCTTCATGGTGAGCAGATACAAGCACTTTGTGGGCGGGAGCAATCACTTTAGCAACAGGAGCGGCGTAGTGGACGGGGCTAGCGTAGTGGACGGGAGCAGCGGCGGCAATGTAGTTGGTGGCGTGAGGCTGGTCGTGACGCAGGATGGTCTGGGAGGAGACGGCGCCAGCAGACGAGTAGTGAGCGGGGGCGGAGTGGTAGGCGACAGGGGCTGCGTGGTATGCCACAGGAGCGGCGTGGACGGCTACTGGAGCGGCTGCTACATATTTGGTGGCATGGAGCTGTGGCTGGTCGTGACGGACGATGCTCTGAGAGGAGACAGCTGCAGCTGAAGAGTAGTGCGGCTCGGGCAGGAGACCTGCAGCACTCACTGCCAGCACAGCGCTCAAAGCAACGATCTAAAATAATGTTATTAAAATTAAACATTAATTAAAGATATACTAACTGATCTTAAGGCTTACTGAGTTTTTCAAGTCGCAAAAGTTATAAATACATAGTTTTAAGGCTCAATGCACTCGAATACTAAGACGTTTCAGTCTTCCTTTCCTATAAAAATTGAAGAGCTTTTTAAACACTTAATTGACGAATAATTAAGAAACATACATGTCTACTACTTCTTACATATTTTTTTTTACTTATTAAATTCTTAACTCACTTTAGAGAACATGTTGTTCGGGTAAGTGGAGATATAACTGATGCATTGCAATGCTTCAAAACTGCTTATATACTCAGCTGTCGGACTTTTGGCCAGACAAGGTCGACGGGTCACGATCAGCCTTAATATTAACCTGAGACTTTCTTTGCTCATAAACAAAACCATTGCTAATTTCTATGTAGTTGCCATATATGTTAGCCATTGTTAAATAATAAGTTTCACGTTTCATCACAATTAGTTTGTTTAAATGTGTTTTTAATTATCTTCATTAAGTAAATACCATTAAAAAGACATTGCTCTTTACAAAGACAAATATCTGGATTTGTTCGAAAAAGGCAGTCAAAGAAAACTTCCAGAAGCATACATTTCAAGATAATTAACATAATATTGATATGAAGACTCAATTATGCTCTCTGCTGCATTTGCATAATTTATGACCAAAAGCTGTGAAAACGGTACGGTCTTTGACCTCATAAAATTATATAATGAAGATGATTCACTAACTCGAGTGCGAAGACGATCTCGTAACGGTATCGTACGTTGGTCGAGATCAGGTTTAGAACAGGTTTTGAGAAGATGTAAACATTAGTAGCAATCAAGTTCATCTACGGATGTCTTTCATATTCTTATATCTACTTCAAAGCTGTCGTGCTACATTCTATTAATTCATTGGCAGTAACATTGGTTTTATTCATTTTTAATTTATAGTTAATTACTTAATATTCTTATTCTTCTTTTTTCCGTACCTATGCTGATAGCCCTGAGAGGCTATTTCAGCTTCTCCTTGACGTGTAGGTGAGCTCATGGACCTCAAACTGGAGTGTTGCTAACACTGGCCCTAGCAAGAGCAATGCTTTGCTGAATCTACCACTGGATCGGAAACGCGACCCACTGAGAAGAGTTTCTTCATTATACTCACAGAACAACCAAAAAAGTTTTTCGACTCCTGCGTGTGTTAATTAACACGTGGGATTAGAATTTGAAAGAGAACATTTACTGAAGACAATAAATGATACCTACATTATTCCTTTTAATAATAAAACGCCGTATTTTGTCTTTGTTGCTAGTTAGTTCTGTTAAAACACAAAAGTAATAGGTACATTTCGCAAACGTTTTTATGAATGGGTGTTTTTCACTAAACTCCGTAAATAGCTACAACGATTTCAATGACTCTTATGTATGTATGTTTAGTGATTCTCTGAATGGTTTAGATTTTTAATTATTATAGATCCTAGAAGTTACTCTCCAACTTGGTCAAACTTGTTTTCGGGGTAGAAAATCGTCTGCCGGTCGTACTAGTATTAAAATAAATCTTTTTTAGGCTTTTCTTAACAGAGACGGAATACAATTATGTAGAACAGTCCTTTATAACTATAGTAGAATATCACAATCAAGAACAATATGTATTTTAAGATACATTATCATCATCATCATCTTAGGCCTTACAGCCCAGGGTGGGCATTAGCCTGGTCCAGTATGTCTCTCCAGACTGCTCTCCTCAGGGCTTTCCTCTTCCAGTTCTTGACGCCGATAGTTTTGATAAGATACATTATGAAACAATCTAAATTACTACAGGTTCGGTTGGTCAAGGATAAAAAAAAACGTTAAAACCTTTATTTTTCGATAAATTATTTTGTAAGAATTATACTGTGGTCATTAATATGCCTATCAAATCAGCATAAAAGAACAAAACGTGTTCGTAAAACAATAAACCGATAATAGAACGTCCACATCAAGTTCTAAAATTTCGTTCACATTTGGGGTCACGGACACCGAGTCAAGCTCCGAACTGGTTCTGCAAAGCTCTGCTGATCAGCTGATTCCCCGTAGGCATAATGTATTATTGTTGTGCTTACAGTATATGGTTTAAGTTACGAGAATTCTTCTTCTTCTCCATGCTCGGTATACCACTTACACAACCACCACGGACACAAGCCACCAGGCCTCCAGAATGGGAGACCTTCTCACAATACACGCCGTATCAGGAATAACTGCTTTCTGTACAAGGCCCTAGCCCAGCTGGATAACGATAGTTTCTTAAGGTGTTGGTCGAAATTTACCGCTATTAAATCGTGCACCGACCGATACAACTATAAGTCAATATAAAAAATGATAATTAATTTTTTGTACGTTTTTTAAGGTTTTGTATAATTGTCGTCGCGTTTTCTTGTGCATTAAGACACCACAATTGTACTGGAGGTCAATCCCACACAACCAATGTGTCAAAACATTTTGCCTACATGATTCTACATAGTTAGTACAAGTAAAATTACTTTTTACCAATATTATTAACATACAGATACAGTTTAGTATAGCCCTATAAATGCTTATTTATGTTTTAGTGTTTTCGATAAAACTTTTAAATATTTTTTAGAACACCAGAGAATCTGTACCAGATACCACAAGCTACTACCATTAATTTCCCATGATATATAAATAGTAAAACCCACAACTTTACACATAAATTATGTCCCTAGCTGTGATCATTATATGTATCAGAGTAGTCCACGTGAGTCCACACAGTGACCGACACAGATCCGTAGTAATGTCTTGCCTAATTCTGAATAATGATTACTGATCATGCACCCTGGTCTGTAGGATAGAATAATATATATATATTTTTTTTATGATTAAAATTGCTGCTTTCCTGGAGGCCTTTCCAATTTCGCCAGGACATGTGGGCGAGCAAAGGCTCAGCCCGGAGGGGTGGAATTTGATAACAATTGCCCGAGCGCCTCTAAATAAGACCTAGCAACTCAAGAGCAGCTGCTTCGCGAATGGATCCACTACCAGATCGGAACCGCGACCCGCTGAGAAGATCCGGCGAGAAACTCAGCGGGCTGATCAATGGGTTAGGTTTCACTTCGAACTCTTTACCGAGTTCGATGAGTGGAGTTAATACTTATTCTAATCCAGTTGTAGTGGCATCAATCAAATAATAAAACATAAAATCTTAATCTTGCGACTAGAAAATACCGCTAATCAAATTGCGCTTTCAGACGTTCACTCCTCATACTGCTGGAAGATCGGCGGGATTTCTTCTATTTTATTACCACTGAAATTCACCCTAGAAACCGTTCATATTCTATATTGAAAGCAACTAAAATAAATAGTGGCTTGTGGAGATTATTAAGCGGTAGACAGCGGCTTGGCTCTGCCCCGGGCATTACTGAAGTCCATGGGCGACAGTAACCACTCACCATCAGGTGGGCCGAATGCTCGTGTGCCTACAAGGGTAACAAAAAAAATGATTCTTGATTATTAAGACTCAGCATTAAAGTAGAAGATATAAATCTTGAATTGTTTTAGGCACACACATGCTTCACAAACACCTCAGGTATGAGAATGTACTCGTACATTGTGTAATAAAACAAAAAGTGCTAAATATATGAAACTGATTTTCCGAAATATAGGATTCTTACATAAACATTTGTTAAAATCAAGTGAGACCAACTACAAATAAGTGATAAAAATGACCGTTTTTTGCTTTAATCGACTAAAACTATGCACCGATGACGTGTTCTTCGAGAAACAATCGATTGAAATGAGGTAATGCATAACACTTAAATGAAAACATCTGTACAGCATTTCTAACAATGCGCTCTCATTCGGTGTAGTGAATACGACTGACACGCTTTATTAAAAAAAATGTGAAAGGTTTGAGCCCATCGGCTTTATTCAGGACACACGCACCGACAAATTACATTCTCAACGCTTTAAATAAACTAATCATAAATATTGCATAATAAGTGATTTCTCTCTGTGATTAGTCGACGTATATAAGTGTAGCAATTTGCATCCGGTTTCAAACACTTCCGATGGCGAGTGCTGACAGCGTCTTCGGCAACATGATGCTTAGAGTAAGTTTTACGCTGCAGTGATTTGTGTTTTACCAATAAGTTAATTTATTTTATTATCGTGTATAATGCCCACTAAGTTTCTCGCCGGATCTTCTCAGTGGGTCGCGTTTCCGATCCGGTGGTAGATTCTTCGAAGCACTGCTCTTGCTAGGGCCAGTGTTAGCAACACTATCAGTTTGAGCTCCGTGAGCTCACCTACACATTAGAGTAAAGCTGAAATAGCCTCTCAAGGCTATCAGCATAGGAATGAAAAAATTTTAAGTGTATAATGCCCAAATTTATATATGAAATATTTATCTTACATTATTTGCTTCCAGATAATTATTGCAGCAGCTATCTTAGCCCTCAGCTTGGCGGAAATTCAGAATCAGTCACAAGAGTCTTCGAAACAAGCGATTTCATCCCAAAGTTTCACCCGAAAAGATGTCCCTATATCTTATAAATTTACAGCTATCCACGCAGATCCTGCTGTAAGACCAATCACTGAACCTACCCAAGGACATCACAGGCAATATGCACCAATTCAATATGCACCGTTACACCCAGGACTGCAAAAAAACTTTCTTCCAAATCGACACATTGCGTTGACAGGAACTAACGCCCAAACGAACTTTGAATGGAATGGAAATGACCGTAGCAGACAAATTAATAATTCTCCAGAAACCAATATAAATAAACAGCATTTGGAACCAAAAAATCTTCATACAACAGCACACAATGTTCAATTTGAGAAACATGAAAATTTTGTTCCGGGACATAATGTCGAAGTATTGCAATCCGTGGACAGTAATCCTGTTCATAATACTGTGTACAGAAGTTCCAGTGATGATATTGAAAAATCGCCATTAAATAAGGTACAAATTTTTATTGAATTCTTTACGAATTGTTATAAATACCACTGTACTGTGAGCACACCGCAACATATCTGTTTTAATTTTTTCAAAGCAATTTCATTCGCTCAATGATTGTCTAAAAAACATCACTTTTAATGATATGATTTTAAAAACGATACTGTTTGCGCAAATGTTGACTTTTGAATTATAACCTAAATAGGTTTTCCTTTGGTGTGCAATAATAGTTTGCTAATAGGAATCTGGTGATGTATTTTTAAAGTTTCGAAATATTCTTTGTGTAAATTGAACGCCTAAAAATTTTTAATTTACATCTAAATCAAGTTAGAAAATCAGACGAAAAGACATGTAATACATTTTTTTAACAAATTTTCAGATCAATTACTTAAGACAGTACATTGTTCACCAACATCCTGGAATTGAAATGCAAACGGTAACTCAACCTACAAAAGGCTATGAATTGGATATTAGCACTCCCAGCCAAAATTCTGCGTTATACACACTGCTCGGTAAACACTATTCCAGGCCGAATATTTATAGGTAAGTTAAAATTCAATCAACCTTTTAGAAATCCATTTTATTATTGACTATTAATTCATTGATAAAAGTAATTACTCCATGTCTATCAAAATTTCCCTTTATGGGGGAATGAATTTTTTTATTGCCTTTGTAGGCAGACGAGCATAAGGCCCACTTGAAGTGCACTAAAAAAAAAAAGGAAAAAAAAAAAAAAAACTTGATATTAAGTGGTTTCCGTCGCTCATGGATGTCAACAATTCCAGGGCAGAGCCAAGCCTCTACCTACCATTGAGCGTGAGTATTTAATAAATGAATAAATAAAGCCTCGTTGTAGAAGGAAACAACAGTCTGCCTTTTTGTTTTACAAGAAACAACCATAATCACTAAGCTGTTACTAGTTTGGGCTTCAGGTTAGATAGAGCCTTCAGCAATTTCTCGGCCAAAAAATCTATATTTCGAAATTAAACTTGCAAAAATGAGGTTAAAATGCTAAAGATGTTACCATGTTCACTTTCACTTTTTTTTTTTTTCATTAAAATATGGATTTTTGTTTGACGCTAATTAGATTTGCATGCTTAAATTTCAGACTGAACGAATCTCCACAGCAGCACATACCGGCGCCACATCCAAAAAATCACAAACTACATTTGAACGTCGCTCGTATTTACGGATTCTCCCAGCCAATTGCTAAAGCGTTGCAAACAAATTTAATATACCCGAGTCATACATATGCTATACCTTCAAATAGTCAACTTAGGGACATGAACAAAAAAACGCTACTTTTCCCTGTAATCAATCAAAACCAACGCTACCTTGTCAGAACTGCATAATCTTGCTTAACTTAATTATAAATGTACCCTCTGTAAATAGTTCAATATTTTATAGAAATCACTTAGACATTAGAATTACAATTTATTTATTGGTTTTAAACGTCCATGTAATTTGAAAAACAAACCCTTGATTACTTCTTAATTTAAAATCCTTTTGGAATTATAATTGCAATAGGACGTTGAATATTAAAACTAGTATTAGGCAATTACAGCTATTTCTAAACTATGAACGAAAGTGACCCAATATGCGGGACCAGTTCTGTCAACTACAAATAATATTATGACCTAAGGCAAGGTCACCTAGTCAAGTTACTGACCAATTTTAAATCTCTAAGCCGATTAGTATATAAAGGCTGAACGAGATGTCTAATTATCATTCAATCATTGGATATTGAAGATACATAAACAAAATAATGATTTCCAAAGTAAGTGGCGCTTGAAATTTTAAGTTTAATAGTAATTGCAACGGATTCCGCAGTTTAAAATTTTATTGTTTTCCAGATTGTTGTACTGTGTGCCTTTGTGGCAGTCTCGCAGGCCGGTCTCTTGGCTGCGCCCGTGCACTACTCTCCCGCTGAGGCTGTTTCCTCCCAAAGCATCGTACGTCATGATCAGGCTCACGGCACTAAGCTTGTAGCTCCCGTTGCCAAGCTCGCCATTGCCGCACCCGTTGCATACCACGCTGCTCCAGCTCCGATCGCCTACCACGCTGCCCCCGCTCCCATCGCCTACCATGCCCCCATCGCCAAAGTGCTAGCTCACCGTGAAGACCAAGAAATCGTAAGTTCTCATCTAAAGTTTACATCTAAATAACTTTGGGTAAATAATGATCTATGAAAAACAAATTGACATTATTTTTTAATTCAGGCTTATCCAAAATACGAGTACAACTACTCAGTAGCTGACGGTCACTCCGGCGACAACAAGTCCCAACAAGAGATCCGCGATGGTGATGTTGTAAAGGGTTCATACTCCTTCCACGAAGCTGACGGCTCTATCAGAACTGTTGAGTACACCGCTGACGACCACAACGGTTTCAACGCGGTCGTCCACAACACTGCCCCTACCGCTGCCCCCACACACATCAAGGCTTTGCCTGCACTCCAATACTACCATCACTAAATTATTTAGAAATGTAGGACTGTTATAACTCTAATGACTGTTGATTATTTAATTTATTATAAAGAGGCAAATAAAGAATTTCCTAGTGAATATTATTTTGTTTGAAAACCCCATTAAAACCCACCAGGTGCTTGAAGTAGCTCAGTAGACCGACAGTCCGGATGCTATTGCTCGGAAATGGTATATATTTAAAGCTATCTTAAAAACTTCGTTAGTGACAATGAGGCGTTAATAAAATATCGTACTATTATAGCTACCACTACACATTCCATGTATTAATTTTATAATATCAAAATATAGTGGCACATCACACAGTCATAAATAAGCCAAGGACTCTTCTACTTTCAAAAATGGATCGTAGTTTGTGAAGACTACTGAAAGAAGAAAAAAATACTGTTATTACATCGCGTCGTATTGAGATAAAATATATTATACTACGAGTAGTTCAAATTTTATGTTAAGTTTCTAAACATAAAAATCTAATAAATGGATAAAAACCGCCCAAACGATCATCAATTTAGGTTCTTGATCGAAAAAAGAGAATACAATTAGTCTCATATCATTAGCCTCATTATGTTAAATGATTTTTATTTATTTTAATTACTCACAAAAACCTCAAGTTCTTAATTACTTTACGAGTCAATATATATGGGAAAAAATAATTATGGCAGATTCATCAAAAAAATCGAAAAAAATCTCTTTACACACTTAATTTAACTTAAACTTTTTTAACGGATCAAATATCTTAATCGGTAAAATTTACATTTTGTATTATTTTTCAGTAATGTAAAATAATACCGGGAATATGGTCAAAGTTTTCAATCTGTTGCTATTATGCTCACATTATGAAAATTTAAATCTATTAGTGTGACGGCTTGCACTGGAGCAACGCAAACAACATATTATTATAACGAAATGAAAATGCTCCACCGGGGGCATGATTAGCATAAATTATAAACTAATTCGGCCTCAGAAGATCCAACTGCTCAACTTGTCCACCCCAACATGTTCTTACAAGTTCAGCACATACCTACGAACCCTAAGAATGACTGTACTTCACATAGTCGCTTGAATGATTCAATAAACTTCATAGCTGAAGAAAGTAGACATGTGCCGTTCCCTTGATTCAAGTATTGGATGGAAATTTGTAAAGCACAAAAATAGGTGGTTAAGGCTATAAAGATATAATTGTCTATTTTTTATTGCTTAAGTGGGTGGATGAGCTCACGGCCCACCTGATGCTAAGTGATTACCGGAGCCAATAGACATGTACATCGTAAATGCCGCCACCTACCCTGAGACCTAAAGACATGAGTTGTAAGGTCTCAGTTTTAACAGTACAACGGCTGGCCCACCTTTCAAACCGACACGTATTACTGCTTCACGGCAGAAATATGCAGGGTGGTGGTACCAAACCGTGTGGACTCACAAGACTTCCTACCACCAGCAATTTCGCAAATTATATTTTTTCGGATTTGATTTTAATTACATGGTGTTATTCCTTCACCGTGGAAGTCAATGGTGAACATTTGTTAAGTACGTATTTCATTACAAAAATTGGTACTTGCCTGCGAGATTCGAACACCAGTGCGTTGCAAGATACGAATGCACCGGACATCGTATCCTTTAGGCCACGACGACTTCAAACATCTAACACCTCCTACGCTATGTGACAACATAGCGTAGGCAGGCAGGTACTAAATCCGGCATGAACAATCATATCCGAAACTAGCTTCGCAAAAGATACCCAGTCAGATTCCTTTAAGACATGGGTAACTTGAGTTGTTTTGGTGAAGAAATTCAAATTTTACTTGTAAAACTTAACAGACTCACTCGACAAATAAGCACATACTTAATAGACACATCTAGAGTTTTTAATTTGGCGGAAATATTTTAGTACTCTACAGAGCTAAACTAAGATATTTTTAATTTATATACCTAGTAGGTATGGACGGGTAGTTTAAAACAAAAAAAAAACACGCTGATATAGGAAACTGAGCTATCAATTAATTTCATCTTTTTCTTTATTTTTTTGAAACTGGTTTGGATACTACAGCGAAGTTATATAACTATTGGATTGCCATCGGTCCTTAGTCAAATGTTTTGAAGTCGATGGAAAAGACGTTCAAAGATTCCGTTAGACTTTACACGCATACTAAGCTAATAAAAGCGTGTTAAAAATGTTTTCTATTTACCAAACTATTACGATCATACTCTTTAATGAAAAAAAAACATTGTGTAATTATCGCAATAAAAAAACAATGTATTTAAATTCTATTTCCGTCATTGTTTGTGACCGTATAATAATATCATTTTCTTAACCGATTTAAAAATTGAGGAAATTACGAATTCAGCTGTATTTTTTTCTTTAATTAAAGAAAAAGTATGTAAGCCGATTTTGATTGATTTTAGCTACTCTTTATAATGTATATTTAATTGATTTTGGCTATATTGATGATGTATCCTTTTATTTTGTTAAAATCGTTTTTTTTTTGTTTATATTAGTATTTTATATATTATTTGAGTAGATATTTACGAACTAATTTTCTTTAAAATTCAGTTTTTTTTTTACTTCAAATGTCAATAGCAAAATAAAAGAGAAATGCAAATATATTAGGTATTGCATTTTCACTTTTACTTTGTATCTAAATCTCTGAATGAATCTTAACTGAGGTGTCAAAGTCGAATATCGGCCATTGGCTGAGCCCTATTTCATTTAAAACAACAAATTTATATACTAATAATTACTAAATCTGAATCTGTTACGATGCAGTGAACAATATAAGTGAACTGTATTTCCAATGAAATTCCGTTAATGAAAGACGACGTTCTATTAAAAAGAGTATTCAAGGTAAAATGTTTGGCAACCTTTAAATTAAATAACATAATAAATTGCACATTAATTATTTGCAAAAAAGGCACTGAATGATCAGATCAGATCAGCGACACAGGTTAAATTCGCCGAAAGGTTACGCGGTAACTCAGAGCAAGGTCGGGCCGGGCGTACCTCGTTTGACAACTTCCACCACACACTCGGTTATTATTTCTATGAGTAACCATCATATAAAAACTAGACCTCTGTATGAGCCACATCACACTCAATCATATCTGTACAAACGTACAACATGTTCTCCAAAGTAGGTTTTCAATTTATTAACTTTCAGTTTTAAATGTGTAGTGTAAAATAAGTTAATACATTTGATTTAATTTACTTGCAGATCGTAGTACTGTGCGCTTTGGTCGCGGTGTCGAAAGCTGGACTCCTGGCTGCTCCCGTGCACTACTCTCCCGCTGAAGCCGTTTCTTCCCAAAGCATTGTGCGCCATGACCAGCCTCAGCTCCACGCTGCCAAGCTCGCTGTTGCTACCCCTGTAGCCTACCACGCGGCCCCTGTAGCGTACCAGGCTGCCCCAGTTGCCTACCACGCGGCCCCTGTAGCGTACCAGGCCGCCCCAGTTGCCTACCACANACCTCTAACACTGCTATGCCCGTTATCCGTCAACTTTTTCCTGGCAAAGTTATCTCTAAGAGAGGAGACATTTCCTGGCCTCCACGTAGTCCAGATCTGACCCCGATGGATTTTTTTTTGTGGGGCTACCTTAAGGCTAAAGTATACGACACAAACCCGCGGTTAGACGTCGTTTGCAAGAGTGCCGTGATCGCAACGGATTACATTTAGGAGATGTTATTTTCAAAAAATAATTCCCGTTTTTTAAGCTTTTTATGTAAATAAAAATTTAATTCATAATGTAATTAGTTTTATTTTAATAAAAAAATTTTCATATCAAAGGACTTATGGGCCACCCTGTACAATACAATCGAGACTTCCAACTCACGTCTCAAGATGTGTGGCGACATTGAATTTATGATGTCTACGAACTCCGGTAAACAGTTGCTACTATTGGCAGAATTATCTCAAGCACCCATTTGATAACAATAAAAACGAATAGTATTGATAGATATTCAGAAAAACGAAATTCCCATAGTAACTTTGTGTTTAGAGGAAAACGAAGTGTTCTATGAATTTAGATTAAGTAGGGCTATATGTCATATCTTTCTGTGGATGTCGAATAGCCGACTAAAGAAATATTCGTAGAATGAGCAGCAACGTTTTCTGAGTGTACCAGCGTACTCCGATCGCACTCCTGTAAAGCGGAAGGGTAGGCACCACTATCATAGCTTTTTCTGTCGCGACGTAGTCATGTATTCCGGTTTGAAAAGCGTAACACATTATAATATATAACAGTATAATTGAGAACCTACGTCTCATTGTCGTTGGTGACATTTTAATGTCTATAGACTCTCTGCCAATCAATTTAATAAAATCTGCCAACACAGCCATGACTTTCTTCATCCAATTTAATAAACAATTTTAATTCCTTTAAAAAATTTTTCGCTTTCGCCATAAATGTTTCATATAGTTTGAGGTACAGATTATTTTCGCCAAAAGGTTATGCGGTAACTCAGAGCAAGGTCGGGCCGGGCGTACCTCGTTTGACAACTTCCACCACACATTCAGATATTCTTTCTATGAGTAACCATCATATAAAAACTAGACCTCTGAATGAGCCACATCACACTCAATCATATCTGTACAAACGTACAACATGTTCTCCAAAGTAGGTTTTCAATTTATTAACTTTCAGTTTTAAATGTGTAGTGTAAAATAAGTTAATAAATTTGATTTAATTTACTTGCAGATCGTAGTACTGTGCGCTTTGGTCGCGGTGTCGAAAGCTGGACTTCTGGCTGCTCCCGTGCACTACTCTCCCGCTGAAGCCGTTTCTTCCCAAAGCATTGTGCGCCATGACCAGCCTCAGCTCCACGCTGCCAAGCTCGCTGTTGCTACCCCTGTAGCCTACCACGCGGCCCCTGTAGCGTACCAGGCTGCCCCAGTTGCCTACCACGCGGCCCCTGTAGCGTACCAGGCCGCCCCAATTGCCTACCACACTTCTCCACTCCGCTACTCCTCGGCTGAATCTGTCTCGTCCCAAAACATCGTCCGTCATGACCAGCCCCAGACTATCCAATACGCCGCTCCTGTAGCCAAGTTGGCCGTCGCTGCTCCCGTAGCTTACCACGCTGCTCCCGCCCCTGTTACCTACCACGCCGCCCCTGCCGCCGTGTCTTACCACTCTGCCCCAGTAGCCAAAATTGTAGCTCACCAAGCTGAGGAAATTGTAAGCAATTCTATCGATTTATAGAATAAATTTAAACTCAACCATTTTCTAAGCACTTTTGCAAGCACAGATTTTTTAATTAAACACAATAGTAATGAGAAAAGTAGTGTCGAAAATTTAATTAA
Organism: Bombyx mandarina; assembly: GCF_003987935.1. The sequence goes on along the minus strand of NW_021011511.1, from coordinate 229,264 downwards.
AGCTTTAACTTGTGTGAACCAATAATTTTATCAGCTTGTAATACATTTTAACAGGCCTACCCCAAGTACGAGTACAACTACTCCGTAGCTGACGGTCACTCCGGCGACAACAAGTCCCAACAAGAGGTACGCGACGGTGATGTTGTGAAGGGTTCATACTCTTTCCACGAAGCTGACGGCTCTATCAGAACTGTTGAATACACCGCTGACGACCACAGCGGCTTCAACGCGGTCGTCCACAACACCGCCCCCACAGCCGCCCCTACTCACATCAAGGCTGTGCCCGCTCTTCAGTACTACCACCACTAATTTTTTTGTGATTTAGGACTGTTGTTATGACTTACGACTAATTTATTTAATTTAAAGAAACTAATAAATGATTCTTAATGGAATTTAACTTTACTTTCTACACAACTTTAAAATCTCTATAGTGCTAGTGTGATATACGCACTCATCAATTTAACGTACAAGCGAGGACTATCGCCGATTGCAATAACAAAAACATGTCAATGAGAGACCTGAGCTATTAGGTATTTGACTATCAAGTTGCCTTTTATTATAATGAAAGTTAAAGACTTTTTTTTAAATATTTTTTGCTTATATCAACCAAATTATGAAGCCATGGCATCGATTCATTTCTGCAAGCAGAGTGGCCATTTTTTAATGCCCTTCTTCAAGAAATCACACTCACTGGAGCCAAAAAGTGCTCAAAGGCATTTTGTACTGTCTCGTGTCCGTTGTACAGTGTTTCGTCGTCGTCATGGCCTAAAGGATAAGATGTCCGGTGCATTCGTGTCTGCATGCAATGGCGCTCGAATCCCACAGGCGGGTACCAATTTTTCTAATGCAATACGTTCTTAACAAATGTTCAAATTTGGCTTCCACAGTGAAGGAATAACATCGTGTAATAAAAATCAAACTCGCAAAATTATAATTTCCGTAATTAATGGTGGTAGGACCTCTTGTGAGTCCGAACGGGTAGGTACCACCACCCTGCCTATTTCTACCGTGAAGCAGTAATGCGTTTAGATTTGAAGGTTGGGGCAGCCGTTGTAACTATACTGAGACCTTAGAACTTATATCTCAAGGTGGGTGGCGTATTTACGTTGTAGATGTCTATGAGCTCTAATAACCATTTAATAACCAGGGGAACTGTGAGCTCGTCCACCTATCATATCAATAAAATAAAAAAACTTGGGTATTCAATTTTTTCCCTGCCAAGAATTTGTCCAAATTTTTAAAAATGTAAAAGTCTATCGGCAAAACTTCCAACCCTAGCTCTTGTAGCTTAGAGACCGTCTGCTGTGCTGTATGAGGTCGAGCGTTGTCGTGTAGGGGAAGCGGGGATGAGCGATTAACCAAGGACAGTCGGAGATTCGATCGAACGATCATTGTGTCAATAATGCTAATGCCATTTGGTAAAAAGCTGTGATGAATTATACCGGCGCTAGACCACCAAACAGTGACGATTACTTTATTAGGGGCAAGTTTTCGGTATTGGGTATTGCCTAGGTCTTGAACCAGGGCTTAACCAACACGATGACCAGTTACGATTCTCTAAAATAATCCATTTTTGATCGCAAATAACAATGGGATTCACAATCCCTTTTATTCTGTGGCTTTTATAAAACGCAAGTTATACTTTAACGCTTTGGTCGTGCAGGCGATTATTCGCACTTATCAAGTTTTCTTTTCTTACCTTACCATTTGACGTAAATAGACCAGTATTGTTTTCATGCTAACGCTGAAGGCAGCTGCTAACTTAGCGGTAGATTGACTATAATCAGCCTCCACCATCGCCTTTAAATCGTCGTTATAAAATTTAATTTCCTGGCGACTACGAGGTTCATTTTTTAGATCAAAACTTCCATGTCGGAAGCGTTTAATCAATTAAAGAGTCGGGCCTTTGTGTTTCTTACTGGTTCGCTGGTAGCTTAAGGGGCAATTCATTCCAGTTTGGCGCTGACTAAAAGCCGAGCACAGTCTCAACCTGAAAGAATTTACTAACACTAGCCCTAGTAAGAGCAGTACTTTACAAAATCTACCACCGGATAAGAATCGCAACCCAATGAGAAGATCCAGCAAGAAACTAAGTGGGCAACGAGTCGTGCATTCGTTTGAAGTATTCACCACGTCATAATCGTTATCCCACAGAATCAAACCGGATCCAAGCCTTGTCAACTCACAGAACACCCTTCCATAGTAAAGTTAGGAGTAATCAGGTGTGAGGCCCATAAATTTTTAGGAAGAACATAATTATGAAGAGTATTAGTAATATTTAGAAGTGGCTGTGGTCTTATACCTGTACCTTCTAATGAAACGCCAGACAAATCATCATCAACGTCACAAAATATGGTTATTTTAGTAATAATAGACGTGTAACACATATGTCAGGATGGAATAAAGTCAAAATATTTTATTAATCTGCAACAATGATTATTTTTTCGACCGTAAGCGATTACTTTACCAGTACTAGTTAAACAGCTACAACAGCAACGCCACCGGCGACCTTGAGACATAAGATTTTAATATCCACTGACAATTCAATAACTTCAAAACATAATTTATTAATCATGGCTTTTCTCTGTCAAATAGGTATAGGTAGATTGGTGATATCCACGGAACATTACCCAAGCACAAACAGAATATATATTTTTTCATTCGTAAATTGTGTCATTAGTCGAAGTTGTTCGTTCCTTATAGACGACGTCTTTGGGGTGATTAGAATAATCGAAACGACCACAAGCAATCCAATCGCTTTATTTTCCATTAGGATTCTGCAAACACTTCTAATTGCTTCACCCATACAAATTGTATAGTTAATACATAAAAAATCGGTAAATAAAGAATTCTAAAACAAATTAATATCGTGTAGTAGAAATTAAACGTTCAGCATATGCCCTGTATATAATATACTTAAGTATACGCTCTAGTTTGAAATCTCTGATACAATACAATCGAGACTTCCAGCTCACGTCTCAAGATGTGTGGCGACATTAAATTTATGATGTCCACGAACTCCGGTAAACAGTTGCTACTATTGGCAGAATTATCTCAAGCACCCATTTGATAGCAATAAAAACGAATAGTATTGATAGATATTCAGAAAAACGAAATTCCCATAGTAACTTTGTGTTTAGAGGAAAACGAAGTGTTCTATGAATTTAGATTAAGTAGGGCTATATGTCTTATCTTTCTGTGAATGTCGAATAGCCGACTAAAAAAATATTCGTAGAATGAGCAGCAACGTTTTCTGAGTGTACCAGCGTACTCCGATCGCACTCCTGTAAAGCGGAAGGGTAGGCACCACTATCATAGCTTTTTCTGTCGCGACGTAGTCATGTATTCCGGTTTGAAAAGCGTAACACATTATAATATATAACAGTATAATTGAGAACCTACGTCTCATTGTGGTTAGTGACATTTTGATGTCTATATACTGACTTCCAATAAATTTTAAAAAATGTGTCATCACAGCCGTGACTTTCGTTATAAACAATTTTAATTTCTTTACAAAAAATTTTCGCTTTCGCCATAAATGTTTCGTATAATTTGAGATACAGGTTATTTTCGCCAAAAGGTTATGCGGTAACTCAGAGCAAGGTCGGGTCGGGCGTACCTCGTTTGACAACTTCCACCACACATTCAGTTATTCTTTCTATGAGTAGCCGTCATATAAAAACTAGATCACTGAATGAACCACATCACACTCAATCATATCTTTACAAGCATACAACATGTTGTCCAAAGTAGGTTTTCAATTTATAAATTTTTAGTTTCAAATCTAAATGCATAATACTGTCTATTAAAATATTAATTACTATTTGATTTACTTGCAGATCGTTGTACTGTGCGCTTTGGTCGCGGTGTCGAAAGCTGGACTTCTGGCTGCTCCCGTGCACTACTCTCCCGCTGAAGCCGTTTCTTCCCAAAACATCGTCCGTCATGACCAGCCCCAGACTATCCAATACGCTGCTCCTGTAGCCAAGCTGGCCGTTGCTGCTCCCGTAGCTTACCACGCTGCTCCCGCCCCTGTTACCTACCACGCCGCCCCTGCTGCCGTGTCCTACCACTCTGCCCCTGTAGCCAAAATCGTAGCTCACCAAGCTGAGGAGATTGTAAGTATTACTAGTATAAGCTTAACTAAATTTCATTGATGAAAATTTTAAAAAGGAACTTACTTCTAAATGAAATGTAATGTTAACAGGCCTACCCCAAGTACGAGTACAACTACTCAGTAGCTGATGATCACTCCGGCGACAACAAGTTCCAACAAGAGGTACGCGACGGTGATGTTGTGAAGGGTTCATACTCCTTCCACGAAGCTGATGGCTCCATCAGAACCGTTGAGTACACCGCTGACGACCACAGCGGCTTCAACGCGGTCGTCCACAACACTGCCCCCACCGCCGCCCCTACTCACATCAAGGCTGTGCCCGCTCTTCAGTACTATCACCACTAATTTTTTTTAGTGATTTAGGACTGTTGTTATAGCTTACGACTAATTTATTTAATTTAAAGAAACTAATAAATGATTCTCAACGGAGTTTATCTTTACTTTCTACACAACTTTAACATCCCTATAGTGCTGGTGTGATGTATGCGCTCACCAATTGAACTTACAAGAGAGGGCTATCACCGATTGTAATAACAAATACATGTAAATGAGAGGTCTAAGCTTTGTCTATCAAGTTGCCTTTTAATATAATGAAAATTAGTATTTTTTTATAAATATTTTTTTTTTGTATAAAAATGAATTGCTGCTCGTTAGTCTTGCTAAAACTCGAGTACGGCTGGACCGATTCGGCTAATTTTGATCTTGAATTATTTGTGGAAGTCCAAAGAAGGTTTAAAAAGTAGGTAAATATTAAAATGCTCGGAATTAAATAAAAATAATAATTTTGTTTTCCTTTTGATGTGTCCCCCGTCGGACGGATTCCTTTTGTTTGTTTTAAGCTTATTTTATACAAAAGTTGAGGTCTTTTATTTATCGATTGAGGCACTACGAAGTCTGTCTAGTCAGCTAGTTTTTCATAAATATTTTTGTTCATATCAACCAAAATATGAAACCATGGCATCGATTCCTTTCTGCAAACGGAGTGGTAATTTTTCAATGCTCTTCTTGAAGAAATCCTTGCCTAACTGGAACCTTGCCTTGGACTGGAGCCAAAAAATTTTCAAAGGCATTTTGCACCGACTCTTGGGTGTTTCATTTTTTCCCTGCCAAGAAGTTGTCCAAAATTTGAAAAATGTAAAAGTCTATCGGCGCAAAATCTGGTGAGCACGGTCGATGATGCAAAACTTAAAACCCTAGCTCTTGTAGCTTAGAGACCGTCTATTGTGCTGTATAAGGTCGAGCATTGTCATGTAGAGAAAGCGGGGATGAGCGATTAACTAAGGCCAGTCGGAGACTCGATTGATCTATCGTTGTGTCCAGTTTCTCACATCCACAGTAGTGCTGGTGCCATTTGGTAAGAAGCTGTGATGAATTATACTCGCACTAGACCACCAAACAGTGACAGTTACTTTATTGGGGGCAAGTTTTCGGTATTTGATATTGCCTAGGTCTTGAACCAGGGCTTAAGCAACACGATTACCAGTTACGATTCTCTAAAATAATCCATTTTTGATTGCAAATAACAATGGGATTCTAAATTCCTATTATTCTGTGGCTAATAAGAAACATAAGTATACCTTAACGCTTTGGTCCTGCTGGCATCATTTCGCACCCACTTATCAAGTTTTCTGTTCTTACCTTACCATTTGACGTAAATAGACCAATACCGTTTTCATGCTAACACTAAAAGCAGCTGCTAACTTAGCGGTAGATTAACCATAATCAGCCTCTACTATCGCCTTTAAATCGTCGTTAATATTTTTAGTTTTCTGGCGACTACGAGGTTCATTTTTTAGATCAAAATTTCCAGCAGTTCAATAAATAAAGAGTCAGGCCTTTTTGTTTCCTACCGATTCGCTGGTATTCCAGCTTGGCGCGGACTAGTGGGCGAGTACACAATCTCAATCTGAGAGAATTTGCTAACGCTAGCCCTAGCAAGAGCAGTGCATTACAGAATGTACAATCGAACCAGAATCGCCACCCACTGAGAAAATCCAGCAAGAAACTAAGTGGGCAACGAATCGTGCATGCATTTGTAGTATTCACCGCGTCATGATCGTTATCCCACAGAATCCAACCGGATCCGAACCTTGCCAACTCACAAAACGCTCTTCCATAGTAAAGTTAGTACTAATCATGTATGAGACCCGTAAAGTTTTAGGATGAACTTCATTATGAAGAGTATTAGTAATATTTAGAAGTGATTGTGGTCTTATACCTGTACCTTCTGATGAAACGCCAGGCATCATCATCAGCGTCAGAAAACATGGTTGTTTTGGTAATAATAGACGTATAACACATAATGTCAGGATGGAATAAAGTCAAAATATTATATTAATCTGAAACAATGATTATATCTTCGACCGTAAACGATTACTTTACCAGTACTAGTTAAACAGCTACAACAACAATGCCACCGGCGACCTTGAGATATAAGGTTTTAATCTTCACTGACAATTCAATAACTTCAAAACATAATATATTAATCACCGCTTTTCTCTGTCAAATAGGCAGATTGGTGGTATCCACAGAACCCGAGCACAAACAAATATATATTTTTTTCTTCTTTCATAATTTGTGCCATTAGTCGAATATATTAGAATATGTTAGAGGAAGTCTGAAAGTGGCACCTGTGACAGAGAAGCTGAAGAGTGCGCGTTTGGGATGGTATGGACATGTGATGAGACGAAATGAAAATGAGGTTGGTAAGAGAGTGTTAACTATGAATGTGGAAGGATATAGAGGAAGAGGTAGACCTAAGAAGAAATGGATGGATTGTGTGAAAGAGATATGGGTAAGAAGGGAGTGAGCGAAAAAATGGTATATGATAGAAGAGTATGGAAGTAGAAAACATGTTGCGCCGACCTCAGGTGACTGGGAGGAGGGCAGGATAATGATGATGATGATGATGAGTCGAAGTTGTTCATTCCTCATAGCCAACGTCTTTGGGGTGCTTAGAATAATCGAAACAACCACAAGTAATCCAATCGCCTTATTTCCTGTGAGGATTCTGCAAACACTTCTAATTGTTTTACCCATACAAATCGTATAGTTAATTCATAAAAAATCGGTAAATATAGAATTCTGCACCAAATTAATATCGTGTAGTAGAAATTAAACATTCAGCGTATTATTATGCCCTGTATACTTATAATATGCTTAAGCATACGCTCTAGTTTGAAATCTCTGATACAATACAATCGAGACTTCCAGCTCACGTCTCAAGATGTGGGGCGACATTAAATTTATGATGTCCATGAACTCCGGTAACCAGTTGTTACTATTGGTAGAAGTATCTCAAGCACCCATTTGATAACAATAAAAACGAATAGTATTGATAGATATTCAGAAAAACGAAATTCCCATTTGCGGGAACTTTATGTTTAGAGGAAAACGAGTATTCTACGAATTTAGATTAAGGAGGGCTATGTGCCATAATATCTTTCTGTGGGTGTCGAATAGCCGACTAAAGAAATAATCGTAGAATGAGCAGCAGCTTTCTCTGAGTGTACCAGCGTACTCCGATCGCACTCCTGTCAAGCGGAAGGCACCACCATCATAGCCTTTTCTGCCGCGACGTAGTCATCTATTCCGGTTCGAAAAGCGGAACACGTTATATAACAGCATAATTGAGAACCTACGTCTCATTGTGGTTGGTGACATTTTGATGTCTATAGACTCTCTTCCAAAAAAATTTAAAAAATGTGTCAGCACAGTCGTGACTTTCTTTATAAACAATTTTAATTTCTTTACAAATTTTTTTCGCTTTCGCCATAAATGTTTCATATAATTTGAGATACAGGTTATTTTCGCCAAAAGGTTATGCGGTAACTCAGAGCAAGGTCGGGTCGGGCGTACCTCGTTTGACAACTTCCACCACACATTCAGTTATTCTTTCTATGAGTAGCCGTCATATAAAAACTAGACCACGGAATGAACCACATCACACTCAATCATATCTTTACAAGCATACAACATGTTCTCCAAAGTAGGTTTTCAATTTATAAATTTTTAGTTTCAAATCTAAATGCATATTACTGTCTATTAAAATATTAATTACTATTTGATTTACTTGCAGATCGTTGTACTGTGCGCTTTGATCGCGGTGTCGAAAGCTGGACTCCTGGCTGCTCCCGTGCACTACTCTCCCGCTGAAGCCGTTTCTTCCCAAAACATCGTCCGACATGACCAGCCCCAGACTATCCAATACGCCGCTCCTGTAGCCAAGCTGGCCGTTGCTGCTCCCGTAGCTTACCACGCTGCTCCCGCCCCTGTTACCTACCACGCCGCCCCTGCTGTCGTGTCCTACCACTCTGCCCCTGTAGCCAAAATCGTAGCTCACCAAGCTGAGGAGATTGTGAGTATTACTAGTATAAGCTTAACTAAATTTCATTGATAAAAATTTTAAAAAGGAACTTACTTCTGAATGAAATGTAATGTTAACAGGCCTACCCCAAGTACGAGTACAACTACTCAGTAGCTGACGGTCACTCCGGCGACAACAAGTCCCAACAAGAAGTCCGCGATGGTGATGTAGTGAAGGGTTCATACTCCTTCCACGAAGCTGATGGCTCCATCAGAACCGTTGAGTACACCGCTGACGACCACAGCGGCTTCAACGCGGTCGTCCACAACACCGCCCCCACCGCCGCCCCTACTCACATCAAGGCTGTGCCCGCCCTCCAGTACTACCACCACTAATTGTTTAGTAATTTAGGACTGTTGTTATGATTTTCGAATAATTTATTTAATTTTAAGAAGCAAATAAACAATTTTCAATGGAATTAATTTTTATTTGCGACATAAATTTAGATCTACTCCAAAAACTTTTAAAACGATTGACGTTAAACATTCCTGCAAGTGCATTATTTTAAATGTATTAAAATCCTTGAAATCTATATATTAATACGTGAAGTATTTTGTACCCCTTTTTAAGAAAATTACGCGGACGGAAGAGTATGAAATTCTCCCTACTTATAGAGAACATAGAGAAAGAGTGCACAATGCTAATTTTTTTACAATTATGCATAAAAAATACATTACATCAATTAAAAAACAATAGGCACACTGCTATTTATTTTACACACACACGCATATTATATACTATTTTGTTTATTGTTTAATTTCTGTGATCAAATTAGTATTGTTTGTCTTTAATGTTTAATGTTTGATGTTGTTCCCTCATCAGAACGGCTCCCCCACCTTTCAAATCGAAACCCATTACTGCTTCACGACAGAAATAGGCAGGGTGATGATACCTACCCGTGCGAACTCACAAAACGTCGTACCATCAGTAATTACGCAAATTATAATTTTTCGGGTTTTATTTTTATGACACGATGTTATTCCTTCAACGTGGAAGTCAATCGCGAACATTTGTTAACTACGTATGTTTTTTTTTAATTCTTAGTCGGGTGAAGAAGCAAACGGTCCATCTGGTGTTAAGTTACGGTTACAGATGCCCATAGATAGACATCACTACCTGAATGACTCCATCCACTTTGAGACACGTAGTCAAATTCTTAACTGCACTCTATAGAACAATAGCTCCGAAGCCATTGAAACCAGAAAGCATTAGAAGTTCGTGTCAGAAATGCCACCTTTTTTTTTCGGATATGTACCCGAACCTCGTGCAAGATTACCGCGTCTAGGGGGAGCACGGGCTATGTAGGTCTTGACGGTCTGCAAATCAATTACGCAATTTATTATTTTGGTGGGTTTGATTTTTTTTGCATTATAATATTCCTTCGTCGTGAACAAATGTTAAGTGCTTATCTCATTTGAAACATTTTACTTAGAGTTAGGCGACAAAATTATATAATAACCTTCTTATTCTATACTTTTTCTTTATATCTTATACCTTTTTTTTAAAAGACTAAAAAACATGTGTTGTCGTTTTCTTTTTAATGGCTTAAATTGACAAAGAAGCATTTTATACAAAATTCTCCCGCTTTATGGCTATTCTCATGATTTATAATCCCATTAAAGGTACACTTGTAATAAATTATACATAACTAAATAGTTCAAACTTTACGATACAGAAAAGTAAAAAAATATATGAGCCCACAACGTAAATGGCTCAATATTGAGAGATGAGTTCAAAGTCTTTGTTTTATAGTACAGTGGCTGCCCCAGTCTTCAAACCAAAATGCATTACTGCTTCTTGATAGAAGTAGGCAGGGTAGTGGTACCTACCCGTGCGAATTCACAGAGTGCCCAACCCAATGCAATTGATATTAAATTTTACCAACGTCATAGAAAGATCATCAAGACAATCGCTCGTTGTGGTTTCTCCACTCTAAGCACTAACTACTGGAATGCTTAGTTTGTAGATACCTTGACATGTTAATCCTCGGAGGACGTTTTCGTAGGTGCTCAAACAGTGCTGACCTAATAACGTCAAACATTGTTATGTCTTGAAGGCCAATAGTCTCACAATTTAGGATGTTGATGTTGATAAAACTTTGGATAACCTATTCTTCGCACTGTGAATAGGTGACCAACAGAACGGGAATTGATTTCACTATTGTTGTACTCGCAAAATACCACCTTAATCATTGGCCTCAAGATACATTTTATGCATTGCTTTTTTTCTTTTCTATAGCCATTTTGAAGGATAAAACCGACTAATTCCAAATATATTAATAAAACTAAAGTTCCTCAATGGTTATCAAGTAAACAAACGAAAAATTTAACAGATCCATAAATATATGTACGTAGCAATATGACTAGACGTTTAGTCTTTAGTCCATTTATATTCACGACAGCATTTTCATGTTTTACTCGTACTGAAATAAAAACATTTCCAGATACTATAATGTTGTATATTATAGATGCAGATTTATAGATAAATAGATTTGTTATTTAAATGTTAATCAAAAACACATTATTTATTGCTACAAGCAATTTATATTATATTAATATAATAGCCAGATAGTGCACCAACTAACGATACGCGAATAAAAGCTTTCGCTTAGCATTTGACACGACACCGAACAAGGTCGTAAGTCGTCTAACTACTTCTACTTCACATGATCATGTAATCATGCAAATATCAGCAGTATATATACTGAAAGGACCTGCGATTTTTTATCATTGCATATCAAGTTGTATCGATCAATACAATATGTTCTCCAAAGTAAGTCAAAATACATTTAGTAATATTTCGTTTTTCAAAAGCTTTACCGCCTAATCACGGAATCTATTAACAGATTACAAGATTATTAATGGAAGACATAAGTGGATGAAGGGGATATGATACAATTTGTTAATTTTGAGATAACGGACAACAAGCTTTTGTTACTTGTACTATTTCTTTGTACATAACTCCTTCATCATATGCAATTTCTAATAATAGCCTTTAAGGCCGGAGTTTTAAGGTCTAATATGTTTTATAGGCACATAACACCTTCATTCAATATAAAAACTCAAAAATCTTACAAGCGGTACTTAACCACTCATGTCTTCAATGTATGTTTTGATTTTACAGATCGTAGTACTTTGTGGATTGGTGGCGGTGTCACAAGCCGGTCTTCTGGCTGCACCTGTTCATTATTCTCCCGCCGAATCAGTCTCCTCCCAGAGCATCGTGCGTCACGACCAACCCCAAGCAGCTAGAATCGCAGTAGCGGCTCCCGTCGCATACAACGCCTACCATGCCGCCCCCGTTGCCTACCAAGCCCCCATCGCTAAAGTTTTGGCTCACCGTGAAGATCAAGAAATTGTAAGACATTTAATGTTTTATGAAAGCTTCTGTTTATTCTACTACTTTTTTTCATCAACTTCTCATGTTATGTTGTTTTGACAGGCCTACCCCAAATACGAGTACAACTACTCAGTAGCTGACGGTCACTCCGGCGACAACAAGTCCCAACAAGAAGTCCGCGATGGTGATGTAGTGAAGGGCTCATACTCCTTCCACGAAGCTGACGGCTCTATCAGAACCGTTGAGTACACCGCTGACGACCACAATGGATTCAACGCGGTCGTACACAATACCGCCCCAACCTCAGCTCCTACCCTCATCAAGGCTGTACCCGCTCTCCAATACTATCATCACTAAATATATATATATATATATATTTTTACAAATAGATAAATATGTTTAACGATGACAATAATTTATTAATTGCAATATACTACAGAGTAACCAAAATTTTGTTGTTTAATTAAAAGTAGATCCTCTTTTAAATACTGTGTGTAAATATAATACATGTTTTTATAAATTTAAAACTGAACACCTATTTGGAGTCATTTATATATGACCAACTGATATCAAAGACTGTTTTAGATCGATTAAAGTACACAGTCAGAATAATTTTTTGAAGTATTGGGAAAATTGCAACGAAAGTTACGGAACATGTGTCTATTTCAATAGGTAGTATGGAAAGGTTTTTTAGTCACTGTTATCAAAACCTACCCCTCCTGACTGAACCTGTGCTCGTCCCGGTAACACTGGAAAGGCCCCCACATCACCAGTAATCCTGCCTTCCTTCCAACTCTAATAGAAAAAGGTTTTCGAATGAAAAATTAGCTTGTCACGGGAAACATAGAAATCATTTCTATTTATTTATGTATTTCATAAGTTAATGTCAACTGTGCACAAATCATTGTAGTTTTCCATTAATTTTAGTAACGTTACCTGTAACTTATTTTGGGAGTATAATTGATGAAATTGTCAATTTTTCAACATACCAAGAAGCTGTAATTTTTGGGTGCGGGGAGATTTTGAGTCTCTCTACATCTTTATTCGTACTCTAAGATATAATAAGGGCACGTTGCTAGTAGAGCAAATGACCCTTGAGGCCGAAAAGTTCTCAAGTGGTGACGGCGTAACGGAAGACTTCGCTTATGTAGGCCTCCCACAAGATGAACTGATGACCACGGGTTGAGGATCACGGGAATCCAGTGGATGGAGGCAGCACAGGACCGTTCGTTAAACGAGGCTTGGAGGAGGTTCAACCTTGGACTTCTGTAGCCTAAAAAAAAGATAGATAGATACCTTTTTTTTTCGGTTAGGGGCCCGAACCTCCTACGAGGTCCCCGCGCGCCCCTTTTGCATATGTAAGACTCAACGATCTGCATGATGCTGTGAGCAGACCGCAGGCCCAAGGATTTTAGGGCCCACCCACTAAACGACTCCCCTGCACTTTTACACCCAACGTCCGATCCCCTCCGAGGTCAGAACCCGGATGAGGTAGGGGGATTACCACGGTCAACACAACCAGAGGGCGCGGCTCACCCCAAGGACGCCCAGCTGACGGAGCCTTTGAGGCGAATCGAAGGCTTTGAAACGTCGGCCGTCTCGGCAGGGCAGCCCGTCAGGCCGCCCAGACGGTGCCGCTGGTGTTCCGAAATACCCCGCTGGACCAGAACCAGCCTGCCAGGTCGGGACGCGATACACCATCGACCGGTCGCTCTATTACTCCTCGGCAGCGCGCTAGAGTGCTGGTAGCGCGCCGCGCGGCCTCTACCCCCTCAGGTCGCCCCTTGACCTTCACCGGGGAGAGGCATAGATAGATACCTAATAAACACTATCTATTATAAGTATATTTAACATTTTAAAATATGGAATCAATATTCCCAATTTCAGTACACGCTTTAAAAATTTTGCAAATGAAATTTTATCAGCTTGACCACGTTCAAAAGCGAAGAATGTGTTACGTGACTCCGAGCCTAAAAAATGTTGTACGCTGCCTACTTGAAAAGTCTGGAAACTTTTATTCTTAAAGACAGTTCTATATAACTCTTATGAAACAACAAAATAACTTATGAAATTTTAATATTAAATTCTAGTCTTAATGGTAATTAAGTAAAGTGAGGTAGTCTATTCAACTCAGGGAGAAAAAATGGTGGACTTGTTTACTGAAAGTAAAGCGTCCTGTGAGCCTACGCGGACAGGTACCTCCGCTCTGCCGTGGGGCTATTAACGAACGGCTTCAAACTGAAATGCATTATTATGCATTTCAGTTTGAAGAGTGGTGCAGCCGTTTTACTATACAAATGTGATTTAGAAATCATATCTACGGCGGCATTTACAATATTGATTGTTATGTGCTCCGGAATTCAGCTAACAAAGGGTGAATTGCTCGTTTCATATTTTTGAGTTCGGTTGCGTTGTTGGTTGTGTTATAATTTTAAAGGTAAGGTAGATGTTAAATATGGAAGTAGAAAAGCACACTCAATTTTACTGTGCTAAGAAAATTCTCCAAAATCCTATAAAAGTTAGTCTATGTAATCTGTGGCTGGATTAAATTGACACGATGAAAGTGGAATTATAGAGATAATAAAAAATGTTAAAACAGCTGACGTGATATTTAAAAATTTTTTGATTGATTCATAAGCAAGCCATACCCAAAAGCGAATAAATGTTGTATAAGGTGAATAAGGGATTAACTGGAGAGCAGGCAGCTCTTCAAGCACCAGTCACCGTACTTGTCGAACTTGAACTATAATAATAATAATAATAATAAATTATTATTATTATTATTATAGTTCAAGTTTGTCGTGTAGCTGAGGTTAAGTCTCCAAATTTAACCCAGACAGCCTATCGACCCCCTACTAAACCACAATGGCAGTGCAGAATTGAGAAGCGAATTGATAGGGCCAGGATTCTTATAGCAAAGCTTATGTGCTTCCAGAAAGGAAATACTCGTCCACGGGTTATGTGTTTCGTCGATCAGGCTTTTGCCGGAACTGNGCCAAGAGGCAGCCGGGGACATGGCAACCAGCGACCGGAAGGGAGTGCCCTCCGGTTCACTTCTCATCCACGTGGGGTCTACCATTACTGACAGACCCACACGTCTGACCACGACGTGGCCACGCCGGCGTACCGGTACCCTCCTCTGGAGGGCCTTCCCCTTTAGCAGCCAAAGAGCTGCCGGGGACATGGCCTAGCGTCCAAGAGGTCTCCAGAAGGGAGCCCTCTCCCGCTTCACGCACCCTTTGTCCAGCAAAGGTGGGAAAAGGGAACACCGTGTGCAGTCTTCTTAGTTCGCGGCACCCCTGTGCAGACAACGCTGCTCCACGGTATCGGGGTGCACACTTAAGCCCCACCGCCGCGACAAGGCGAGACCACGTTGTGTGGGGAGTTTTAAGGTCTAATATGTTTTATAGGCACATAACACCTTCATTCAATATAAAAAATCAAAAATCTTATATACAAGCGGTACTTAACCACTCATGTCTTCAATGTATGTTTTGATTTGACAGATCGTAGTACTTTGTGGATTGGTGGCGGTGTCACAAGCCGGTCTTCTGGCTGCACCCGTTCATTATTCTCCCGCCGAATCAGTCTCCTCCCAGAGCATCGTGCGTCACGACCAACCCCAAGCAGCTAGAATCGCAGTAGCGGCTCCCGTCGCATACAACGCCTACCATGCCGCCCCCGTTGCCTACCAAGCCCCCATCGCTAAAGTTTTGGCTCACCGTGAAGATCAAGAAATTGTAAGACATTTAATGTTTTATGAACGCTTCTGCTTATTCTACTACTTTTTCATCAATTTCTCATGTTATGTTGTTTTGACAGGCCTACCCCAAATACGAGTACAACTACTCAGTAGCTGACGGTCACTCCGGCGACAACAAGTCCCAACAAGAAGTTCGCGATGGTGATGTAGTGAAGGGCTCATACTCCTTCCACGAAGCTGACGGCTCCATCAGAACTGTTGAATATACCGCTGACGACCACAATGGATTCAACGCGGTCGTACACAATACCGCCCCAACCTCAGCCCCTACTCTCATCAAGGCTGTACCCGCTCTCCAATACTATCATCACTAAATATATCTATTTTTACAAATAGATAAATATGTTTAAAGATGACAATAATTTATTAATTGCAATATAATACAGAGTAACCAAAATTTTGTTGTTTAATTTAAAGTAGATCCTCTTTTAAATAATACATAATAGCCAATGTTTTTATAAATTTAAAACTGAACACCTATTTATACTTGGAGTCATTTATATAAGACCGACTGATATCAAAGACTGATTTAGATCGATTAAGCTAGACAGTCAGAATAATTTTTTGAAGTGTTCAAAATTGTTGGGAAAATTGCAACGAAAGTTACGGAACATGTGTCTATTTCAATAGGTAGTATGGATAGGTTTTTAACCACTGTTATCAAAACCTACCACTCCTGACTGAGCCTGTGCTCGTCCTGGTAACACTGGATAGGCCTCCACGTCAACAGTAATCCTGCCTTCCTTCCACCTCTAATAGAAAATGGTAAATAGTTTTGGAATGAAAAAAGGGCTTGTCACGCAAAACATAGAACTCACTTCTACTTATTTATGTATTTCATAAATTAATGTTAACTATGCACAAATTATTGTAGTCTCCCATTAATTTTAGTAACGTTTTCCTATGACTTATTCTGGGAGTATAATTGATGAGATTGTCATTTTATTCTAAACATACAAAGAAGTTCTAGTTTACGGGAGCGGTGAGATTTTGGGTTTCTCGACATCTTTATTTATTCTTTATTCACCCTTGGCTAGGTGGTGCGATGACCTCCGCACGGTGGCCGGCAAGAAGTGGATGAGGAGAGCCGCAGACCGTGCTCAGTGGTGTGGATTGGGAGAGGCCTATGTCCAGCAGTGGACGTCTGTGGGCTGTTGATGATGATGATGATGATGATTATTCATACGGAGTACTCTAAGATATAATGGAGTTGATACTGTCGTCTCCGTTGTTTCATCATGCCACTTGATACCAGTGTAAAGTCTTTCCCTTGAGAGCTATGCACACAACTCAAGAAGCATTACTCTATGCAGTTTCTCTTTCAGATCCCATCCAGTGCTCTAAAATTATGATTTTCTGCAACGAAGGTTCGAAAGAAAACCTGTCAAGGGGAGCAGCAGTACAATTCCACTCCTGGCATTGCACCTCAGCAGTGCGGCATTAGATAATATGAAATAGTAAGCCCACATACCCAACATATTTCTAATATATTTACTGGTGGTAGGACCTCTTGTGAGTCCGCGCGGGTAGGTGCCACCACCCTACCTATTTCTACCGTGAAGCAGTAATGCGTTTCGGTTTGAAGGGTGAGGCAGCCGTTGTAACTATACTTGGGACCTTAGAACTTTATCTCAAGGTGGGTGGCGCATTTTACATTGTGGATGCCTATGTGCTCCGGAAACCAGCTTACAAAGAGTAGATTGCTCGTTTCATATTTTTTAGTTCAGTTGCGTTGTTGGTTATTGTGTTATAGTTATGAATGTAATGTAGATGCTAAGTATGGAAGTAAAAAAGCACACACAATTTTACTGTGCTAAAAAAATTGACAAAAATCCTATAAAAGTTAGTTTATGCAAGCTGTGGCTGGATTAAATGACGTGATAAAAGGATGGAACAGCCGAATTGAACTTTGACCTCATGGCTTACTGGTGGTAGGACCTCTAGAGTCCGCACGGGTAGGTACCACCACCCCGCCTATTTCTGCCATGAAGCAGTAATGCGTTTCGGTTTGAAGGGTGGGGCAGCCGTTACAACTATACTGAGACCTTAGAACTTATATCTCAAGGTGGGTGGCGCATTTACGTTGTAGATGTAGTAGCTCTAGTAAGCACTTAACACCAGGTGGGCTGTGAGCTCGTCCACCCATATAAGCAATAAAAAAATTGTCTCAAGGTGGATGGGCCGTGAAAAAATGTATCTTTGTTGAAGTAGTAGTAGTATCTTTATTAATGAGTCTTCTTAGTAGGCAATCTCTTTAATATAAAAAGCCACTGATTACAATGAACGGATTGCTTTGATAATATTTATAATTAACTAGCTGACCCGGCAGACTTCGTAGTGCCTAAATCGATAAATAAAAGACCTAAGCTTTTGTATAAAATAAACTTAAAACAAACAAAAGGAATTCGTTCGACGGGGGACACATCACAGCAAAAACCAAATTGTTATTTTTATTTAATTCCGAGGATTATCTACCTTTTAAACCTTCTCTAGACTTCCACAAATAAGTTAAGACCAAAATTTGCTAAATCGCTCCAGCCGTTCTCGAGTTTTAGCGAGACTAACGAACAGCAATTCATTTTTATATATAAGTATATAGATAATAAAAACTGATATCCAATATCCATCGATAAAATGGTTCTATCTACTCCTATTTCATATTTATATTACTTTTAAAAAAATTAGTATAATAAAAATCAAGGAAATACGAAATTATGTAAGGGTACTACAAAAATGACCCATCTTAAACGCATTAATTCTTAATTAATACTTTTAAAAATGTTTATCTCTCGCGCCGTCAATTTTACTTTACCAAAGCAATGTAAAATATTCGTGAAGCAAAAAAATCATTTTAAGCTTTATTGAATAGAACCACCCCGCTTTAAGGTGTCGCAATAAATTAGTGAATGGATTGATTCGCGAAACTATGTGACAAGGAACAAGGTCACCATAAGCTGTCTTGACAACTTCCACTCCTTTTACTACACATACGAGTTCATGAACGCGTAAGTATAAAAACGAAACATGGAATCTCATAAGCATCATTCAACAGTTGATCATTTCACAGAAAGAATCAAAATGTTTTCCAAAGTAAGATTTTTAATAAATAACTAGTATAATCATTACTAGTAAATGTAAATTTCACTTGAGCTCAAAAGATGGTTCTGTGAAATTAGTTTGATAAATTTATTTCAGCTTATTAGAAATACTAAGACTTCAAGAATATGCTTAATGGTCTCTAAATTGCCATTTTTTTTCATTTTTCAGGTAATAGTACTGTGCGCGTTTGTGGCGGTTTCCCAAGCTGGTCTCCTGGCGGAACCAGTCCACTACTCATCTGCTGGGGCAGTTTCGTCCCAGAGCATCGTACGCCATGACGAAAGCCACGGTGCTCATTATGCCGCTGCGGCTCCTGTAGCTTACCACGCTACCCCTGTGGCTTACCACGCTGCCCCTGTGGCTTACCATGCTGCTCCAGTCCACTATTCGTCTGCCGAGTCCGTCTCTTCCCAGAACATCATCCGTCATGATCAGCCCCAGACTATCAATTACGCTGCTCCCGTAGCCAAGTTAGCCGTCGCTACACCCGTCACCTACCACGCTGCCCCTGCCCCTGTTACCTACCACGCCGCCCCTGCTGCCGTGTCCTACCACTCTGCCCCAGTAGCCAAAATCGTAGCTCATCAAGCTGAGGAGATTGTAAGTATTTGATGAACATAATTTAATACATCCAAGTAAATTTAAGGTGCACTTAAAAAAAACTAGCATGGATACAACACATTCAATTGTTTAAATTACATTGTACGTCACGGATTTGTTGATGCTCTTTCTGTTATTGATTTTCTGCCAAAAATCACCTGTTGTGAATGTAAAGTATTGCAAAGAAAGGAAGAAAAGTTCAGTAAAGAGATCAGATGTAGATTGAACTTCAGACTTAATTTGCTAACATTTTGTACTTTCCAGGCCTACCCCAAATACGAGTACAACTACTCAGTAGCTGACGGTCACTCCGGCGACAACAAGTCCCAACAAGAAGTCCGCGACGGTGACGCAGTGAAGGGCTCATACTCCTTCCACGAAGCTGACGGCTCCATCAGAACCGTTGAGTACACCGCTGATGCACACAACGGCTTCAACGCTGTCGTCCACAACACCGCCCCCACCGCCGCCCCCACACACATCAAGGCTGTACCTGCCCTCCAATACTACCATCATTAAATATTCAATTAAATAATTCAATCTTATTAGAAAACACTAGATAGTATTGAAAGTTATTTAATAAAATAAATAATCACCAAATACGTAAACATTGTTTCTTTTTTTTTTCATTTATTTCTTCCAGTAAACAGTTGAAATGATTTCAGAATTACTCGATATGGGTAAGCGACCCCTCTTTATTCCAAAACTACCATTCCCCCAACTATACGTTCCTTATAGCCCCCTATCTTCAATCTATTGGATTAGTTAAATGTCTCTGATACTTCCTGCGATAACTTAAGCACAAATTGCCTTTTTGTTAACACTTAACTTTGATATATGCTTAGCATTAGTTGAACAGTGAATTCGTCTACCCTAAGCTCCGAAGATATGGTAAACATAAAATCAAGATGCATTCTCAAAAAATCTATTCTTGAAGTCTTGAAATCTTTGAAGTCTTCCTTGTCCTGGAGAAACTGGAAAGGCCGCCGACAAAAAATACATTAAAAATTTAAAAAAACCTACGATTTTTTTTTATATGTATATATGAGATCCCTCTCATTACATGAGATCCCTCTCGGTTACTCCCATAATAGTGTAGATCAAAGGCCTGAATGTGCTTAAGTTTAAATACATAAGATTTTTAATTTACAATAGAATAGTTCGTATTGTTAATCTAAGATAACAAAATATCTTTTCGAATCAAGAAATTTAGTGAACGCACAATATTATCTTCGATTTATACGAAGTGATAAAGTCGCTCTTTCTCTTTTATTATAGCAACGTACGAGTCGGCTTTGTATTATTAACTTCATTAGGCGTTATTAATTACGTAACATTAAACTCATCTGAAATTTATTAGGTGATACTTTATTAAAACGATATTTGCGATTTATTATCGAATTTTTTTAGTTCTTATTTTATTATTCCCGACTTTTCGTATACTTTACGTCGATTAAGTGTAAAATTAGTTTTAATTCAGTCTACAACTCATGAAAACTGAAGATAAAGTAACGCTTATTTAATGCAACTTATCAACTTTTCTAATGTTTTTAGTCGTGTCGATGGGAAAGCGGCCTCTCCGCCGCCTATTGAGGCTAGAGCCTTATCGCTAATGCTACAACTTAGTGCTTAGCATTAACTAGAATCCACAGATTTCTCAACCTAAATGTTAAGCTTAGGGTGTCAACCTCAAAACTCCAACTCTATTAAAACAACAACTGTCCAGGCCTTCAATCATTGATTGACTACTAGGCTGATTTTTGCACAACAATCACTGCTGTTAAGTTTAACCCTTTGCGGTCCTACCATTAATACAATGTAAGACCATATGTCCGATACGGGTGGACACGGAACTCAAAGAATTAAAAAAAAAGAACATATTAAAAAGATTTTTACTTGTCATTTGTTTCTATTCAATAAAAAACACTAAAATCTGTAACTCCGTATCCGTTTACATAAAGCTCGAAGAGGAAAAAATACGTCTTTGTTGATCATAGAGATGATACGATAAAGTGCAGTAAAAATTTATTTCGTTAATAAAACGTAGATATGTCTGGTTAACATTTTAATTTAAAAACAAGCTAACAGACTATGTACCAAATTAAAACATTATCAGCGTACTTATTATACAAAATTACTTTTAATAGACATAAGTCTGTCGTTATTCCAGTTCAGAATTCTTGCAGCAATTTTTTTGTTACGGATAACAATTTGACGATGCCCAATGGGCCAAGACAGATACAGAAGCAGTCAAGCAATCAAATCAAGATAAGCGAGTATATTGTTCAAAGATATATCTCAGTAGAGTCATAATACTCCTTAAAATGTGTTTTTATCTAATCCACGTTAAGCTTTCGCTAGGAAGTCGAACAATAGGACCTGCTACAATAGCGAAGCTCTAACATTTTTTTATATAATAACCATCGAAAAAGTATAAAATGGATTATATTCTTTCATTTTGTCAACAGTCTCTCATTACATTCAGCAGACGGCAGTTCATCCCATAAACCGGAAGATGTATTCTCAGGTAATATTAAGTTTAGTATTAAAAATTAATAGCTTCCGATCGTTAGGTTATAAATTGGAAAGCTTTCCGAGGATAGGGCTGCTTTTTATACAAAAGAAGACGACGAAATATAAACGTCTTTTTCTAATTTTTCCTATAATAATACTTTCGAAAAGATACTTAATCGACTTCAAGTGTTAAAATTATATTTATTAAAAGGTTTCAACTTTCTTTCTATCGAGTACAATGCTCATAATAATAGCTTATTATAACGTACAACACACAAAATCGAATACATTTAAGAAACCGTTTTCACTAATGCCTCCTTTAAAACTGTTTAATTTCAGTTAGTTTTATTAATTTGCTTCGTCGGTGGCATAAAGACAGTTTTCGTCGATCCCAACGAAGGACCATATGCAGGACAAGATGGTGCATGGAAAACAGTGAAAACTTATCATCCGCCGAGTCCAATCTATAAATACGAAACCTACGTAAGTTATTCAATTGTTCTGGTATGTCAAATCAGTATTTAAAACCGTTTTCTACTACGTATCAATTTAAAAAGACGATGTTTATATTGTATATTCTTTTTGTATGCAATAATTGAATACAATTTTTGTATAATAATCTGTGCTTTTTTTGTATTTCTTTCAACAAGTAAAATTGCCGAACATTTTAACAAGGAGCTCTCGTATAAATTCAATTTAAGCAAAATATTTGAATGGAGCGCCAACCGTTAAAAAAAAAGACTTCTACTTAAAAACTTATGTCTCAAGGTGGGGGTCGGCATTCTTTTTATGAAATTTATAGGCTCCAACAACCACAAACAATAAGCGAGCTTTGAGGGTGTCCACTGGGCTAGAACACAAAAAAATACATTATCACATACATGAATTAATAATTATAGATATAATACCCATTGATCACTCAATGATCGGGATTCTTATCATATTCACTGACACCTCGAAATCTAGATTTATTTGTGTTTTACACTTTCTTTCTCAAGTCGCCATTGACTTTTTAAAAAAGCTTTAAGAACAACAAACAAATAATAGACAAACGCCGAAACAAATGGTACTCAACTGGTCCTTTTTTGCTATTTTCTTATGTGTATAATAAATAGTTTAAAGCAATGGAATGCTATTAATAACTAAATTAATTTTCATTGATTCTATTGCAGAGGTATCCGAAATATGAATTCGAATATTCAGTGTCAGACAAAAAGACTGGGGATCACAAAACTCATCGTGAGTCGCGTGACGGAGATCGTGTTCGTGGTGAATACAGCCTTGTCGAACCTGATGGTTCGCTGCGGAAGGTGGAATACGATGCTGATGACCATAACGGGTAATTATTTATATGTTATTTTGTAGTTTTATCAATTTTTATTGTTATAGGAAATTTAACACCGTTTTAATTCACGATTCCTTAAAATCCATTAACATCGGTAACAACTAATGACACTTGGGCATTATATCTAAAATTCTTTAAAACTCCCGAGCACAGATATCTAGAAAATATAAAACTGAAACACAAAAGGGGCTCATCTTTAGACTATTGCACGTGAATAAGTTGGCGCTAAAATATGTACAATGAACAAAGGAATTGACTCAAAGTAAAATCATATTTTATTCTAGTTTCAGCGCTGTTGTAAGTAAAGGTGTACATAAGCACGGTGACCACGCATACTCAGTTTTTGGTCACACCAGACACTTTTACCCTATCGGACATGGCATCAAGATCAATCACTATTTCCCAGAAAAGAACACCGCAAAAGACGTTAGCTTTGATAACACTGATAAAGGAAAGCCTGTTCAAGAAAATGTACAGGATTCCGTTGGTTTTCAAAAGAGTGCCACTAAGACTGATGTTGAAACATCAGATAAAGAAATTACTTTAAAACCAGAAAATGCTGAAAATGTTGGAAAATCAAATGCCGAGAGACTTATTCAAAAGGATTTAGTCGCAGTGGTCGATTCGACAACTCCTTTGATTATTGAAAATGAGAAATCACTTGAAGGAAGCACAGAAGAGATCAATACTGTAACAACTGAAACTTCCGTAACTGATGCTATGAGAGGCGAAGAGATAATAAAAAAAGATGACCCCAGTCCCGACAACGAAGTAGCTTCGTCACACTACCATATGTTTTATTACGTTTATTGAGTGTTTTATGTAAAGTCGAAAATTTCGGATAGTTTCTAAGTCACTATAATAATTTAACTATGCTAAGCAAATAAATGAGAATAAATGTAATATATGAATTGGACTTACGAACTCTTTAAAAAGCTCCACCTTTGCTTTATACCAAGAAACTTTCGCTTTTAAATTGAACGTTTTTTAAGTCTTAACATGTACACACAAGATGGCATTACCGCGACAGTAAAAGTTAAAAATACATGTACAGATGGCGTAGGTTGCATTGTATATTTAGATTGTATATTGTATATCATTATGATTGCGTGAAGTATTTCTTTGGAATTCTACTTTTTTTTAAAATCAAGCACAGAAATAATTTACACCTAAATAACAGGCTGTCAATAACAATAATTGTCATTAGATATAGCTTGGGTGCTTTTAGCTCTTAAATTATCATTGAAGAATAGATAACTTCACGGCCCACGTGGTGTTAAATAGTTACCGGAGTCCGTAAACGTTAAAAACGTAAATGCCGCCATCCGTCTTGATTAGATTGCATGAAATTAATTAAACTGAAGATCACATAAACTGACCTCATTGAAATACAGCCTACTGTTTTCGGTTAGATCAAAACCCGCTGTAAATAGTACAATTTGGGATACCAAAATCAGTACATGAAATTATAAGGGGATCGACATAGAAAATAATAGGCGCAGAAGATAAAATATTTGAAAAAAAAGCCACACCTGTTTGAAGATGAGAATTTAAGTCCTATGGAATGGGAACGCCGTCGTCCGCCTTGAGAGATAGGATCGTAGTTTTAATAGTTTTTATGTGTATTATGGATTTCCCGTCTTTGAAATTGGAGTTTATGACTAATTCGCAGCAGAAACAGGCAGGATGGTAGTACCTACTGGTACTAACTTACATTACCGCTAGTAAAGTCAGTTGGATGATCCCAGTACGCTAGTATAATAGTCAGTAAACGTTGCTCTATCCAAATGTCTCTAGTGAGACCTCTTGTGAGTCCGCACGAGTAGGTACCACCACCTTGTCTTTTTCTGCCGTGAGGCAGTGGCAGCCGTGCAGTCGTGCAGCCGTTGTAACTATAGTGAGACGTTACAACTTATATCTCAAGGTGGGCGGCGGCATTTACGTTGTAGATGTCTATGGACTCCAGTAACCACTTAACACCAGGTGGACTGTGAAGCTCGTCCACACACCGAAGTAACAAAAATAAAATTTAAAATTAAATTTTTTTTCCGGAAAATCGCTTAGTTTTCTTACACGACATCTAACGTAAGGGACAATGTATATCAGACACACACATCACACATCACATATTATAAAACAGATACTGGCACGGATCCGGAATCAAGTTCCAATCTTGCAGGGGTCATAAAATATGGGGTCAACAATCTCCCAGAGCAAAATATTTTATTATTATTTATATTTAGTTTAATATATATTTAATTTATATTTAGTTTATTATAATATCAAATTCTGCAACCTAGAATCATTTATTCAAAGTCATCTAACATATTCATTGTAAGCGACTACTTGCGAAATTTAAATAAGTGTCATGAATTAATCAACAAAAGTAATCATCACAGTTATATTTCATACAATGAATAGGTATACGAATCACGAACCGGTTCGGTTACTTCGTGAATGAGAAATCGGATTAATACGCATCTCAACTATTTGTTTAAAGCAATACGTAATAAGTATCGTTGCAGATAATGATATTTAATGATTTACCCAAAACGATTAAACGACGTAAAGGTATTTACAATGACGTATACTTTTATTCATTTGTAATGTTTTAAACATAAATATATTTTATTAACGCAGCTTGTTGGACCACTAAAGTGGCGGATGAAAGGCGATTGCATGCAGCAGAGATGCGAATGTTGCGATGGATGTGTGGATTAACGAGAATGGATAGAATACGGAATGAATATGTTAGAGGAAGTCTGAAAGTGGTACCTGTGACAGAGAAGCTGAGAAGTGCGCGTTTGGGATGATATGGACATGTGATGAGACGAAATGAAAATGAGGTTGGTAAGAAAATGTTAACTATGAATGTGGAAGGATATAGACGAAGAGGTGGACCTAAGAAGAAATGGATGGATTGCGTAAAAGACGATATGGGTAAGAGGGGAGTGGGCGAAGAAATGGTATATGATAGAAGAGTATGGAAGGAGAAAACATGTTGCGCCGACCCCAGGTAACTGGGAGAAGGGCAGGATAATGATGATGATATTTTATTAACGCAGTTTTTGTATATTTGACTCCAAAACCAAAGTAGAGGTCGAGATTGCGCTTCCTATCTTCCACAGCTCTCCTATTAACTCGATACAGTAATAATAGAGTTGAATATGGGTCATAGAGGAAATATATCGTCAAACCTATTCTCATTCATATGGGTTTATTTTACCTTACATACGATACAGGTCAAGCTAATAAAATGCTAATCAACACACATATACGCAAATTATTTAATATTTATTTGCTTAAATAAGTACCCAATCTTATAACCTGGTGGCTACTAAAGTTCTTAAAAAATAATCTAAACTTTTTTGTCGCGACACAATCATGTGTACAAGTTTGAAGGTCAATCGAATGTCATTGTAATGCTCCAATAACCGCTTTATATCAGGTGAATCATGAGCTTAAAATAATCTTACCGAGTAAATAAATAATTTTAAAAATTAAGCCCTGTTTACATATTTTTTTATTTAAAAGAAAATGGAAGGAATCCTTAAAAAAAAATTATTGCTTAGATGGGTGGACGAGCTCACAGTCCACCTGGTGTTAAGTAGTTACTGGAGCCCATAGACATCTACAACGTAAATGCGCCACCCACCTTGAGATATAAGTTCTAAGGTCTCAGTACAGTTACAACGGCTGCCCCACCCTTCAAACCGAAACGCATTACTGCTTCACGGCAGAAATAGACAGGGCGGTGGTACCTACCAGTGCGGACTCACAAGAGGTCCTACCGCCAGTAATTACGCAAATTATAATTTTGCGGGTTTGATTTTTATTACACGATTATTAATAGTAGTTGCACTATAAGAACGTTTTACAATCAATGTGATAGTTACCAAATATCAGCAACTATGCACAATATTCACGCCGAACGGCCTACATCTATTACAAGGAAGTTAAAACCGGTCCGAGTAAATCCCAATTTTCATAAGCCCTCAAAGATTTACGTAATCCTGTAATACATCTCGGTAGTTGTGGAATCTATGTAGATTAACGAGTTTTGTCGAATAGCAATTAATAATATCGTGTTGCCGGCCCTACAAGGAACTTAACTTTCGCTGTGAGTCCTGACGAGTATTGGCAAGATTAAATGTTCTATATACGGAGTATTAACAATAGACAGTCGTCATCTAAGTAACTAGTTATTTTGTACTTAAGGGCTTAGAATATGTTTAATTTATGTGCTTGTCTATTTTGTCTTTTACTAGTTTCGTACTAACCTTGAAGAATATAATATAATCTATATATTAATACGCGAAGCAAAAACTTTGTATCCCTTTTTACGAACATTGCGCGGACGGAGGAGTATGAAATTTTCCACACTTACAGAGAATATAGAGAAGAAGTGCACAATGCTAATATTTTTTAAAAATAATGCATAAAAGATACATTAAATCAATAAAGAAAACATTACACACACTACATACCATGTACTTGACGCACACACGCATGCATACTATTTATTGTCAAACTTTTGTTCTTGACGTCTGTTGTCAAATTGAGATTAAATATTGTTTGTCTTTGTTAATATTTTTTATAGTGTAGTCTTGGTGAAATTTGTGATTATAGAAGTATAAAATACAATCATAATAGTGTACAAACTATTCCAATTAATTATAGTCGAATTTCGAGTACGGCGGGACCTCTAGTTAATGTAATTAAACAAACGAAATGAAGTGTAGCATACGAAATAAAATATGATAATGAAAAACGAAATATTTAATATAAAAAGTATTTTAAACTATTTCTATTTATACTACACTCGTGCGAACTCTATGTGTCGTCAGCGTCAGTGTGTGTGTATGTGTGTGTTTAAATCAGCTGGCGTCGATTGCAAATTTTCGAGTATGGAGAACCGGCCGGATTAGGGCGGTCCCACAACTTCCGACTTCCATAAACCGAAATTCATGGGATTTTTTTACAAAAAAAATTTTCATCACTTAAATTTTTACAATATTTTTTGCTCTGAGACGAGTGGTATATAAATGTAAGTGATTCAGTTTATTACTTCCGTATCCTCGATCTAGGAATCAGAGATTGTTCACCACGCGCCAAGAGAGCTTAATAAAAACGATATCATAGGAACAGTGCCTATTTGACCCAGTACGATTTAATAAAATAATAATATTGACAGTATTAATAATATAAAGATAATATGTAAATATTGAATAAACAATTTACACATAAATTTCATATTTTACATAAATACCTAAGAAACATAAATGCAACATTATGTATACACTAATTAGATATTTTAAGCTAACACCAATTAAACAGATGATAACAAATTTTATAATTAATGCTCCTCAATCAGTCGTTTGAAACTATTTAAAGTTTCAGTATATCGTATACGTACTAACAGTGCATTCCACAAACTTAATATCTTAACGAAATCTTAAGGAAATTCATATCTTAAGAATTTCCCGTGCACGTTATAAATAGTTCTATCCATGTCGCTAAACTCACATCACTCAGCCTTAATATTATTCTAACATCCTCTACAATTGATTTGCTTCAACAGATAATATTTTAGTACCGATAAAATACCCTAGACTGCTCGCGCAGCGTCTCAATGAGACTTAAGCGGATGTTATCAGAATAATGATACGACATATCCTTCGGAATACATACGAATAGCACATTCATTCTCCCAACGAAAGCAAAAATGGGAGGTTTTTATTTTATTTTTACTCAAACACACACAAAGTATTAATAAATAATCCAATACCAATCATGAGAGTGAAGAGAAAGTCACGAAAAAACATTAGGATATCTTCTTGCAAGAACATTAAAAAATGTAGACCATAACAGAAGGTGGGGATTCATAATTTAAAATATAATCTGATACCTATTATTTAAATCATCATACTAAATGACCCTTTACAGTTTTCAATTATATTTCAAAATTAGCCGATTCAGAGGAACGAAAAAAAAAATCCTCTCACTTATTGTCAATTTTCGATACACGTTACGGTTATATCGCTTATTGCGACATTTGATAATGCGATCAGATTGGTAACGCTGCAATTACTATGATCCGATCGGATATCGTCGGGAATAGGCCCCCACCACGACACCGTCTTATTTTTAGTTATATAAAAAGACAGCACTATCAGACTAATACCAGTTAAGGCTTTTGTGTCCAAAGCAAAATGTTCTCCAAAGTAAGCTTAACTCCTTTCCAAAGATCAAATCGAGAGTACATTATATAAGCGCGTAGGGCAGTCCTGAAACTACTTTAACTATATCGAAATTTCTATTATTAACTCAACAATCAATCTGCTTATATTTTATTGTACTTTTAATTTACATTGGATAAGTAAATATGTACCGAATTTTCAAAATGCTGAAAAGCCTTTGCTCTCAAATGAAATTTTCGCTTCAATACTGTATCTCACAATTTTTTCTTTTCTGTTATTTTAGATTGTGCTAATTTGCGCTGTTGTGGCCGTAAGCCACGCAGGCCTCCTACATCATGGCCCAGCGGTATCGTCTCAGAATATCGTGCGCCATGATCAAACCATCCACCACGAGACGCCCATTCACTATACTTCTCTACATGATGCTCCCGTGGCACAAGCTGCTCCTGAAATCCATGCTGCTCCAGCTATCCACACCATCCAAGAAGCTCCAACCTACCATGCAGCCCCATCAGTCCACGAGGCTTCTTCCTACCAAGAAATCCACTCTGCCCCTACCTACCATGTAGCTCCAGCAGGCCACGAAGCTCCTACCTACCATGCAGCTCCAGCTGCTCACTCTGCAACTACATATCATACAGCTCCAGCAATCCACGCTACTTCAGCTATTCACGAGGTCCCTGCCTACCATTCAGCACCAGCTGTTCATGCAGCTCCAGCTCTTCACGTTTCCACCGCACTTCACGCCGCCTCGGCTGGACATGAAGATCATTATGTTGACGAATATGTAAAGATTATTTTTCACTAACTTTTTCACTAATTTCACCATATTTTAACAATTATTTTAATATTTCAATATCATATTCCAGGCCCACCCTAAATACGGATACTCTTACTCGGTTGAAGACCCTCACACCGGCGACCACAAGTCTCAACACGAGACCCGTGATGGTGACGTCGTCAAGGGTGAATACTCCCTCCTGCAACCTGATGGTTCATTCCGCAAGGTCACCTACACTGCTGACCACCACAATGGGTAAATAAGCAGATATGTCTTGTCAATTTTTTGGCCAAAAACTACCTGATGTGTGCTTATTTTAATCTTATTCTAATCTATTTTAATCTTAATCTTTGAATGTAATTATATATAGTTTTTTTTTTTGTGTCAACAGTTTCAACGCAGTCGTCCACAATACGCCTCCCGTGATACATCATCATTAGGACTTGAAGTCTGCTCGATCTGTGATATTAGTGTTAATTTGCTCAAGTACCTGTAGTCGCGAACACCCATAAAGCCTTTCATTTGTTCTCATGTATGTTTGTATCTTGTCGAGTGTTTTAAATGTTTTTTCCACGTCCTAAAATAAAAACTCAAATCAATTGTGAAAAACTATTATCTCTAAACTGTCTCTTCGAATGTGTATATCTCGTTGTGTTTTGATAGCCTATAGAATAGTTTAATATCATCATAACCAAGCTTTCTAATGGGGATGGGCAAACAGATGTAAATAGGTTGGCTTAAAAACAATAAATTAAAGTTTAGAAAATTACATACTATTTATTTCAACCCGATATAAAATCATCTACACACCGTGAAGAGCTGTTCCATGCGTAACTTCATATTGTTACTGTTTCAAAATTCATTTCGCAACGATCATTAATTTCTGAAATACCAATTAAATATACGACGTAAGCCAAAAGACGAAAGGAAATACTGCAATCTCATATGCATTAAAACAAGAAGTGTTTATTTCACTAACAAGTCCGGTGGACCGTGAGAATATACAGATCTCAGCCAGATTGCACTCCGAATATTACCATACAATGCTGTAATGAGGAGTGAAAGCAAAACGCAACCACTGAAGTGACCGATCAAAAACTAGTTCATGCAAGAATCTCCTAAAATGCAGATATTTAATAAATAAAGTGGACATATTTTTTAAGTTGTAGCAACGATTTTGTCTTCTTCATAACATGAGATGTATATGAATAGTATGAACCTTCAAATCGAAACGAAAATTACTAATTTAAAATTAAAATTACAAAGCAATCATTTCATAAATCTATATAAGTCTATATGTGTAGGTATATAGAATCTAAGAAATATTACTAAAACACATACACAAATAAAAATAATGAATCGACGGCAGAAATAGGCATGTTGGTAGTACCAGGCAGGTACCACTGAAATAGAGCTATTATTAACATAATAGCTAATGCTACTATTCCAAAATTTCTTGGCACTGTACGGTCTAACTGATGGAAAGTGGTCATCGTCGCCCATAAACGTCAGCAATGCCAAGCCGAGCTGCCGCCTAAGCCCGATTAACATATTTATACAAGCATTATAACGAAGGCTTCTTATTTTATCTTATTTCTCCTCAATTCCTTATTTTTACTCCTACCCTTAAAAACTGACTATTACTATAACAAACGCTATACGAGCATTCCGAGATCATACGTATTACATTAATTAATGAGGTCGTTAATAAGGTATTATAAATTTGAACACCGTCCACATTAAATGCTCACAAATCTCTCTATTTGTTAGTGCCGTAAATCAAATGGCTTCATGGCTGCATCGACGCTACGTAAGAACAAAAAGTTCTACTCTAGTTTAACTGATTTTTCTGATAATAAATCAGTAAAAGTATAACAAAAACTGTAAGAAATATTATAAGAATATAATAATTTGAATTAATCACTCTCTAGATTTCGACTTCACGATGCTACCGATTTCTGCCACAAAGACATACATAAATAATATCAGTCAAATTGAGACCTCAATATCATGTTTCGCAGCGGATGCACTCATATTCTGGTAGCTCTCATTTTCCCATCCGGCGTCAAGAAATAGAAGCTCCATAAAATCAAGATTTATCTCGGTGTGAACAAAAAATCAATTAAGAATTAGCATGTAGCAATAAAAATGACATTGGTTAAAACGCGGTTGCGTGATATGTTACCAGACAAAAAGTTTGTATGTAATAAAACTGTTGTAGTCAAATACTAAGATTTACTAGTAATGACATTAGTCCGCCATCGTTCTAGCGGAAAAGCTATGTATAACAATAATAGATACAATTAAATTATTAAAAAAGGATTTACTCTTAACTAACCTACACTAACTAACTAACAAAAGGTCATAAACAATATTAAATTTACGTTTAGAAATGATAATGTACGTAGACGAGTGGCCGTAGATGTGAATTTAAATATTAAGTGCTCGGTATTTCCTGTTTAAGAATTTGAATCTTGACTTGTTAAAAGTGACAGGCACAGTTTTTTATTATTTAATTTCAGATTTGTATTTCTGTTTTTTTTAGCAAACTCTGTCAACTAAACGATCTAGTAGATTTTAACATATACAAATTATAAAGCGACATTCGTTAATTAATTTTAGTACAATCGTTTAATTGTTTGTAGTAAATAATTGTTTTTCAGAATAATTTAATTTATATTATGTACGCTGTTTAATGGTGGATTGGGTATATTCAAGTGTCTGTTTAGTGTTTTATTTTTAAGCTTTAATGTCTCCATGTTTGGGTAAATGCGCGTCAATTACCGTTTATTATAAAAAAAAAAAGAACACAATATTCCTAACCTAAAAGTACATGTTATTATCCGCAACATGCTTCCTCAAAAAGTACAATACTTACTTTCAGCTACAAGCGTCGTCATAAGTAACATAATATAGGTCCACTATCCTTGGGTATATTGTAACCTCATACAGATCGATACCACCATCCTGAATATTTCTGCCGCAAAACAGTAATGTTCCGGTTGTAAGGTTAGGTGAATAGTCTTTTGAAATTTGAAATTTTTGAAATTTGAAATTTGAAATTAAATTTAGAAATCATGTCTCCACATGGGCGGTCGTATTCACTTGTGTCTAAGTCAATGATTACCCACAAGTGGGTCGTGAGCTATTTCACCTACATAGGTAATGGAAAAAACAAAAACGAAAAACATATTATTAGGTCTGAAGATCTTTATTTATTATAATAATCTGCATGACATTGAAATTGCATGACATTGCTGGGCTTTGTACTCTTTACGATTAATTTCTTATATTGTGTTCTAGGAGTTTGAAGACTTAATCCAAAAAGGAGATTCAAATTCTAATATTATCTATTAAGTACGTCAGCGCAAAAAATTGTTTTGAGATATGTTACAAGGTACAATTACATCCATTCTTTAAATGTATTAGGCAATAATCCAGAGATGCTTAAGCAGTATATTCATTATTTCAACATTACACAAGACTTGCCTCGCCATTCATGCACGTTATCAATGTAATAAAACTCCGAATCGATGTCTGCACAATGAATATATTGAATACACGATTACCAAAAAAAATATGAGCACAAAAACGTCGGTGCCTGTAAAGGTTTTCATTAAAAAATTAAGATTATACGGTGACCTTCAAGTGAAGCTCTGTCCATTTACCGCACAGGCAAGCCGGTTGAGAGAAATATGCGGAGCGGGCTTTGCAAGCTGTCCGCGCAACGTAATGTTGATGTTACACCGAGAACCGCTACAATAAAATAATGTTATTACGTTACTCGTTTGTAATATGTGCGTTCGGCTGAGCGGTCTCACGTGTTTTATCCTTTTTTTTTAATTTATGAAGTAATTCTTCCATTACTTTATTTAGTTTAAATTTTAAATTTAGTACCATTACCATAAGGTAAGTATCGTATGAGTACTTTAAGAAAATGCCTTTATTTAGCGATAGTTAGAGTGGAGCAGACGCGGGCGTCACTGGTTCATACCAATTTGAGACCACATTTTTCATATAGAAATTCAAGATCACTGACAATATATTGGCGAGCGTTTACCATAGCGTCTAGATAATATAAAGTGAATTCTGCCTTCCACATAGAGGCGTCAGTTCTAGTAACATTTGCATTCAACTATACACTATCCGCAAAATTCGCAACTAACTAATAAGACGATATATAACCATGACCACTCCGTCAGGAATGTACGACTGAGAAGAAAAACCACTATCCTTATAAATGTTACTTCAGAATGTTAATGGCTATTAAAATTTTAAATTAAACGTTAAATTTTGAGGATTATTAGCTCGGCTTTATGTTTGAATATTATTTATATTATTATACCGTAATTTACGTACTACCGCCCAATGTGTCCCAAACCTGTCGTTGTGTAACAGTTTACTGGAGCAACCCAGAACGCTACTTTCTTACCGGCTGCTATGGTACAGCTTTGTTCATAATGGACAACAATACGGAAAGATAAAATTGTAGTAGGGTTTTATAAATGTATATAGTAAATTTGCTTTGAGCTAAATACCAACCTTGATATCTCCTTAGTTTCTATCTTCTATAGGTAATAAGGCTTTTCTTTATCTTGCACGTACTACACAATACCAACGTCTAGCCTATTTTAGCAGCAAAATTATAATCTCAATGGTATAAATAAGGTTTCGAATCCAAGTGCAACATCTTCCAGATAAGATCTTTTATTATCTAAGAATATTAGACTTATAATTTCAAAAGTAACAAGTGATTTCAAGTCGCCTAAGAACAAAATATCGACTACATATCCGTTGTTTCAACATAAGAATAAATATGGCTTCGATACGAAATATTTGTTACATTTTGAGTTTTTCAAATACTTTTTTAACTAAAAGCCGAAATATGAATCGTGTGAAAAGAGCTTTATAATAACCTTGAACAAAATAAAAAAATCACTAAAATGACGTAAGGTAAAGGTGTAAAGGTGATCGTGTTCAGTGGTGTCATATTATGCTGGGCCGGTTTTGTTGTATCGGGTGACATACACCCGAACCGCTTCCTCACTTGTATAAAACCCACCACTGCACTTGGGAACTTATCAAACGTACCCCACGCTTCAGTAAGGCATCTCAACATGTTCTTCAAAGTGAGATATCCTTCGCCGGAATTAATAAATAATATTTATTACGCACTCTTAATTATATTTAATTGAATTATTCGTCTTACAGATTGCTGTAGTCTGCTCGATTTTGGCTATTTGCCAAGGTGGTGTTATAGACGAGGGCCACGGCCATGCTGTGTCTTCCCAAAGCATCGTTCGCCATGACGAGCCTTCTCATCAAGCAACGGCACATTATACCCCAGTATTGAGTCATGCTGCTCCAGTACTGACTCACGCAGCCCCTTTGATTCAACATGCCGGTCCTATTGTTCACGCCGCCCCCGTGGAACATTCTTCGTATATACATGCTTCGCCAGTAGTCCAACACTTCAGCCCTGTGCAACATGCTCCAGTCGTGCACCACGCTGCGATTCCAATTGCCGTCGAACACTCCGATCATGTCGAAGATCATGTAAGTAATAGCACACATGTAATAACTCACACATATGTCGAAGATTATCCAATTAGGTTATCCGATTTTTTATATTGCTTAGATGGGTGGACATGCTCACAGCCCACCTGGTGTTAACTGGTTACTGGAGCTCATAGACATCTATAACGTAAATGCACCACCCACCTTGAGATATAAGTTCTAAGATCTCAAATATCGTTACAACGGCTACTCCACCCTTCAAACCGAAAGGCATTACTGCTTCAGGGCAAAAATAGGCAAGGTGGTACCTACCCGTGCGGACTCACAAGAAATCCTACTACCAGTAAAAACATAGCATTCTCATTCTCTCTAAGCACATTATCTCTAAGCAAAGTATTGAAATGTATTTTCTGTGCACCAACATTGTATAGATCTTTCTAGTATGTGGTGATTTCAATCAAAATTATAATTGTATAGTTACGGAAGAAATATTAAGTTTATCTTCGCTACTTCCGATAGTTCTTGAAAGATTGATTAAGCATGAGGGATATACTGTGGTTCCGTACAGTACATTCCTTTACTAAGGTCAATTAAAATCAATTATATCGAAAAAATACTGAATGAAAAATAATACGAAATTATAATGCCTCATGTTATTCGAAGGCTCTAACTGGAATTAAACTCGGACACCACATAACGTTACACGAAACAAAATTCACCAATACAAAGAAAGTGAAAGGCATCTTAGATACTATTATGATTAAAAAATGTGATCAGTTAATACAACCCAATTAAATATTTTATTGTGTAAGCCCCTTGTCGTTATTAGTCTACAGACGATTTTGCAACTATTTATGGGCAATCTATCAAGCGGTTGTTTGAATCGTTCAACTATTTATCAAAATAACCATTAGTTTGTTTACGAATAAAACTCTCGACCTTAACAGGTCAAGCTATGCGTGATTGTTTGTTAGTGAAAGAACTATCAGCATAATATAACATGATAAAATGACTAAAAGGTAAACTGATTTTTGGTCCAATGATGGAATATGTTTGAATTGAATTTGTAGAATATATTGCAACAAATTAAACTAATAAGTTTGTTCATTTAACATATTTGATTACAATTACGCTGGTAACGAATATATTACATATGAACTGGATAATATTCTCCAGGCTCCCGCGAAGTATGAGTTCTCATATTCCGTCGAGGATCCCCACACCGGCGATCACAAGTCCCAACACGAAACCCGTGATGGTGATGTCGTGAAAGGCGAATACTCTCTACTCCAGCCTGATGGTTCCATCCGCAAGGTCGAATACACAGCTGACCACCACAACGGGTAATTTTTCTATTCAGCTTACGTCATATCTAAAACAATCGTGTAATTACGAAGTGTTGCGAACATATAAGTAAGAAAATTAGTTTACATCAATTTGCGCCAACAATTGTCCTATAGAGTACTATAGATGACTATAAAATAAATCTTACACAAACTGTTTTGTAGTAAAATTGTGAACAACGATTGGCGTTGGTCGGATAGTCCTCGAATTATTTTAGAACGTAGATAATCTTAGCATTGTGATGACTTAGAGTAAATCTTAATTCAATTTGTTCAGAAAACGCCACTGCAATAACTTACTAACTTATTTCGTAACCGAATTAGTAACGATTCTGTGATTCTGAATAGGAGTCTAATTGATTGTTAAACTTTTTTTGTAGTAATGTATCTTAATTTGTTACATCAGATTCAACGCTATTGTACACAACTCCGAGCCTGACGCACACGCTGCACCTCCATCGCCGGCTCCTGCTGTCCACGCCGTCCCCGCAGCTCATTCCGCTCCAGTAGTCCATTCTGCCCCTGTGATTCACTCTGCTCCAGTGCTTCACTCTGCCCCTGTAGTTCATTCAACCCCTGTGGTTCACTCCGCTCCCCTAATTCACTCCGCTCCCGTGGTTCACTCCGCTCCCCTAGTTCACTCCGGCCCCGTTGTCCACACAGCGTCTCTGTACCACGCCACTCCTCTTGTACACTCAGCTCCTCTCGTGCACGCCGTACACGCTGCACCAGCACACTACATCGCCGCTCATCATTGAATAAAATTTTCGAGAATCCAATATTTGTAATCTTAACTTCTATTTAATTATTTAAAAAAAAACTGATTAAAATATTTCTGATTGAATACGTATTCTTTGACATCAATTCCCTTACTATCTCCCTTACAATACATTTACCTAATGGAGAAAACGTTCGCTTGTTGTTCCGTCTTGAACAAAACATATCGGATGTATGATGTTAGGTAACAGAAAATCGTTAATTACCCACTATTCATGTTCACGTAATAACAAAAAAATATCACAACACTATA
Source organism: Bombyx mandarina (assembly GCF_003987935.1). The sequence continues at coordinate 191,250 of NW_021011511.1, read as the reverse complement.
TAGTGTACATTCTTGCGCTTGACGTTTTTAATTGGCAGTGAATAAAAAAACATGCTTCGTGCATTCATACCAAACCTAATAGCACAGAACAGAACTTGAATTTCGACTAGCACTAGAACATCAACGTATTTAGCGTTATTTTTTATTGTTTATGAGCTCATAGCCCATCTAGTGTAGTGGAGCTCATAAACACAGTAGCCCCAGGAAATCCATCAGCTTGTACCTGTATAATACAATAATATTAATACGTGAAGCAAAAACTTTGTACCCCTTTTTATGAAAATTGCGCGGACGGAGGAGTATGAAATTTTCTACACTTATAGAGAATATAGAGAAGAAGTGCACAATGCTAATATTTTTTTATATAAATAATGCATAAAAGATACATTAAATCAATAAAGAAAACATTACACACACACACTACATACCGTGTATTTGACGCACACACGCATGCATACTATTTATTGTCAAACTTTTGTTCTTGTCGTCTGTGGTCAAATTCAGAATAGATTAAATATTGTTTGTCTTTATTAATATGTTTTTATAGTGTAGCCTTGGCGAAATATGTGATTATAGAAGTATAAAATACAATCATAATAGTGTACAAACTTACAATTTTAATTAATTATAGTTGAATTTCGACTACTGCGGGAACTCTAGTACAATACAAAAATATTAGGACAAGCAGTTCAATCATTATTTTTCGGAAAGCCACAGCATAATTTTCATACAATTCGCGATAATCACAGCAGAACGAGATCGAATCTCACTTGTTTAAAATACATGTAAACTTACTCTTCAAATCCATTATTATATACAGTATAAAAACATTGAAGATCACATTAGTTTGACACAGTGTAGTTATTAGTAGCATCATAATATGACGGAAGTGCACAACGCTATTTGTTATCTTAATGTTATAGTCGTATCATGGTAAAATCTGGCCCACGATTGTACAAAACAGTCACGAAGCAAGGCTTTCTTACATTTTGTAATGTCCCATGAATGCTATATGAAATTAGCTTAAGCAACAAAATTTATATACCTTATATTTATATATCTTTAAATGTTTGTATAAGATGTCTGTTGCAATATCTCGTATTCTTCGAAATAGGTGCTCTGCATAATTATACATTGTTTTTCATTGCGTTACAGATAAGAAATACTTTGGTAGGAATTATATTAGTATTTCGAGCTTATTTCTAATGTAAGTGCTTGAGACAATACTTGGAACTCCATAAATATTATAAAATGAATTGACTCCACCAAATTACACCTTTAACAGTTCGTTAGTTGCAGTTTTTAATCAGGCCTACAAATTACTTGATTAGGTTTTTTGTCCGCTTCCTAATGATAACTAAACTCCATGGACATAACTCAGAAACGAGCTTCTTTTCCTCTATATTTTTTTTTTCGAATTTATTAAAATATACTAGCAAATATATACATTTCAATAAAAGAGAGTCAGTGAGACAAACTCATAGTTTGTCTGTCACTGACTCAAGTTGATAACCTTATTATACTTATGGTCCGAAACAAACAATATATTTTGGTTTAATATTATCTAAGTACATAACCGAAGCACATCCGAATTCTTTTCTTATGGAGATTAACGTCTTCTATGACTTTGTGCAACACATTCTTCGAAATATGCGTATCAGCCCGGCACATACGAGCCTAATCAAACCGATTATTCTGTTTATTTAACCTCTAAAATTCAATAATATACAGTTCACTGTTATTTCAAATTATCTAAATGTCAATAGCGTACGGAAAACAACAGACAATAAATAAATATTGTTGATGATTTTATATTATGTATGTATACATATTTAAAAATATCTTGAAGCGTGTCCAAGAAACAAAAGATGAGGATGCTTGCGAACCTTTTTATTTAATGATCAGTGCAAAACCAGTGCTAAGAAGCAAGGTTGAATAAATTATATGGTGTGTTATATTGCACTCAGCGGCCCACATGTTGGGGCGCAACGCTCTACTTATCAACCATAATTAAAGCTAACGAGATAGGCCGGCGAAAATTTAATAAGTGTGTAAATAATTATTTAACGATTAAGTAACCAAAACAGAGAGCGGCCGCTTGAGAACAATGCTAATGCATTTCAAAAAATTATAATAATGTATAAATTGGTCAGTAACACTTTGGTCAATAATCCGCTCCAAAATATTTAGTAAAGGTGGACGGACGCATATAGACATTAGAAGATGAAATTGAATTTATCAATAGACTCTTGAAATTTCACCCAAAATTGCATTCGTTTCATTTTATTTAGCAGTTTTGATCATCAGTTTCTATTGATAAGAGGCCTTGCGATCCCGCTCGATTGAGGACCATCATCTGGCTTATTTCTGCCGCGAAATAGTAATAAGTTCCGGCGTGAATGGTAGGACAACCGTGATACTATACAATTATTGGTGGTGATTACTGGTGGGGATTACTGATGATAGGACCTCTTGTGAGTCCGCACGGGTAGGTACCACCACCCTACCTATTTCTGCCGTGAAGTAGTAATGCGTTTCGGTTTGAAGGGTGGGGCAGCCGTTGTAACTATACTGAAACCTTAGAACTTATATCTCAAGGTGGGTGGCGCATTTACGTTGTAGATATCTATGGGCTCCAGTAACCACTTAATACCAGGTGGGCTGTGAACTCGTCCACCCATCTAAGCAATGAAAAAAAAATATTGGAACCTGACTTCATATCTCAAGTTGGACGGGACCATAAACGTAATTATGTACTATATTAGGTTATATTAGGTTATATTACTATATTAGGTTCTAAAAACCATTTCACACCAGATAGCCTATTCTTATTAAAGGACTTAGGACAATAAAATGTTTGCGCAATTTTATGAAACTTATTAAATAGGATAAATTATGGCTTTTACTAAAACGAAGTTATCTTAAAAAATCAGAAAGCCATTAGAAAGTACACGTTTATGCTCTGCACTAACTTTAAATTAAGCACGAAATCCTAAAATGTAATTACCAGCCTACAAAACGAGCGCCTACTTACACTGTAACAAAATTAACATTTCATGACATAATAATTTTTGCATGTTACATAATTTTCATTAAATGTTTCTCTTTTAACATTACACATAATTTTCTAATTTAATGAAATTGCTTTATTACTTTTTTTTACTTTTCGGCTACAGGAAAAATGTATATCCGTTAAGCATTTTAGGGATTTAAAATATGTTTTGTGAAAGTCGGATTTTTATCTATACTAATATTAAAAAGCTGAAGAGTTTGTTTGTTTGAACGCGCTAATCTCAGGAACTACTTGTTCGATTTGAAAAATTCTTTCAGTATTAGATAGCCCATTTATTAAGGAAGGCTATAGGTATATAACATCACGCTAAGACCAACACAAGCCGAGCACCAATAAAGAATGTTTCAAAATCGGTTTTTTTTTCCATTTTGAGAGCTTCCGCTGCGTGCGTTGCAGAAACTGTTAAATTTTCGCTAAAATAATGTATGACAGAATTGTTCCCCTGTAAAAGATCTAAAAAAAAGTCCGCGACAGCATGTCTTTATGTTAAGTTTGGCTCACTATAATCTTTTTTTTGCTAACCAAGTTTGTTCTAAAATAAAGCATTATTTGTATTACACGGACGAAGTCGCGGGCAAAAGCTAGTTGTTCTAAGTAACAGTTAAACAAGCTCATAGTTCACCTCGTGTGAAGAGATTAGAGGCCATAAATATCACGCAGCAACAGCTGTTATATAGTATTGTGAACTCGCGCAATTACGGAACGAATCGTCCAACTATTCTGCATACTTCTGCAGGATTTTACTGGTGGTAGGACCTCTTGTGAGTCCGCGCGGCTAGGTACCACCACCCTGCCTATTTCTGCGGTGAAGCAGTAACGCGTTTCGGCTTGAAGGGTAGAGCAGCCGTTGTAACTGTACTTGAGACTTTAGAACTTATATCTCAAGGCGGGTGGCGCATTTACGTTTTAGATGTCTATGGGCTCCAGTAACCACTTAGCACCAGGTGAGCTGTGAGCTCGTCCACCCATCAAAGAAAAAAAAAAAAAAATGAAGCGATCATGAGTTCTGGCTTGAAGACTTGGACAGTAGTTATACACTAGAATTGAAGTCTCAACCCTATCTCAATACACAGATGTAGGTAGCGGTGCTTCTATTTTGTCTATGTTGTCTGGTCGATCCAACTTCATAGCAAAACACCATGAATACTTCCGCGCGTTTAGACGAAAAATATTTAAGACGTACTTTTAAATTATTTGAAGAACACGAGCTGAACTATATCAAGTTTCTATGTTATTTAAATGAAGATTTTTTTTTTAAATCACGCCACGTTAACTGGTCCCGTGATAAGTTCGTAAAGAACTTGTGTTACAGGTACCAGATAACGGAAATAAATGTAAGATTTTTATTATACACACACATATATTTAATATACATCCATAACCCTGGAAAAGACATTTATATTTATCATACAAATATCTTCCCTTGGCGGGATTCGAACCCGCGACCCCCTTGTGTAGTGACCATGTAACTTACCACTACACCAGACGGCAAATTGATTTACGTACTCGAAAATTCATTTCCTCATTGCATTTAGTCATAAAACAAGAGTCACGTAGTTACTTATCTGATCATTACAATACTCTGTGGAGAACAGAAAGGGTCGTATAACTTTCTACATGGAAATCTCTTTAAATGTTGATTTAAAAAGGAAAGTTCAGAAGAAATTTGTGGAATAGCAGGTGATGGTAATGTGAAAATTGGAGTAAAATAAACTTAGGCGAAAATTTTCAATGAGAATATTAAAATAATATGCAAAAATGTAGTTGAAAAGAAAATAAATATTTAAGAATTTTATTAAATCCAGAATTAGTTGAAACCAAAAAAATCATTAAATTTTAAATTAACCTAAGTTTTAAATTATATAATTTCAATGATTAGATTTAAATAAAATTAAGAAAAGCTATTATTAGATTAATGCTATGTTATTTAATAACTTTAACTTTGAATTCCTAATTGTTCATAAAAATACTTATAATTTTTCTCAAATAGAAAATAGTTCTCACCTTGAACCACGAATGATATAATTTTACGTAATTCTTGTATCATTGTTAAATTACCGTATACTTGCGTGGTGGTCGCGTGCATCGCATCTCGCCTCGATACCAATATAAAAGACAGACAGTTCGACTCTTCAACACCAGTTGAGTGTGGTCGTGCAGACGAAACAAACCTTATTCAAACGCAAAATGATCGCTAAAGTAAGTGGCTCCTGTGGGTTAATATCCCGATCATTAAGTGAAAGGATTGTCAGCGCATTGTTGAAACTATTAATATTTATTTATTTGATTTTTCTTTTGATGCACTACAAGGGTGGCTCTGTATTTACATATTTATTTTCATGTTTGTTTTATATAAAAAAAAACCTTTTTTTTCACGTTGATTTTTTACTCTTGCAGTCCACTAAAAATCAAGTCTCCTGATGATCTAATCTACCTTCTTCCAGATTACTTTCGAATTTCTGTTTTTCCCAGGCCGCAGTAATCCTGTCCGTGGTAGCACTAGCAAGTGCTGGTGTAGTCCAACTAGCAGGCCACGGATACGGCGGTGAGGAGTACGGCCACGAAGCGATCGCGTACGCCCCAGTAGCCGTTGCGCCAGTCGCGCATTACGCCGCACACGAAGACACGCATGTCGATTACCATGTGAGAAAATCATAAATTAGATACGTCTAGAAACATTCTCAATGTTGAATATTATCGATAGCACAATATCTGATAATAATCAAATTAAGTTACTTTCGAGATGATTTTTAAATTCAAATAATACGATTAGTACCTATACAATAAAAAAAAACATGACTTAAATACGGATTATGATAAAGTTTGTTACAAAAAACGTAGAACTATTGATAAAATATTAAAAAATTCCATGGTGAATTCTCACGTAAATGCAGAACACAAAGAAAACGTACGGTCAAATAATTTGCGTAAACAATACATTTCACAACATCCGCTAGTTTCTGGTAAGGGACTTATAAAGTTAACAAGAACCGAAAGCTACAATGTATTCATGCAATGTATCGTTTTATGTTAGTACTGATCATTAACCTCTATAAAACTCTAGGCTATTGTTAGCTTGCTAAAGTTATAGTCTGTTTAGATCCAAACTTGATACAGGCGAGCTTAATTTATAAGCTAATTCGAATAAAATCATGAAAAGAGGTTCTACTCGTTTAGAGTCAAAACAAAAAAACAGTTGGTCTAAAAAAATACATAGGTTATTTAAAAAAAGAAACTAACCTTTACATTTAGGAATCAAAATCGTTTTTAGAATTAAAATCCAGTCAAGGGATCGTAATTCAGTGAATTGTAACAGCCTTCACTAATGAACATTATCCGTTACGTGTAACGACGTGTAGACACAGTAATCGCCTTAAAACTCATTAGTGATGCAATTCTGTCACACTAACATTCACAAACAGTACAAATATTGGTCAAGGATACAGAAAGAAACAATGGGAGGACGAGATCTTTCTGCACAATGATCTGATAACGTTACAAACAATGCGAAGATTTCAATTCAAAGCAAAATTTTCGTATTGCCATAGAAATTTGATTAACAACAGTATTATTACCACCGTCTTCATGTAGTAAAAATTTTAATAGTTTAAAGTTTAGTCTTTATTGTCATACTTACATAACGAAGACTTTCCATGATTATATTATATACACGCAGAGAAATAAGCGCACATTCTAATTGACTAGAAAAAGCCTGGTATGTAAATGACAGTGCATTTTTTCCCTAGTTACGTTACGCTCAAACAAATATTAGAATTTATTAAATACGTTAATTAGAGTATTTGTAATTGTTTCCCTGGGCCTATATTACAAGTTGTTTCGTAATATAATAGTAACAGGTTAATAATTGACAGCTTGCATAAACTGCTCGTGCCGTTTCTGCACTATCAATGTTTCCGGGTTATGATACCTATCAACACAATAATTAAATAGGCACCTGACTTATTACATCACAAGTTAAATTAAATCGACATTTAAATTTTAATATGTAATTTCACCTCTAAACACAACAAAATAATTACGCTAAAACCATTGTAATAAGTTTTCGTTGTTGATTTTATATGATTGCTTTAACGGATGAGCAAGCTGGATGCCCACGGCAATAGGCCGTAAATAGTTAACTGACTAATGGAGACATGACAACGTGAGTATTCACGTATTCATCCACTTTGAGATATTAGGTTGAAATCTCAATTGTATTGAATAATGGACCCTTCAAACAGGAACACATGACCGCTTTGTGACAGAAATAAGCAGGATGGTAGTACCAACGCGTGCTTACAATACGCCCTGCACCACTAGTAATTACCCAAATCATAAAATGTTGATGGGTTCGATTATTATTATATAATTATGTATTTCACACCGGACGTCTACCATTTTAGCTACAATGGCTTGGCTTGTTTCTCACTGTTCATATTCGGGCTTGTCGTACGGCATTGGTACCAAACCGAAGAAACTCCTAAAATATTGATACATAAATAAAAATACTCAGTTAAATTTAACAAAATTACGCGTTAAGACAGCGAGCGGTGTTACTTCATGACGCATATTAGCATTTGTTAAATAACCAACATATCGCATGGCGCATTATACAGTGTAACCGTTATACAAAATTCAGGTTCGATTTGTTGTCGTGTTGTCATAAATTGAACGCCGTCGGGTAATGATTTGAGGTAATCTACATTTACTGACGCAACATAGAGTCCTAGTCGTGATTGTAGGGCCGATAGCATGGCTGGTGGAGTGCTTGCAACACGAAACCGTCCAGAAAGTAATAATCCTTTGGATAAAAGCTGTTTGCATGTGTTGCATTGTATCGTGGAGTCGCACGCTCGCTTTATTGTCCCTTGTCTAAGCAAATTACAACTTGACAATAACTTGAGCCGGTTGCTCCACATAATGCGAATCTAGATTATATAGTTGCGTATTCTGTATCTGCTATCGCAATGCATTCTTAAAATATCATCTCATGATTTATTCGTAACGCAATTTTGGAGGTCTTGGTTTTTATATTTATCTTAAAGCGATAAATAATTTGTAAACTTTAATTTAAATAAGTTTAACTATATCATTTAAACTAACTACTTCCTAACTTTTTAAAAATACTGGTAAAATAAAGTATTTGTTGCGATGTATTGAACGGTCATAGTAATCGTGTTTTGTATTTAAATCGTAGGGATAGGATAGTTTCAATATAATTGACTCAGTTTTGTCAGAAGGATTTCCAGTGTCTTTGGAATTCAATAATCTTTTACCAGTAGGTGGGCTAGATGAGCTCGTGTGATCCAATTTCAATTCGACAGGTAATTTGTAAAACTGAATTTTATCAACAGGCTCATCCCAAATATGACTACTCCTACTCAGTGTCAGACCCTCATACCGGCGACCATAAGACCCAGCATGAGGCCCGCGATGGTGATGTCGTAAAGGGAGAGTACTCTTTGCTCCAGCCCGACGGCTCGTTCAGAAAAGTTACATACACTGCTGACGACCACAATGGGTGAGTTTTTTTTTTAATCTTCAGTAGTATGTATGTACTATTATTTGCCGCATACTACTTTAAATAGAAAACTGAAAGTATTCCTAACATATGTACAGGGTATTAATGTAATATAAAAATTTTAGTTTAATTTTATTCAAAATTGAATTGATGTCGCTTACCAAAGTTCGTTTGGGCTAAAATTAGGTTTTTGCCGTGAAGCAGTAATGCGTTTCGGTTTGAAGGATGGGGCAGCCGTTGTAACTATACTTGAGATCTTAGAACTTATATCTCAAGGTGGGTGGCGCATTTACGTTGTAGATGTCTATGGGCTCCGGTAACCACTTAACACTAGGTGGGCTGTGATCTCATCCACCCATCTAAGCTATAAAAAAAATTAAAAAATTATTTCATAAATTTTTTTATATTTTTCAGTTTCAACGCAGTAGTACACAACACCGCACCCGCTCATCACGAGTACCACCACTAGCGATCAACGGCAAATAGCCCCTTCTAATGTGATATTTAACACTTAAACCTAATTTAGATAGTTTTTAGTCGACAGAAAATTATTGATATAAAACTGCGGCGAAAATAAACCTGTTAAAAACATTGTTTTGTAATTTATTTATTCCTTCGAATGACATATGTACGTGCTTGCGAAATAGTGGCAAATACTATTATACCAACACAATATTGAGAGAGAGTTTTTTAATGATTTAATTTTAAATATTTGCTAGTGCTAGAGCAGTGCGAGCCCACGCGGATTAATACTAATTTCCTATAAAATTTAGCAGCAACAATAACGGTTTTCGAGTTAAACAATACAATCGTTATACATTACAAATTAAACTTCTATCTCGAGTCACTAAATGGGTAGCGAAATTCACATTTTAATCTCAATGGACTCCAAGAAAGTCTTCATTCCAAGTAATGTCAAATAGATATTTGTTAGAAAAACACTGTAAGTACACATCACATTTGGTGCTCATATGTTACCTATCCCTAAGGAGATCCCAATGAAAATGCCGCAATTCACATCAGACGTAGGGGTGAAGTTTCAATTGTGTTGCATAAGGATTAGACCCTTAAAATCGGAATGCATCAGTGCTTCAAGGCATGAGGCAGAAATAGGCAAAATGGTGAAGTAGACAAAGATCGAAGAAATGAGACCGATCAATGCGTTTTCATAAGTATCAGTCTATAGCTAAAATAGCAATAATCACACTGAATATATGCAGACAATCTAAGTATATGTATAAATGAGCCATAAGAAATAACTATATGATGACCGAGCTTTGCTCGTTTTTTTTTTTTGATAACGCCATCTTGATGTGTCTTTAAAGCAGTTAGTTGCCCTCAATTAAGAAAAATAGTATTATTATTCGCCAATAGATGTCGGGAATAGTTGATTATTGAAAACACGAATAAAACAACATTTTCTGAAAATAAATCGTAGCTAGATCGATTTATCGCCCCCGAAATCCCCTGTATACTAAATTTTTTTAAATCGTTGGAGCCGTTTCCGAGATTCAGATTATATATATACATATATATATATATTAATATACAAGAATTGCTCGTTTAAAAGTATAAGATATACTACTTACTATTTTTAGCGCCCAATGACCCCAGATTAGTGCCTCGTGAGCTCACTTACTCGTTCGGCGAATCTACCTACGAAGTCACTAGAATAGGTAAAAAAAACCAAAAGCAATAACAGTATCTATAAAGCACTAATTTCTACCCAATTTATAGAAAATTTTAAATGTCTTGCGATTGGTCTCGACTGCTTTAACGTGGAATCCAAATTTGAAACCCGGCCGGGGCTAGTGTATTTCGAATATTTATTATCCGGTGTTTACTTTTTCTTGTTACATGTTTATAATTCAGCTGCAATGTGGCTCGGAGGTGTTGAGGATGGAAACGTTTTTGTTCTTTTTAACGGCATATACCGCACTTATTTAACCAGTTGACAATTCCGTGAGTTTTGTGTGCGCAATTGTACTCCAGTTCCAGAATTCGATAAATAAACAATTTCGTTTTTATTTTATTTATTACATTTATGCACACATCTTTTACTAAATGAGTGCAACATTTTATCACAGCATACACTTTTGTTAGAACCAAAAATCGGGCCTAACGTAACGTTTGAACGTATCGTAACGCCAAAGTTTTATAATAACATAAACAATCGTGAATCCTTGACTTCATATAAGAATATAGGGACTAAGATCGATCAAAATTTGGTTGTCACTCTGTATCTTCGAAAGAATCATTTTGAAACCAAATGTATATTAGAAAAACATATTAGTTAGTATAATTTTAAATAATTTAATCAAATTCATAAGGTTTGGCTGCTTGATGAATATGTCTCGTTTAATAAGACAAGAAGCAAAGAATATAAGGAAGAAAGGTATAGGAAGCAAACGCATCTATCTTTTAAATAGAAAAGTAAAAAAAAACGAATAACAAATTATCATTTATAACTTATAAATATCAATTGTATTTACCACTCACTCATGAGATCTCCGAAACTGATCTTCTGATAGACTAAATTTGGCACAGACACTCTTTTGCCATGCAGAGACTTACTAAAAAGGGATATTAAGCAAATTAACAATATTTTAAATTCATAACCATAATTAGAAAAAAATATACCAAGTATACATTTTAGAGAATATGGCCTAAAATATTTGTTTAACGAATACGATGCTACAGGCGAGCTGTGTCTTTGAGGTACATATGTTAATCTCAAAATGTATAACATGAAATTTATTCTATTATATCTGTCAATAAGAACCCGCTTAAAATCGGCTTAGCTGTTTCGAATATCAGCTCCGATCAATCAACAGCTGGGCGACAGACTTGTGAACAGAGAAAAATATGCGTTTAGAGAAACAAATAATAATATGTAACAAGTTTAACGCGGGTGAAATAGCGAGCAATGTCTCTAATGCTTATGAAGCTAGCTAATCTATTTACTATACTATAATATAGTACTATACTATATATACGTTAGAAAGATATTGCAGACAAATTATAACTTCGTTTATCGTTTGGTACTATTATAATTACGACTTGATACCTCTGAGATAACTCGATGCTCCTGAGAAAAATGGTCATAGCTGTCGCACATAGAGACAGACGGACGAACAACAAATATGTTTTGTCAGCGGCTCTTATATGTATCATACAACGATTTTTATATCTATAACGATGTGAATCAGTAAAATGCTATAATTGAGTTCATCACAGTTCGAGATTAAGATTTGAAATTTGTATCAAGAGTAAGAAATTTAAACTTTAATTATTGGAAATTTGATCTTTTGTATTATTCCAAAACTCCAACTTGACTTGCTGCTTTTGAGTGAACTATTGAGCAAAGCATTCGTAAAAATATTGCTACTACCAAAACTGTAGGAGAAACATGAATTGACATTCACAATTACCGTTTCTGAGACTGTAAACTAGAATTATATTCTGATTGCATGTGGAGTAGCTCTCGCGCTTCTATTCGTGGATATAACTTAATCAGAGTTATTTTTAATGTTTATTGAGATGGATCAGAAGTAAAAAAAATACTTAGCATAATGTGACATGTACATATATAATTCCAAAAACCTTTCTTCAAACAAGGCTTGTGGAGAGTATTTAACGGTGGGCAGGAACTTGGCTCTGCCCCTGGCATTGCTGAAGTCTATGGGCGATGGTAACCACTCACCATCAGGTGGGCCGTACGCTTGTCTGCCTATAAGGGCAATAAAAAAAGTTCTAAAATCATCAATAATCGTTATTGTGATTTCAATACATTATGTATAATATTATTTTTTTGTGCTTTCTTGAATTCGAAAATGATTAAACCTATCTTTGCAACTTAATATCTTCATATTTTTTTATATTTCCCAAAGTTTCGGTAGCCTTTACGTAATATGCCGGTCCGGCGTCTGTGGGACGCGGGATGGATCTAATATGCTCTACGTCAACCCTGTTCCGCCGTCTTAATAGCCCCGATTGGGCTCCGGCCCGGTCCGGGGTAGGGCCCCGGCCGTGAGCGGCGGAAGTTTATAGTCATCGCGGCGAGTGGGCTATCTGGGATCAACTCCCACATAGCCCACTCGCCGCGCGGGTGGCGATCCGATGATTCTCACCTGTGAAAAAAAAATCCTTTATACGCCATACTCGTATACTTTACAGTTGTCATATTTTTACGGTCCACTTTCAATCAATCAAGTACTAAGTATTCGTGACGACAGAAATATTGGTAATAACTAGTAATACTATAGATTCTTCTTCTTTCTAAGTCATAAATAAGATATAATCTTAGTTTAAATATTTTAAACTAAGATTATATTATCTTATTATATAATTTTGCTTGTGAACATTGTATATCAACATTTATAACATCAATATAACAAAGAACGTTCCATTATACTTAATAATAGCCCAGTACACAAAAAAATTTACTAATACCAAGCGAATGGAGAGGTTAATAAATTGTTTTAAAATTATTCTACATATTTTTTGTAATCACACACACAGCAATAGAAAAATGTGTAAACAGGCGAGGGAGATCACTGCCCACCTCATACAGTGAGGCCAACCTTAGGACATGAGGTCTGAATCTCAATTGTACCTTCAAACCGAAACATATTAGTGCTTTATGGCAGAAGTAGGTAGGATGGTGATACATACCCATACTCAAAAGATATTATACCATCAGTAATAATATACATGTGTATAATATAACATCACAAGAACATTTAACAAAGAGTAGAACACTAATGTGAAAAAATCCATAAGAATATTGTACCAAATTCAAATCTAATGCAATTTTTGCTGTAGCAGTATTTATGGTCAGACTATTTAAATACGTCTAATGATCACCAAGCTCCATAACATTGCACGAAAAGTTCGCAGTTCATACTTTCAACCAAAAGATTTTCAACAGAACGAGTCCTACTTCCATTCAAGGTGGATATTTAGAGCAAAACTACGGCAGCTAAATCTATGTAACTTACTCATTTTTCTTTCTTGGTTCAGTGCACACGGTAGTCACGTAATTAATATTTATAGCTTTTGGCAATAAATAGGAGTCTCAGGATAAGAAATTTCACAGAATTGGAAAATTTGTGTACGCAAAATGTAGAAATGTAGAGCTCCCTACAATTTTGCAAAAGTTACGCACTGGTTGGACTAAAGAAAACAAAACCGATTTTCATGCTATTTTACCTACTTTTGTGTATCACGTGCTCTGAATACAAGAAAGAGAACACGGTGCCTGTTTTAAATCTTCATTAACATTTTAATTGTCCTCTTCTATTCATCTAGTCTGCGACATTGATGGTTTGTTTCGGTATTACCGAACAGCATATTTTGGCACAACAAAGCGCCTTTTATAAGGCGTGCCACATTCTGAAAAATATCAGTTGTCTTCCATCGATCACCAGGAAAGATGATCGTCAATGTAAGTCATTGTTGCATGGTTTTTACTAAATAATAAATTGTTATAATTTGTATAACAATATTTTTGTTTCAGATTTTTGTGGCTGTTTTTATCTTAGGCGTCTCCGCAATTAATGTTGTAACTGGTGCTTCATTCTCTAAAGTATTCGTACAAGGCGGACGAGAAGTAGTGCCAGTTGAATACTTACAATATGGCGCTCCATCAATCGCCGTAGCAGGATCACAACTAGCCCAAATATCTGCAGCCCCTGTAGGATCAGTAGTACCAAATCTAGTCGCGCCATGTGGAACGCCCTGTATATATCCGGGGCAATCAATAGCCCCGGCCACTACAAATGTAGTAACATATAAGTCCAGTGTTCCAGTAGTTGTCACAAATAAAGAGGTAAGTACTTTTTCATAAAACGATGGGTCAGTTTACTATTGCTCGTGATTTTTGTAAAGTGCGCGCTTATTTTACAGGACGCTACCGGTTACGAATATTCATATTTAGTGTACGATGAGAACACAGGTGATCATAAAACACAACACGAGCTGAGCGACGGGTCAGTGGTTCGCGGAGGATACTCCCTTATTCAACCTGATGGTTATATTCGTGAAGTAAAATACGTAGCTGATGATCTGACAGGGTTATAAATTTATTGACACTTAAATATTTGAAAATGTTATTAAACGGAAACAGTATGCTAACTAAATTATGTTTCTCCCCCAGGTTTAACGCGGTTGTCAAAAAGTTCTTGCCTGTAAACGTAGAAAAGAAAATAGAGCATCACGAAAAATCGCATCCAGACCCACCGTGCCATGAAGTGAAAAATGAACAATTAAAGGTTGAAACCAAAACAGAACACAGTGAGAGTCATCATGCCCCAATCGTAGAAGAGCATCATGAAACGAAAAATGAAGAAAGTTCTGAGTCATCAAGTGAAGAATCTCATGAAGAGAAACCTACCGAAAACAACCATGAAGAAAAAGAAAGTTCTGAATCCGAATCAACTGAAGAATCACACGAAGAAAAACATAGTGAGGAAGCCCACCATGAAGTCGTTGCTGAAGCACCTCACGAAGAACACAGTGAACCCTTAAAAGAATTATCTACTGAGAGCCACGAATCATCAAGCGAAGAACACTCATCAGAAGAACATCACGTAGAGCCATCCGAGCATGAAGCTCTTCATGACGCACCGGCGCATATTGAACATGTAGAAGAAACCTCACACGAAGAAGAGAAACATGAAACGAGTCCGCACGCCGCTGAAGAACATACCCATGAACATATCGAAACAGAAACGCACGAACACATTTCAATAAATGAAGCAGAACACAATGCTCAACCGCAATACAACGATATCCTTAAATGTGTTAATGCAGCGATTAATACTGCGGCCGGAGTTGCTCCCCAAAGATCTGAGTCTCCTCTGACGTACATAATACTGAACAAGCCGTGCTAAAAATGAAAAAATCTTTACAAATCCTAGTCTTTATATTTGAATTGTCATTGAATTCTTAATGAAAAAAGTTTTATAAGACTTGTGTTTTAATAAATTCGCAAGACTAAGCTGTGTATTTTTTAACCTTAGTGATTTATAAAATATACAATTCTACATTTTACATTTTAATTCTACATTTTTGCTCCTCTTGTTAGTAGGCTACATGGAAACAAGATAAATATAAGTTGTATTTTAAATGTGAACCTTTCCAATGATGTCAGTAGTACAAAGCTAGGTCTAGTTTAAAAACAAAGTGAAGCTAACATTATTTTATTTCAATACATTAAAACAGTATTTCGACCTAAGAATAAGCTTTTCAGTTTTTCTTGTCAATGCCGTAGTAGTGTAAAATTTCTATGGTCAGTTTTTGTATGCAGCTTTATTTTTTGTATATTGTACATTCGTTTTTTTAGTAATCTCCCAGGGAAAAAATTGTGGTTATTGTTTCAAATTTTATCTAAGAACATTTAAAATTTATTGTAATCGAGATTTTCAAGTATAGATTTTTAATTATATTTAAATGATTGGGGTTCGTTTTGAAATTTATGGTAATGTTGCTATTTAAACTGAGCGTTAAAATTAATGCAATGCGCCCATGAATCTGTGAAAATATTTGGGAAATATATATGAAAGCCTTTAAAGAAAAGCTCTAATTCAACTGATATATAGATTGAGATTGAACCGAGACTATATACGCTAAGAGAGATGGCCGCCGAATCACCGAAGCAATGAGTGTTAACGCAACCCGTGGATTGGAAGTGCAGCGAACCAATTACATTTAATGATAAGCATACTAGTGGCATAATATCTTGATCAGCTGTTGTTCCCTAGTCAATAAACAACATCAAATTAATAAGCTATGTCTTGTCGACGCTTGAATGACCCAAGATAGAGGTCGATGGCTCAGGTCCGTCGAATGTGACTTATACTCTATCTATCGACTTCTGCAAGTGCACCATCGCGCGGAAGGGGGCGACGCAGCAGCGGGGCGATTGAGGCAAAGGTCTCTCACTGCACAGAAATCCGCCGCCGCCATGGGTCGGGACCACGGAATAGATAAATAAGGTCGGGACCATCTGTGACCGGCCCCCTAAAAGCTTCAGGCGCCACCCGCTTTGTGCGAGGATGGACCCAGGCGTGCCGTAATAGAAAGCCGGGTGATGGTAAACCACATTCCCCTGGCCTCTACGGGGGAAGATGCAGCGCGGCGCCATCAAGTCGGGCTATCGGCCCGTCGACCAAGGGAACCGATAATGGCGTTGCCGGTTCCGAACCGGTGGTTTTCTCCGGTATAAAAAAAAATCTGCTTCAAAGCAATTAGGCTTGCCAATTATAATGATGAAATAACCGTCGTAATATACATTTTTATAACGCTATTTATATAAACAAGCTCAAAGCCCTCTTAGTGTTTATTTACAGGAGGCCATGGATATCAGAACGTGAATAAAAGAGGTCCGAGGTCATCAAACGGCGAAACAAAGCCTCCGGTGTGACCCTGTCGAGATTACAACTATTTTTCATGATGAAAGACGTCTCCCGGGCAACGTCCGATATGCCCACTAAATATAACAGGGCTGGTTAGTGATTATGCGTGCCAAAAAGACCAAAAGATCAGCAATCCGACTGGCAGTTTGTAGACAAGGGTAAGATACCTGAACTCTCTTTTTTTAATATATGTAATAAGGGAGGTGACCAAGGGGCACGTCTAGTAAAAATAAAATTAACTTGCACTTTCTACCTCAGGAGACTTGTTGACTCATCAATTGGATAAAATCTAAAAATATTACGTTGCGAAGCCCGTCAAAGCCTAATAAGAATGCTCAAATGGGACATCTTACCCTATAATATTGTCATATTGCGTCTTCCGATTAGATGTTATTTACTCCATTAGATTCTATTAGATACTATGTAGATGGCACAAAGTCTGGCTGATCAGCAGCTCCGGTCAAATACAGACGAATGGCTTAAGGCGTGAAAAACTTAAAATGATATACACCTCTACCGTCGAGGTATTCGAACTCTTACAGAAAGATGGGAAAAGTTGTTGCGTCTTGGACAATGCCCAACACTTTGAATAATTCAATTCTGAGCATTTTTTTTTAAATAAAATTGCTTTTTCATTTTTTTAAGCCGCGAGACCACGATTGGGTACCTTATATTATATTTTTCTGTATGGTTTATTTATTAACAAAAGAAAATGTACAAAACTGTTTAAACAAATACAATAACACAAATTTAATTTCGTTCTCCAACATAAATCAACTTTAAAATCAAATGTCGCCATTAATCGATCGATCACAATCATGTGAAACCTTTTAAAATCGTTCTCATTTAGATTGATAACATAATCTCTTTGCTTTTGTTGGCAAATACTTCCAGTTAAATATTATTGAATAACCTTGGCCTTAATTGAAAGGCTATTAAAGCATGAAACATAAAACATTGTTTAATTATATAATTTTTATGACAATAAAATATTTTTGTTTTATTGGAATAACAAGACTGTAATGGATTTGGCTACATGTACTGTAATGCACTACACCAGGCAACTGACCGGAACCGATGGAGGCTGACAGTCGACAAGCTAAAACGGAGTCACGATCCTCAGCAATGAGGGAGCGATGGAGAAGAAGAAGAAGAATGGATTTGGTTTTTTTTAAGCACTACGCATTCTCTAACGGTATTCAAAATAACAATTGAAATTTAAATCTTACATCAGCTGCAATCATGAAATAGCTTCGAGTAATTAACGCATTATGGACTGTTAATGCTTCAAACTAGGCTAACTCAGTTGTATTGCTTACCTAATAGTTGTGCCGAATGGTGATTAAACGTTAACGATAAAGCTAGAAGTATGTAACTACACGTTGTATGTTTGAATATGCTTAGTGTAGATAAAAATAACTTTCAACAACGAAGGCTTTGTTTCGTAGAAAAAGGCACTATTGTAAAGGCCTTTTTTTTTTTCAAATAAAATCCAAGAGTTTATATGATTTTCAATTAACTTAGAACTCAATCTACTACGAATATATTTAGAAGAATTTAATCAGTTAATGCTAATTGAAATTCTGGTGAATCCATGAAAAGGATTTAATTTGGGATTTCAATTCATTCATTCGGGATTTGTGAAATTCTCATGTTCCGCCTACAGTGTCAACATTATCCTTGTATCGCAAGTTTGGTGGCGCCTAGCTCAGTAAAACCTCTTAACGTTGTGACCTTGAGACGCTCTACCTGTCTACTTTAGTAGCGGCAATGTAAACAAAATCTTTTATTACATACGTTAAATTAAATAAAAAATCTTAATTATAACTTATAATTAAAGGTTAATCATTTTGTAATCCCACCAGATATTCGATTTTAACAGTATTCATAAAGTACCGTTTTATTACTTAAAAATTTACCTACAATATTTAAAGATATGCGTTACTTGAAACTTCATGTTAATACAATAAATTAATTGCATTTTGATCTCAATATTATTTATTTTATGAATATTTTCAACCTTTCAATACTGTCTCTTGATATGAATACAAAAGGATGAAACACATGTTAAATAATTCGTAAAGTACCTTCTATATAATTATTTGCCATACCATTCCCTCGAAAGAGGAATACAAAAAATGTGTCGCAGAACATTTTTAGTTTCAACTAGGTTTCACATGTTTTGTTGTAATACATTTGCGTTACTTTTTTACTTGAGATCTACATTTTTAATCCAGAATGTATTACTGCTTCGCAGTAGAAATAGATTGGGTAGAATAGGTTACCTACACATGCGGGCTCACAAAATGGTCTAACACCAACAATGACATAATTTATCGATTTTATTCCTTCATCTTAAAAATCATCGTTGGACATGTATTAAGTGCCTATTAAATGGAAAAATATGTGCTTTCCTGCGGTATTTTAGACCTTTTAGACAATAATATAATATTGTATATAATGTATGTGATATCGCAACAATAAAACCAACAAATTATATATTTAGATCACGACAAAAATGACATTAGAACCCATCCTAATATTCCAAACAAAATTTATAATTTGAAAAAATTTAATCATGTATATTCCACCTTATAAATTTAGACCTAGAGTACAGCTATGTTAGTTTAACCGAGTGCCTTATAATAAAAACTAGCGGAACGCTCCGGCTTCGCTCGGGTCTTTAACAAAAATTTCAACGATATTTGACGCTGTTTTAATTATTATTTTTTAAAAGAACACTTATTGCGGCATAACTATAATAGTTAGACATATGCTGTCACGACAAATTTTGTAAATAATAATGTGTTCTACAAAGTCGTAGTACATTATTTTATTCTATCATCAATAGTTTTCGCAGGGCACGCGATGTAAATAATATTTTAGGTATTTTTTTTACACTTTGGGTTACATTATTGGCGGCTTAGTAAGGATCCCTAATTTTTTTTCAAAAAACATTATGCCTAGCCTATGACACTCGGGAATAGTGTAGCTTCCAAACAGTGAAAGAATTTTTCAAATCGGTTCGGTAGTTTCGGAGCCTATTTGTATTGACAAACAAACAAATCTTTCCTCTTCATAATATTAGTATAGATAACAAGCTACAACCCAATATGTGGCCGTTACGTATGCCTGACATTCTTTGCAATGATTTCGTGAATGAACTAATTATGAAATCGATGTTCTGTTACGGTTCGTAATCGGACTGTTGTTTTACTTTTGATAAAAATAGAAACCGAAAACCATATATATAGTAAAACTTACGTAATTATTTCCTATAGGCAACATTAATTTCGGTAAAAAATTCTTAACACACGTTACATTAGATCGAAATTCAAATGTTCACAATAGTTTAAACGCATTGAAATTGAAATAATCGCTATTGTTCTAAAATATAATAAATACAAAGTATTAAAATGGTTAAATTTTTATTTCTCACTTATATTATGTAATATTTCGTATATTACGTAATACGCGAGACTCAACATTTAAAGTAATTTCAATTACGTTTAGGACTTGTCAACTCATCGTTAGTAATAACTAATATAATATTCTGTAATACATTTTCAGTTTCCCTGGGTTGTGGAGATAAGTATAAATAGTTCATTTTATAATTTACAATGTTTCTAAAACTGCACAGTTTTCGTCTTTGTAGACGATTAATGTGCTTATCATCAACATTGGAATTTTATGCCAACAATTATTTAATTTTATGAAATATCTACATACATACATGACATTAAGGTTTCTTAACATACATAAACCATATGTTGAGGTTTGGCAGTTTGTTTGTATTGAGTTTTCATCTTCACGGTAAGTACTGGTGTAAAAACTTCTTACTGATGGTAGGACCTCGTGTCAGTCCGCACGAGTAGGTACCACTACCGTGCCTATTTCAGCCATGAAGCAGTAATGCGTTTCGGTTTGAAGGGTGAGGCAGGGTGGGATCATATCTCAAGGTGAATGGCGGCATTTACGTTATCTATGGGCTCCGGTAACCACCACAGTAAGCTGTGAGCTCATCAACCCATCTATGCAATACAAAAAAAAATTACCCATATATTAGATAAGTGCAAGCTATTTTTTTTATTAAAGTTAGGGTTTTTTTAATTGCTACGCTTATCATATGTAGCTATATGTAGTGAGTGTCGCGAGTATTTGGCTTTCGTTAAAAATAAAAAAATAGTTGGATAACTAATTCGTTCTGGATGTAACAACATTTCGAGCACTTAACGAATATAGGGATCTTCATAAGTAAATATAGAACAGTTATAATCGTGTATTATATTGGGAAGATCTTNTCGTTTTTTACTCCTAGTCGGTAGGCGTTGTTGATTTCTTGTGGGTTGATTTGAATGTTCATATTTTTTTCTAGCAGTTTTATAATGGATTCGATTGGCAGCTCGTTGTTCTCTTCCTCTTTCATACCAAAGAAAATTATATTGTTTTTTCTTTTATGGTCTTCCATTGACTTTATTTTGCCTTGTAAGGTCTTTATTTCCATCTTCAACTTGTTATTTTCCTCCACAAGAGCAGTTAATTTTTCGTTAATACTCTCAGATACATTTTTGGTGAC
This sequence comes from Bombyx mandarina, assembly GCF_003987935.1. The sequence goes on along the minus strand of NW_021011511.1, from coordinate 169,663 downwards.
GGCTTCGGTTATCTCTCGCGTTTGCGCTGACATTTCTTGCTTCATTTTTTGCCAAAAAGCATCCATTTGTTGTTCCATGTGGAGATGTTTTTGTGTGGTATACTAGATCAGAGTTGGTAATATTGGTTTATTATTGGTAGTTCAAATTGGAATTTGGCAACCCCGGTTTCAAGTAAGCAACAATTGCTTCAAGCTGGCAGCACTAGTTTGGAGTCGGCAACGCTGTAAGGTTGTTAACAGCATGTAGGTGTACCAAATATAGTCTATGATTGGAAGGCTGTATGGACTTAGATCCCCTTGCCTTTCCTAATAAGGAAAACTCGTACCAAAAATCTATGATTGGTTTTCTTGGTGTGTAGAGTGGTAGGAAATGGAGGAGGCCTTTGCCAAAGTTGGGCAAACAGACGAAGTTGTCGATGTCACCGACTCGGCAGAGTCGTTAATTTAAGTTTATTATTTGTAAATATCCTTTGCGTCTGAATAAAGGCTTTTATTATTATTATTATTATTATTATATTAAATAATAATTTTGTCATTTATATTACTAAAAAATGAATGCTGATAACACTTTTTTTTTACGAGTGTACATGCGCAAAATTCACCTGCGGTATAGCCGCCAGACTCAGACTCGCCAAGTTACGTCGGTCGTATTGTAATGAGCGATTTAGTGGGCAACTTCATTCTGTTAATTTTGTGTCACGGTGCGCGCGCATCGTAAAATTTCACTCTCATAAATTTTTCATAACGCGCCTAAAGAAGTATAACTTCAAAAAGAAAAAAGTTTTTAATACACGTTACGTAAATATTGTCTCGCAAACTATTTGCATCCATTTTAAGAAACACATTAAATAAAATGATTGCCGTCCTTGAAATACATTTTATTACGTTTCTGCTGTGCAATGTATAACATAGTATGCTACTATAGTTCGTAAGTACGTACCCAATAGTCGAAATCAAAGAACTGTCAATATCCTTGAGTGAGTATTGATACCGTGGAATGCGTTCACAAGTAAATCACGATGTAATTTTATACCAATACGATATTCGATTCTGTGGGATTAATGAATTTGAGATATATCTCTAAAGTTCTATGTGAGCAAAACCAGAAAATTAATTTGAAATTAATTGGATTTCGATAAAATTTCGAAATGATTTCCGTAATTTCGACCGTAACCGATCGACAGCTAATGTCCGAATAAACGATAGCTTCGTTCATCATTGAAATTGCCACCCTTCATCACCTGGTTCATGTTTTTGTTCAACACAATAACAAGGAGAAGGGGTCGTCTATATGACTTCTAACCTTCTTGACAATATACAACGAATTCACCAAATAGGATATATATAAATAATTAACTATTAACGTGTAGGTACTACTACAATGGATACTAGGGAAGTCGTAGAACCAGCGGCCAAGACCTGTATCTAGAAAACTGTCGTCCAAGATCTTCTGACCTCCAAATAAACAAATCGAATTTGATTAAAATGATTTCAAAGTTGAACACTAAAATATGTATTAACTAAAGTTTTTAACTTTTTACACTGAAGTGTCGTTATATTATTTTAAACGAAAGTTTTATGATGTGTATAAATAAATAAAAATGTTTTTATCTTTAACCACTTTATTGAAAAAACTATAAAATATAGTTCTAACGCTAGTTGATTACAAACAACCAGCGTTGGTTTTTAGCCGGAACAGGAGATTATTGAAGTCGTCGTGGCCTAAAGGATAAGACGTCCGGTGTATTGGTATGTAGCGATGCACCGGTGTTCGAATCCCGCAGGCGGGTACCAATTTTTCTAATGAAATACGTACTTAACAAATGTTCACGATTGACTTCCACGGTGAAGGAATAACATCGTGTAATAAAAATCAAACTCGCAAAATTATAATTTGCGTAATTAGTGGTGGTAGGACCTCTTGTGAGTCCGCGCGGGTAGGTACCACCGCCTTACCTATTTCTGCCGTGAAGCAGTAATGCGTTTCGGTTTGAAGGGTGGGGTAGCCGTTGTAACTATACTTGAGACCTTAGAACTTATATCTCAAGGTGGGTGGCGCATTTTACGTTGTAGATGTCTATGGGCTCCAGTAACCACTTAACACCAGGTGGGCTGTGAGCTCGTCCACCCATCTAAGCAATAAAAAAATTGATAAATAAGAACATGACGATATACTCGTAGGCTTGAACGGGCGCCGTGGTTAAATATAGATACAAATATGTTAAAGTAATTGTAAATTCAATCAAATATCACTGGCGTTTTTTAAAACAATTTTATTAGCTTATTTTGTATCGATTATTGATCTAATTGATTATTGAATGTTGATTATTTAATCTTCAAATACTCAACATTTTCATCTATATATATGTTAACGGAAATGTATGTAATCCGTCATTGTATACAATTCCTAGGAAATGTATGTAATTCCTAAAATCGCACGGAAATGTGTGAAATAAATTATATTATACTTACACATTACACATTTCCTAGGAAATCTATACATTTCCTAAATAGCAATCGGAAATGTAAAACATTTAAGATATTGGTGGGTACGCGGGGACAGCGGGACGAGTCTTGCACTACGGTCAGTTGCCAACTTGCAATCCACTGGAACCGGCCAGGGATTTAAGAAGTGCCTTTGCAAGAAAAACTGTGCTACATCAAGATGTATGTGTTTTAAAAATAAAGTATTATGTACTTCCAAATGCCATTCGAGCTTACCCTGCAAAAATAAATAGCTATATGGACTGAAAAAGTATTATCATAATATAAAGATTTACTTTTATACTTTGACATTTATAATTACTTAATTATCAGACTGATTACTTGCCAAATGAAAATTTTATTTTATAAGAATAAATATAAGTTGATTTTGTGATACGTTAAAAGTTAATAAATAGTTGATTTTAGAAGTTTTAATCAGTAAGATAATATGAATATATTATTATTATTTTACAGTATGACTGTTACCCGATTGTCTCAATAAGTGTTATAATAAAAAATATTATTAACAACGTGTGTTATTACAGAAAGCATTTACTTTATACATTTCCTAATACGATATTGGAATTATATACAATTCCGAGGAAATTTATACATTTCCTAGGATATCTATGCATTAAATAGTTTTTCAAATAATATTTTATACATTTCCTAAATAGTATCGAAATTGTACACATTTCCTAGGATTTGTATACAATTCCTTGATTTCATACATTTCCGGTAACATATATATTAATACGTGAAACAAAAACGTTGTACCCTTTTTACGAAAATTGCGCCGACGGAGGAGTATGAAATTTCCTATACTTATAGAGAATATAGAGAAGAATGCTGCAGAATGCTAATATTTTTGTTTAATTATGCATAAAAAGCACATTAAATCAATAAAAAAAGCATTACGCACACTACCATGTATTTGACAAAACACATACATAAAAATATACTCTTTGTTTACTGTCGATTGTGAAACTTTTGTTAATGTTTAGTCTGTGGTCGAATTGAGAATAGATTAATATTGTATGTCTTTAATATTATTGATCTAAAGTGCAGTTTTGTCGAACACGTGATCATACTATCGAATTATAATAGTTTTTGCCAATGGAACCATAACAATGTTTAAACTTATAATTTCAATTAAATATATGTATTTCGACTACTGCGGGACCACTGGTGAAAATTATTTGACGTTTTCCTATAAAAATAATTCTCAAATTTTATATCAAAAGAAAATTAATCAGAAACAAACATATTCTTTACAATAAAATAATTTATAATCATTGACTCATGGCAGCCGGATAAAACCCAGATTGTTCTAGTTCCGCATGATTTCCCAAATCAATACAAAAGTGACCGTAAACAATTAAAGCGACGCCGTTAACCAATTAAATATTTAGATCGAGCCGGACATGTTGATTTACGGCTTGGAACACGTATTATCGGCATCGAAGGCCTTCTGTGTCAGAGTCAAGGTGAGTGCACGCATTTCTTTGCCCCACCGCGCGAGCGCACATTCTTAATGACTTCTATAAAACCAAACTACGGCACTGTTAATATTAATCAAGATTTGATTGTAAAACAACACACATATCAAAATGTTCAGTAAAGTGAGTAGGACCCAAAGATATTATGACAGTATTTCACTAAATAAACAATAATTAGTAAAAAATCTAAGAAAAGTATATTATTAAATTTGTAAAAAAAAAATCGGACTAAAATAATTTTATTAAATATATATTTTTTCTTTTAACCCTTAGATCGTAGCTTTTGGTGCCCTCTTGGCTGCAGCCAATGCTGGCCTTTACGGTCACGGACATGCCGTGTCCTCCCAGAGCATCATACGTCATGATGAGGCTCCCCTGCACTACGCCCACGCTGCCCCAGTGGCGCACTATGCTGCTCCCATCGCCCACTACGCCGCCCCTATTGCCCACTTCGCCGCCCCAGTGGCTCACTATGCCGCTCCTCTGGCCCACTACAGTGGTCATGATGAATACGTAAGCAATAATTGAATATTGTAACGATCTTATTTTTTATTACTAATTATGTCAGTGGTTTTTTTAATACTGACCGACTTTCTCATTCCAGGCTCATCCCAAATACGACTTCGCGTACTCAGTAGCTGACCCTCACACCGGCGACCACAAATCCCAGCATGAGTCCCGCGACGGTGACTCCGTGCACGGCTCCTACTCCCTCGTCCAGCCCGATGGTTCTGTCCGCAAGGTCGATTACACCGCTGATGAGCACCACGGGTGAGACATAATGAGAGTGCAATGACCTAATAACGACAACCTTTTATTTAGTCAAAAAAAAAATTAGCTAAGCATCTCTTTGTGTTTGTTTTTCTAAGAAAGATCATTGTATTAAAGGCGAATGAATGAATAATATTAATAGTATTTATCTCTTCTTTCAGTTTCAACGCTGTAGTGCACAACTCCGCCCCCTCCGTGCACCCCATCGCCGCCCATCATCACCACTACTGAATGAACTTACTTGTAACTCGGCATTAATTAGACGTTAGTTAAAACGACTATTTATAATCGTGTAAAAATGTGAGCATGTGTGTAAATAAAGAATGTTTGAATGACTTACAAACTTATTTATATTTATTTATACTAAAAACGCAACAGCTCAGCTATGCCGCTAGCATAGACCGAGACTTCACATAGATATTTTTTTAATCTCATCTTCACCGCCACTACTTCACTACCACCATTATTTAAATAGCCTTCAAGAGTGAAACATATACACAGTATGGCCATAAACACTGAAAATTAATTTAAAACTAATAATATAACTTTTAAATTAGGAACCCCGTCTATTTCATATTGGGTTTTTTTTTTATTGCTTAGATGGGTGAACGACCTCACAGCCCACCTGGTGTTAAGTGGTTACTGGAGCCCATCCACAACGTAAATGCGCCACCCACCTTGAGATATAAGTTCTAAGGTCTCAAGTAAGTTACAACGGCTGCCCCACCCTTCAAACCGAAACGCATTACTGCTTCACGGCAGAAATAGGCAGGGTGGTGGTACCCACCTGCGCGGACTCACAAGAGGTCCTACCACCAGTAAGCAGAAATAGACAGAGTGGTGGAGGGTGTTCTAATAAGACGTTTAATTTTAAATAGGCCGCTATTATATTATGTATTGTCATGGGTCAAGCTCTCACTAGTTGACAGACTACAAGTAAGAACTACACCATTAATAAAAATAATATGACGTACGCTTCAATAACTCTCTGAAACTTTTAAAATCCACTACAAAAAAGCTGAAAATTTTACTGTCACAATTCGCCAAACTTAAGCATTTTTGGCTCGTCGTGAAGCCCCTTCTTGGCCAGCAATGGTGATTGTGGTGAAAATTTTTGAAGTGTGTGAGTGAATTATGTGAACAATCGAACTCACGCATGTCACTCAAGAACAACTGAGAATATTGCTTTTGTTGCCCACAATGTTGAAAAACTCTGATATGTCCATTTCTCGATCTTTGTCGATCTTTGGAATTGAGTTTTCCACAAGTCACATAACATCGTTTTTAGCACAAAAACTTCGAACTTAAGACTCCGAAAGTTCATTTAACAAAAATAGCTCACTATTAGGGACCTTCAAAATCAGATCCGGAATTTCATCGAATAATATTATTAAGCGAAGTGAGCCAATTTCCTCGAAAGCTACTTTTAAAGGCAAAATTATCGCATTTGGGGCTCGGAAAACTCATGAATTGTTGTTGAACAGTTTCTTCGGCGTATTAGAGCTTAGTATGATTTTTAATCTGGCGGAAATTCTACGAAAATAATATAATCCTGCAAGCGTAACCGTGGCAATAATTTGAAATTATTTTCTATTACGAGTATATGTTATAATGTTTTTCTCATTTTCGCTGGAATTTTCGTTAATCACTCTTGACATATTATATTAAAAAATGTTGAATGACATAAAAGTTTCTGTGATAGCATTATATACAGCATGAATCTAAAATAATTGCTTAAAACTCTTCATCTACTCAGGTCACTCCGTGGCCATCACGGGCAGGAAACTGGCTCCTCGTAGGGGCCGGAGCTGGACGAACGCTCTCCTCCAACACCCAGTTTGGCGGCGGCGACACAACTCGAACCTATAGTTATTCCTAAATCAACTGAGTCAAATAGTCTAGTAGTCAGTTCTATTGAACTTCTAATGAACTAACTACTGACTACTTGAATTATTATTCAATCCAGTAACCTCCAAGAACACTACCCCTACTCAGTCAGCCAAGATCATGTCCGGTTAGGAGACTACCCTCAAGCCCATTGTGTGTGTGAGAGGACACGTCGATACGTCGATTCTATTACAACATAATGGCGTTACATATTTTTACATCATTTATGACCAGACTGTGCATAAATTAAAATCAAATTCTTTGTATTTTTGTTCTAAATGCATTCATTCATCCGAATGTATTGAAATTTGACGTTGTTTTGACACTTCAAGGAAGGTTTATGTATATGGCTATTAAGGTAGCGCGTGTAGCGTGTGTATAGTTTTAACAATTGGGCGATGATCATAACAAATACATATTTAGCGATAGTTACAACGTTACTAGCTTCTAAGTTTATGATAAAATGTAATGCAATTAACTGAATTTTAAGTTAATTGCCAAATTCATACATATGTATTAAAATGTAAATGAACCTGTGTGTGTTTTTTTTACTTCATAAAGAATCAGATCCAAATTAAAATAATAAAACTTAATTCTAAAAACAAAAACCCTGAAGGTATTTTTTTTATGTTACCTTTATTAAAGACTATTCAATAATAATATTGCATCCATTGCATTGCTCATTGCATTGCCCAGGTTACATTCTTCATTTAATAACAAAACTGGGCATTATTCTTAGTGGCCCAAAACTAGGCTGAAACATAAATTATTTGTTTTGTTTGTTTAATTTAGTCCTCTTAGATAATAAAAGTTAAACCGAAATCATTGTTATGGAATAAAATGTAGCATTTAGCAACAGCTATTACTTCATTGAAATACAATGGTAACTATAATATAATGTATTCTAGATAGATAAAGGAAATAAGAATAGAGTACCATGTTCGTTACCCAGCGTTAACATGCATGTCGCTACGCCAGAGATCACAACTTCGAATCTGAGAATATCACTCTATGTATCTAAATTATGTGTAATGTAATGGGTGTACACGAACATTCACCGTGGCAGCATTTTAGGCTCGACTAACATTGACAATGACAAAGTCGAAACCTGTCCCTGAACTTTTTCTACTATAATTTATCACACAAGTGTACTAGTAAACTGACTTATTTAAAGATTTGCTAATTTAAAAAAGTTTACACCTTTTTTGTTGTTGTTATTGTTGTTAGGCGGACGAGCTGACGTCTCACCTGGTATTAAGCAGTTATCAGAATCCATACATATAATATAATTGGCCTTTTCTTTTAAGGGGTGGAAAAGCCTTGAATGCTTGAAGACAAATAGTCGAATCCACTATCTTATCAATGTATGCAGCTAAATAGCTATGTTATTCAGATTAACGAATACGACAAGATTTTAGGAATCTTCGAACTCAGCCTTAAGGGGGCTAGAGGCTTTAATTCGTAATATTTATGGAGTCTGGTAGCCACTTATTAGGTGGGCCATGAGTTTGTTCACTCATCAAACACAAAGAACCAAAATACGTTAGTCGATTCGGACCAACGACTTACACATTCCGTTAGCGGGGCGATGTCAAAGTTAGACTGTACAAGGTGAATGAATACTTTTCTTAACCCCACCTCGCCCCCGGTACCTGCCGTCTTTTTGGCTCTATAAAACCAAGCTGCAGGACCGTTCATGTCAATCAACAGTTAGACATAGAATAACACGCAACAAAATGTTCACCAAAGTGAGTTAATTATAAAAAGTATATATTACTAGAGTACTGTAAGATTTTCTAGAATGATACGATAAATTGAGATGAAAACAAAAAAAAAATTATATTATTAAAAGTATTTATAAAACTTTCTAGATTATAACTTTCACCGCACTCCTGGCTGCAGCTAATGCTGGCCTTTACGGTCATGGACATGCCGTGTCCTCCCAAAACATCATTCGTCATGATGAGGCTTCCCTGCACTACGCCCAAGCTGCTCCAGTAGCGCACTATGCCGCACCCATCGCCCACTACGCAGCCCCTATTGCCCACTACGCCGCCCCAGTGGCTCACTATGCCGCTCCTCTGGCCCACTACAGTGGTCATCATGAATACGTAAGCAATAATGGAATATTATGACGATCTTAATTTTTATTACTAACTAGCTGACCCGGCAAACTTCGTAGTGCCTCAATCGATAAACAAAATATCTAAACTTTTGTATAAAAAAAACTTAAAACAAACAAAAGGAATCCCTCCGACGGGGGACACATCAAAGGAAAAACAAAATTGTTATTTTTATTTAATTCCGAGCATTTTCATATTTATCTACCTTTTAAAACTTCTCTGGACTTCCACAAGTAATTCAAGACCAAAATTAGCCAAATCGGTCCAGCCGTTCTTGAGTTTTAGCGAGACTAACGAACAGCAATTCATTTTTATATACATAGATTATGGCAATTTTTTTTTTAATATTGTCCGATTTTCTCCTTCCAGGCTCATCCCAAATACGACTTCGCGTACTCAGTAGCTGACCCCCACACCGGCGACCACAAGTCCCAGCATGAGTCCCGCGACGGTGACTCCGTGCACGGCTCCTACTCCCTGGTCCAACCTGACGGCTCCGTCCGCAAGGTCGACTACACCGCTGATGAGCATCATGGGTGAGAAAATTATGATAAAAATGTTACTCACATTCAAATGAAAAATCCAACAATCTTCAATAATTTTAACAATTTTTTCTCTGTTTCAGCTTCAACGCTATAGTCCACAACTCGGCTCCCTCCGTACATCCCATCGCCCACCACCATCATTACTGATTGATAGAGCTCCACATTAAATCAATAAAATAAGTCAAGATGAATGCATGTTATAGGATGTTGTGTTGATGTGTATTAAAATGCATAAGTGTTTGAATGAATAAAAAATTTAAAAAAAAACAATATTTTTGCTATAACAAATACTAATGCTCTAAGCATGTACCTTAAACAGCTCTACAAGTAGCATTAAAATGTTTTCAAAATATAAAAGCATTCATATATTCTAATGCAATTTTTATAAGAATGATTGAGCTTTCATAAACTATTCTATGAACGGCAAAGGAAAGCTTTTTGATTTTCATGACACTCAGATTTTTACCAATACTAAAACTTAGCAGTGGCTATTAATGAGATACCAAAGATGCCGACTTCAAAATTACTTCGAAATTAGCTATTGAATTTTTCAAAGCACCTACTATAGTAAATAAATGCTATTGAAGGAATTGCCTAGAAGTAAAAATGAAATTAAATAATAATGTTCCGGAGAAAACACTTTTATATCATTATATTATATAACATAGTGTATGTTTTATCATTGCCTGTTGAGATAAGAGATCGAAATCCCAGTTGCATTTTAAATCGGCTGTCTCTTTCAAAACGGAGAAGTCCGTACCCTCGCGGTAGAAATGCGATCGTTCACAATACCCCTTACCACCAACAAATGTGATCGCAGTACGTTGGTATAATATTCGGAAAACGCTACAGTACATTTTCCGGTAAATACCTAAGTCACCTTTACAATATCTCCCGAAATATATGCAGTTTTTCTGTTCTAGACCGACACCATACAGACTTCGAACTAAGCTATAATCATATTCGAACCATAGAATTCACGAAACTGTGACTGTTTTAGTTTTCTGCACACTGCACTTAGTTTAATAAATGTATCGTAGACTCGTATCGAGCGATAAGATTATGCTGTTTTACAAACACAGTTTTTTTCTGAATATATACATAGTAACGTATTTACACATACACACATACACATCACTAAAAATATTCACAACAACATTTACAAATAAGGAATATCTTCGTACAAATAGATAGAATATAAATAGAGCAAGGGAGCTATGCTTGGAGTTACCCTGCGAGATCAAGTCAGGAGTGAGGAAATATGCAAGAGAACCATAATAACTGACATAGCCCAAAGGAATGGGATGTTGCAGCGGCTATGGGCAGGTCTCATTGGTCGTAAAACAGACAGTCGCTCGGGTTAAAAAGTTCTTGAGTAGGAACCGCGTACCGGAAAACAAAGCGTAACCTTCTATAAAGTGGACCGAAGACTTATTGAATGTTGTGGGAGTCCGCTGGATGTAAACAGCGCAGAATCGGTCATTGTGGCGAGACTTGGTGGAGGTCTATCTTCAGCAGTGGAGATCTGTGGGCTCATAAATAGATAGGACTTATAGGTTGCTCGGGAAAATGTTACCACCCATTTTATTTTTGCAGCGAAAGTAGCGTTCCGATTGAAAATGTGTGACAGCTATTCTAAAAAACAATTCGGACTTCGAACTTTTGTCTCAGGATATCTATGTTGCTATGTTCATACCACACAGAAGGTCACTTAATATTAGGAGGTAATCGCACGGAACTTGCGCATGTAAGTGAAATAATAAAATTCAAAAAGTATAATGAGAGAAACATATCATTTATGCAAGACACGTGTTTTATTTAAAAACTAACTACCCGCTCGCAACTTTTCTTACGTGGATTATGCTGTATATCGCCTAATCCAAGTGGGATGAAAGATAGCCTATATTCATTCCCGAGGTTTAACTATTTCAATGCCGCTGTCGTCATATTTGTTCAGTGGCTTGGGCATGAAAATGTAACAAGCTAACAAAGTTGCTTTCATGTATAAAATTATTATTAACTTTATAACTTGGAATTTTAAAGTCGAACTTAAAATGAAATAATATTAAAATAGTATTTTTTGCAATATCTAAAAGTTATAATACAAAACACTTGCTGCCTCTGCTTTCTATTAATCTGTGCACACTACACAGATTTATTTATTGGTTCCGGAGACATGCGCGAACAAATAAACAGAGAAAAAGTTATATTAGAAATTGCTGGTTTATGTTCCATCATTTTTCTTCTGTTAAATTCATTCTATTTTGATAAGTTTTCTTCAATATATAGATACACCGATTTTTGCTGATTTCATATTAAAAACTTCAAATGTCATTTTAAGGGGTCTGACAAAAATGTGTCTTGAAATGTCTTTAAAAAGTTTAATTTAGATTTTAGCATGTTCTCATATTGATAGTTCACAATAAAGTCAATGTTAAATGAAAGAACATAATTAAAATTAAATGTTCTACCGCTGTAACGGTCTATTTAATAGTGCAGGAAATAATGATTTACACATTAATTCATACGTATGTATTTCGGCACCGGGGCTGTCGGTGTCAAAGTTTGAGTCAAGGTGAACGCGCACATTTCTTTACCCCACCGCGTAAGCGCACGTTCTATGTTCTATAAAACCAAACTGCAGGACTGTCGATATCAATCAACACTCAGTTGTAAAATAGAACACACGACAACATGTTCAGCAAAGTAAGTTTTATTGTGTCGGAAACTATTCTAATGAAAAAGTTTCTTTGAGCTCTTTTTTAAGAATAAAAAAGTACGAAAAAAATAGTCCTAACAAAAATATGCATTAATATAAAAAATCAATCATGTTTAACTTTTTAGATTGTAACTTTCGGTGCTTTCTTGGCCGCGGCCAATGCCGGACTCTACGGTCATGGACATGCCGTGTCCTCCCAAAGCATCATTCGTCATGATGAGGCTCCCCTGCACTACGCCCACGCTGCCCCAGTGGCGCACTATGCTGCTCCCATTGCTCACTACGCCGCCCCTATTGCCCACTACGCTGCTCCAGTTGCCCACTACGCCGCCCCAGTTGCCCACTACGCCGGTCACGATGAATATGTAAGCAATTATTTTATTTATCCCTATCTTAAACAGAAAACCTAAATTTGATTGTAATTTATGCTAATTAGATGCACCAATCATACTTTACTGTTTCCAGGCTCATCCCAAATACGACTTCGCATACTCAGTAGCTGACCCCCACACCGGCGACCACAAGTCCCAGCATGAGTCCCGCGACGGTGACTCCGTGCACGGCTCCTACTCCCTCGTCCAGCCCGATGGTTCTGTCCGCAAGGTCGATTACACCGCTGATGAGCACCACGGGTAAGTTATCAATCAATTCTATGTTCAGAATAAGGCAAGATAAACATTTATTTAATCGTTAACAAATTTAAAATAAAATATTAACTTTTCAGTAACTTTTAATACATATTTTGTTTGTTTTTTTTTTTCAGTTTCAACGCTGTAGTGCACAACTCCGCCCCCTCCGTGCACCCAATTGCTGCCCATCATCACCACTACTGAATAAATAAATATAAATAAACATATTCGATATTTCCCGATTATGTTGTAATGGAAATAATATTCTTATTGTAATATTTATGTATTTTTTGCAATGTGTGTGAATGATAAAATGTAAATAAAGTATGTCTGTACGTTTCTAAATAATATTTTCTTTCCTTTTCAATATCCTACTGTAACTCTTCATTCCTAAATTATATTACAAACTAAAGATATATTTGGAGTGATTGAAATGATAAAGTGATCTTATTACTAACGAAGAAAGATTAATGATGAGAATAAAATATTATACAAGAAATGTTTTGTAGTTTTAAGATTCCAATAATTATCTATCAATCTCAGAGGGATATACTTAGTCTGGCCATAAATACTGTTACAATTAAAAATAAACAAAATTGAATTTGAATTTGGAATCTGTCATTTTTATATGATTGCTCATTGAGTTTTCTCATTTTGGCGCCAATACATTGTACAATATTTTACGATATTAAAATGGAGTGGGGTGATAAAGAGAACCGAACCGCTGTGATTGCATTACACAAAATAGGTATGGAGCCAAATGCAATTTCTAAAACTCTCCATACGCTTGGTATTAGTAAAATGTTTGTGTACCGGGCTATTAATAGGTGCAACGAGACCTTCTCTGTTTGTGACAGAAAAAGATCTGGCCGTCCACGTAGTGTTCGTACGAAAAAAGGGGTCAAAGCAGTAAGGAAAAGAATTCGAAGAAATCCTGTCCGAAAGCAAATATTTTATCTCGGGAGATGAAGATAGCACCTAGAACCATGTCGCGTATTTTAAAAGATGACTTAGGACTTGCAGCCTATAAGAGACGTACTGGTCATTTCTTAACTGATAATTTATAAGAGAATAGGGTCAGTTTTAGAGAGTACGGCTTGTTCTAAACGCCATGATAATTTGGAGTCCCTAAAACAATACGTACAGATAGGCAGTGAAAAATTTTGCCATGGAAAAAATACGTGCTTCTATTGATAACTGGCCTCAACGTTTAAACGACTGTATTGCAGCCAATGGAGACCACTTCGAATAAGCTTTTTATACTTTAAATTGCTTTTCTTTTCTATTAACTATTTAATTTGCTTTTCTAATTTTCGTAAAAAATGTCATAATTATAATATTATACAAAACAAAATCCATTGAATTTATTGAGTCAGACCTTCCCTGTAATCGATGTTTTACGTTGTTTTATTTTTTTAAATAAGAGAACACTCATTGCGGCATAACTATAATTGTTAGACATATTATGCTGTTGTGACACTTTTTGTAAATAATGACGTGTTCTGCAAAGTCGTAGTACATTATTTTATTCTATCTTCAATAGCTTTCGCAGCGCACGATGTAAAGAATATTTTAGGTAATTTACACCGTTACAATTTATTTTAGGTATTTTTTTACACCTTAGTTTACATTATTGGATTTTTAGTAAGGATACCTATTTTTTTTTTTAAATATAACATTGCCTATGTCATCCAGGGATAGCGTAACTAATAGATAGCGTATCTAACTGTGAAAGAATTTTTCAAATCGGTTCAATAGTTCGGAGCTTATTCAATGGAAACAAATTAACAATGAAATCTTTCCGCTTTATAATAGATAACAGAATTAGAGATTAAATGATTTTACAAACTGACTTCAATACACACAATCTGTAACGCTACAAATATTTTATATTATTAATGCTAAACGTCATTAAATTTATTAAATTTATTAATAATTATTAATGTTAAACTTACCATCAGGTGACCCGTCTTGCTCGTTTGCCTATTAGTTGTTATAAAAAAAAAAAAAAAAAACGTCAATTATTAAATGTCAATAATAAATGTTACGCTCGCGATAACTGAACCCAACTTCCGTAGAAACAGGTTGTCGTACGACAATTTTTTTGTTTATGAAGAATGGATTATTATTGGTGTCCTGGAGGCCTTTCCAGTTTCACCAGGACAGATGTGTGAACACGGGCTCAGCCAGGAGGTACGAGGTTTGTTAACAGCTGCCCGAACTCCTGAGGAGAACTTACAGGTCAAAAATAGCTGCTTCGCGAATTCCACAGGACTGCTACAGCTCAAGTTCAATTCTAGGTTAACGCGCTGGGTGCGTTATTGCTTACTAAGGTGTTCGGTCATATTACGTCGAACACAGTCATATCTCTATTAATATAGGAAAACAATAAACTGGTGGTAGGACCTCTTGTGTGTCCGCGCGGGTAAGTAACACCGCCCTGCCTATTTCTGCCGTGAAGCAGTAATGCGTTTCGGTCTGAAGGGTAGGGCAGCCGTTGTGACTATACTGAGATCTTAGAACTCATATCTCAAGGTGGGTGGCGCATTTACGTTGTAGATGTCTATGGGCTCCAGTAACTACTCAACACCAGGTGAGCTGTGAGCTCGTCCACCCATCTAAGCAATAAAAAATAAAAACTATGTCCGTTTCACATCCTTGCGACAGAAAGAAAAAAAACTATTGTATTGAACACAAATAAACCAAATTATTCAACCAATACATATCAATAGAACGATTCCATATTAATTCATATAATTTCAAAAGCAAACTACAATTTAAGATTCATTCTTTTTATTATTCCATTGAATGTATAGGGTCGATGAATACAGTTAGAATTCAGTGTTCAAAAACACATGCTATAAAAAAATAGAAAGGTTTTATTTCTACCGTGACGTGATTAAAAATATACGGCAACCTTCAACCCTGTATTTCGTGGCGTGAAGTGCCAAATTTTACATAGTCCAACTCACTAGCTCCCCATAAACTTCCGAATTCGGACTCGAGTATAAAATATGTGGGAAACCAACGGTAGAATAGTTCCGTATATTTAACTCACCTGCAGAAATATATATAGACTATGACTATGACTATGGCTATAGACACATGAAAATGCTGAAAAACTTAAACAATTTTATTATCGCCTTCATACTCGTTGCATGCACGATAATACGACAGATTTGATCGAAATTCACTGAGAAGCTCCTTTTTTGTGACGGACATGAGGAGGCGTTAAACAGGAAACCAAATTTCTCTAAAGCTGAACACAAGATTGTGGGCGTAAAGCACTGAAACCTTTTACCCCAAACCTATAGATTGAGACGAGTAAGTCTGCGGATGCTTCCCAGCCGCCCTTCTTCACGTCTATTCATGATCATGACGCTTGCAACAGCGACGACATATGAGAAACTTACTAAAAGTAAAAAATGTGATAAGAACCAGCTCAGTAATGTCTGTAATGCGGATAGCCGCAAAATATAGAAAGCAATTCGTAACCCCATAGATTGTAATCAATTTTAAAACTGCTGATAGAAGAGTTGCTAATGTCCATGCAACGTGTGTCGCAGTATCTGATGTCTAGTGACCACTTACAAAGTAGTGGTCCTTGAATTTGTTTCAACTGTACTGAAAATTATATGAATTATATTACGTTTTACTACCATGATCGTTTAACACAATTTATTTAAAATCAACATATAGATATATGATACAACAAACGCAATATCTTTAATTATTTATTTCGAAGAAATTGCCGTAGTTTAAGGATAGGACGGCCGATGTACTCTTGTCGATCAGCAAGTACTAATCTTTCTAAAGAAACACGTAGTTTAGTCATATTCACGAATGACTTCCACGATATAAAAGTAAAATCAAACCCGAAAAAAAATTTAATTTTCGTAATTACCATACAATGGAGACATACTGTTTCAGTGTCAAGGTGATTCACATTGATAGATGATATCTATGAGCGCCGCAAATATTCGTAAAAACATTATCTTAATAATAAAAAAATGGAAGATCGCTTCTAAATTGTTTTCACATTCATAGTCGCGAAATGTTAAATAGACCAGCATAATTACAATATAATTAAAACTGAGCTATAATTCTCTATTAATAGTGCAGGAAATAATGAATTACACATACGTATGTATTTCGGCACCGGGGCTGTCGGTGTCAAAGTTTGAGTCAAGGTGAACGCGCACATTTCTTTACCCCACCGCGTAAGCGCACGTTCTATGTTCTATAAAACCAAACTGCAGGACTGTCGATATCAATCAACATTCAGTTGTAAAATAGAACACACGACAACATGTTCAGCAAAGTAAGTTTGTTGTGCCAGAAACTATTCTAATGAAAAAGTTTCTTTGAGCTCTTTTTTGAGAATAAAAAAGTATAAAAAAATAGTCCTAACAAAATATGCAATAATATAAAAAATGAAACCTGTTAAACTTTCTAGATTGTAACTTTCGGTGCTTTCTTGGCCGCGGCCAATGCTGGACTCTACGGTCATGGGCATGCCGTGTCCTCCCAAAGCATCATTCGTCATGATGAGGCTCCCCTGCACTACGCCCACGCTGCCCCAGTGGCGCACTATGCTGCTCCCATCGCCCACTACGCCGCCCCTATTGCCCACTACGCCGCACCCGTTGCTCACTACGCCGCCCCAGTTGCCCACTACGCCGGTCACGATGAATATGTAAGCAATTATTTTATTTATCCCTATTTTAAACAGAAATAATAAGTTGCATTGTAATTTAAGCGAATTAGATATACCAATCATACTTTTCTGTTTCCAGGCTCATCCTAAATACGACTTCGCGTACTCAGTAGCTGACCCCCACACCGGCGACCACAAGTCCCAGCATGAGTCCCGCGACGGTGACTCCGTACATGGCTCCTACTCCCTCGTCCAGCCCGATGGTTCTGTCCGCAAGGTCGATTACACCGCTGATGAGCACCACGGGTAATTCATTATTCAATAAACCGACTAGTGTGCTGAGGGTCATACGTGCGATTCCCAAATCGGGCACATATTCTTGTAGTCAACCGATGTCTTTGGCCCATCGTCTGGGCGATTATTCCATATTTAACTATTTATTCAAATGTATATATTGTATGTAATTATGTAAACCACTTTTTCGGTTTTTATAATCTAGGGAATGCTAGTTTAAGGGCAGATAACGCTGTGTATTATGGCCCCGCTTGTTTATTAATTGAATTCAATCCAGATAGATCGAACAGATGTTCTGAATAACTGACGGGAAATTATCTAATATAATTTTTCTGTGGGAATCATATGCTGTTTATTCGTTTTCAGTTTCAACGCAGTAGTGCACAACTCTGCTCCCTCCGTGCACCCCATCGCTGCCCACCACCATCACCACTATTGAAAAAAGAAATAATAGTAAACTAACTCGAAAAAGAATGATAAATATTTAAATGAAAATAATACTCTACTTTATAATATTTATGCTTTTGTAAAATTTTGAATGTGATAAAATGTAAATAAAGTGTGTGTTTCCTAATAGTTTCTTTTTCAATTTATAATGTAACAAAAATTATTTAAAATTACATTAAAAACAGAGCCTGACCATTGTATTGGAGCAACCGATGATGAATTTATTTGAAATGCTCCTTCAATTATTAGAAGACATAATCCCTGAACTGCATGACTGTAGAAATTTTTTATATTGTACTTAATATTGATGAAATTTGTTTACACTTCTTCTCTCCTTTTTCTCCACCTTATACCAACCACTATGTGGGGTCGGTACAGCTAATTTTTCTCTTCTATTCTCTTCTATCAACCGTGATCTCAACACTCACTCCTCTCTCTCTCGTTTCATCATTCACACACTCCATCGATGTCTCTTCGGTCGACCGCTTCCCCCTCTAATGTAGAGTATGTTAAAGTCATAATTGTTATCACTTTTAAAAATAAACTAAATTATTGCTAAAGAAAAATTAAAATATTAAAGCTTGTATAACTTCTTTTTTTATTGCTTAGATGGTTAAACGAGCTCACAGCCCACCCGGTGTTAAGTGGTTACTGGAACCCATAGACCAGTCTCAAGTATAATTACAACGGCTGCCTTATCCTTCAAACCGAAACGCATTACTGCTTCGCGGCAGAAATAGGAAGGGTGGTGGTACCTACACGCGCGGAGTCACAAGATGTCTTACCACCAGTAATTATGCAAATTATAATTTTGTGGGTTTGATTTTTATTGCACAATGTTATTCTTTCACCGTGGAAGTCAATCGTGAACATTTGTCGAGTACGTATTTCATTAGAAAAATTGGTACCCGCCTGAGATTCGAACACCGGTACATCGCTCAACACGAATGCACCGGACGTCTTATCCGTTAGGCCACGACAACTTAATATACAAAGTGACAGTCACCGTAACCAGTTCGTAACTGGTGGGCTGGATTCTGTTTACCCATAGACTATATTAAAAGGTTTTATATTTAAACAGTAATCATCTTAACGCAACTTAGATTTCATGGAAATCCTTTCATGTTGTGTATATCATGTTCTCAGATATTTAGAAACAATCAGACACAATTTTTTCAAAACTATATTATTATCTGAATTGAAATTTTTGATCTATCCAGGATCCACTCCCGACTAAAAAATTATCATAACATGCAACATTAATTCCACGAGTAAACACTAATGAAAACATTTGATGCTTAGAAGACGTTATAAAAACTGACCTTCATAATAAAATTACTTTATTTCATTTATTTGAATAATGCTAATTTATTTACGTTGTTAAATAATTTGAGTGAGCAACATGCATTTTTAGTTTAATTTTGACATCACCGTAACCGAATATATAAATACTATTGTTCAGAAGTACCGTTCATGAGCAAACTGACGTAATTGTCTAGACATCTTAGTGAAAATTGTTAGCTAAAAATAATTATTTCAGTATTACAACTGATCCATAAAATAAAAGAGGTAAATTTAAATTAGTATTACTATTCTTTTTTTTATTGCCCTTGTAGCCAGACGAGCATACGGCCCACCTGATGGTGAGTGGCTACCGTCGCCCATGGACTTCAGCAATGCCAGGGGCAGAGCCAAGCCGCTGCCTACCGAAAATTTGACATTCATCAAACACTAGTTGTGGTATCATCAACATTTTTCCTACATATATTTACTTTGTTTTATTCTTACAGACGAGTGGACGAACTCACAATCTGCATGACGTTAAGTGGCTTTAGAACTAATTTATATTTTTTATAGCCGTAATAGGTGGACTTACCAGCTAAGCCACTGCCTACTGCTGAGGACCCCATGTTGGCAATCGCAATGCACTCCTCGTATGAAAAGATGTTTCCAGGCAGCCATATTTCACAAAAACAGTACAGTTTAACCATACAGGAAGAAGAATATTTTGTAGAAGTGAATACAGCAATAGCATAGTAATGCAAGCCTTGACACGCATTTAGGATACATTATAATTACATTATAATTTGCGTAATTACTGGTGGTAGGACCTCTTGTGAGTCCGCGCGGGTAGGTACCACCACACTGCCTATTTCTACTGTGAAGCAGTAATGCGTTTGGGTTTGAAGGGCGAGGCAGCCGTTGTAGCTGTACTGATACCTTAGAACTGATATCTCAAGGTTGGTGACAGCATTTACGTTATAGGTATCTATTGGTTCCGGTCACCACTTAACACCAGGTAGGGTGTACGCTAGTCCACACATCTAAGCAATAAAAAATATAGACTCGTAAATACATGCCGTTCAAACTAACAAAGACGTGTTAAAAAAGTACAAGTTTATCGTCTTAGCGAAAAAAACACGCGCGTTTGAGCATGGCATGACCAAAAGCAATAGATACCGATACCATGACATATATTGCGATTCTATAATCGATTTTTAGTTCGACCTTTGTCTATTGTCATTGTCGTTGTCGAGGTCCTCATGCTGCGGTCAGCCCCACTTGTTCTTGTTCTGTGTTTAATATTATAAAAACCAATAGTCAATAGCAGTTGACATCAAACAACACTCAGCAACTTGTTCGACAATACAAAATGATCGCAAAAGTGAGTTTACTTTAAATTTTTATGTAATTATTTACGCAGCGTTGTGAAGCCGTCGCCTGCTTCAAAATTGTGATACCGAAATAATAAGAGAAGTAACAGTTTCTCAGTTTAGACAACAGTTCAATCTATCTAGAATATTTTCCATAATTTATCTATTTTCACAGTAAATCATGTCCATCCGCTGCCTGAAAGAAGAACAGATAAACAAAAAAAATAACTTAAATGTACAAATTACTGTGTTACAATTTTATAATTCCAAATGAGAAACAAATCCGAATTGGGACTTACTGATAATGGTTTTTTTATAGATATAGAAACAGCGTTATAAATTAAATTCCATGACTCTCTAACTTTACAATAAATTAGCAAGATGTTAATATAATGAACAAATAATAATCTTCATTAACGACCATCGCTTTTTGCAGCTACAACTTCTAAAAGTACTGTTATGATGTACGTTAAAAAGAATTGTGTGTAATCATTAATTATAGATCGTAATAATCGGCGTCTTCATAAGCGCCGCTAAGGCCGGTCTTTACCATGGTCACGGTCAAGCCGTCTCCTCCCAGAGCATCATACGTCACGACGGAGGCTACGCTCCCTCAGCTCATTACGCTCCTGATACCTATGTTGTTCCTCTCGAACAATACGCCACACCTCTGGAATACGCCGGCCAATATGACAGTCACGATGAATACGTGAGTAAATTAAAATCGTACGTAACGTAATAAGAATTTTAAGCTTTTGTCAAATCAAAATTTATTGTATTTTCTTTTGTACGATTCCAACAATGATACGACTGCTCGTCTACTTACAATACAATGCGATGTACTGAGCATGAATGTAATAAACTATATACATGAAAGCAAACAAACGTTACAACATTCACCGTTTTTGCATCGTGTAATCGAAATTCAATGATAATTTTTATTATGTGAATTCATAAAAGATATTAATCGTATTGAGCCACACTCTTTGTGTGAAGTTTAATTTTTGATACTGTTTGTTTACTATCGCTGCATTGACAATCAATATTTTAAGCTTTATGAATTTTCAGGCGCACCCCAAGTACGACTTCGCGTACTCAGTAGCTGACCCCCACACCGGCGACCACAAGTCCCAGCATGAGTCCCGCGACGGTGACTCCGTACATGGCTACTATTCTCTTGTCCAACCAGATGGCTCTGTCCGCAAAGTCGAGTACACTGCAGACGACCATAATGGGTACGATCTGAATAAAATAAACAAATCAATTAAAAAAAAAAACATTTTTATCATGGATGACATGTAATAATTGAACATTTTATTTTTCAGATTTAACGCGGTAGTTCACAACTCAGCCCCGTCTATCCACCCCTACTATCACAATTATTAAGCATTGTAGTGTAAGTATCGATACAAGAAGTGCCAAATTATAATGAGAACTAATAAATTATTTATTTTGATGCGATCGTTTGTTAATGATAATAATTAGCAATTTTAGTTTAGTTCCATGAATATTTGACGGATTTCCACGTTGGTTATGAATATTTATGATTCCACATATTGTTTAGTGGGTCGAACATTGTTCAGCTTGCTATATAACGAAAAATTATTACGACTACAACAATCAACACTATTATATAAATGGTAGATTTTGGCAACAAATCAATAACTCTGTTACTTCATTCCAAGCCCTTCAAATACGAACCACAGATGATTACGTGTCAAGTGTGAAGTGTTTTGAAAGTAATAATTAATAAGTCATTGTCATTTGTGGAACAATTACCTGCTGTGACGTTGCTAATGTTATTGCTCTAACCTAATTGCTAAAACACAATGTGTACGCTGTGATTATTCATTACGGACTGTATAATTGCATTAAAATTATTAGTTTCGCGAGGTTAAAAATCAAATAAAACGAGAACCATATTCGTGTTGAAAGATTTGGTGTAAATTAGAGTTAGACTAAAACAGGAACATTTTGTTTAATTACTTTTTTATTATTATTTTATCAGTTCTCGAGTGCAAACATTTGAAATGTTAAAATTGTAATTTTGTAGTAAATAAAAGTAGTCTATAAAGATGAACAATAAAACTACTATCTGAAAAGTATTTGTGTGATTGATCTAAAATTGACCTCTAAAAATTAATTGGTGTTTTATTATTAATTAACCTATTTATTAGTAACAAAGATGAGTAGGGCGTATATGGGCGTGTATGATGAAAGGGCGTATATCAACGCTTTAGTAACGCCGCAAAACTCAATTGTGCTTCAGTCTGAAATGTGGGAAAGAAAGATTCATAAGAGTCCAGTGTAATTTAAATTATGATTCTAATAAAATATTAGGAGTACTGTACGCCCCATGCTATATGAATATTCTCTAATGTTAAGCGACCGTAAACACATACGAAACAAAAGATCCACTAACGAACATTCAATATCTTTAATAAACAAAAATAACTCACTCTTCAAATCGATCTGTACCCTCGTTCAGTAGCCAGTGCCACTACCGAGTACCGCTTCAGATATTATCAACCTAAGTACATATCCGCATACAGCTTTCGGACCTTAATAAATTAATAAATGCGTACAATGGACATTGATCAGCAAAGAACACGGACTTCTTTGATACAATCCATTTGTAGCAAGGCTGTTGCGGTTGCGTGATTCCGGTCATAAAAATGAATAAGTATTTATTTTACAACTCATTTATAAGTCGTATTTAATACTTTGGGCGTGGGGGCGTGCACGACTCATCTAGTGTTAAGTAGTTGCCAAATTCCATAGAATAAAACCATTAAAAGAAGTTGGTTGTTTGAAAGCACACACACAAAATAATATGGTTTAACAGCATTTATTGTTACAAAAATTAAAAGTAAAAAATATAATGAGAAAGCTAAATGCATACATAATAACAATTAAAGCGTCTAAATTACACTGATCATAGACATCACGCAGTAGTGCCGTCGTCATCCAGCTTGAAACATTAAGTTGAAGCCGCAATTGTATTGCATAATGGCTGTCCCACCCTTCAAACCGAAACGCATGACTGCATGTAGATAGAACGGTGGTAACATTTTTTTTATTGCATGGATGGGAGGGCGAGCTCACAGCCCACCTGGTGTTAAGTGGTTACTGGAGCCCATAGACGTCTACGAAGTAAATGCGCCACCCACCTTGAGATATAAGTTCTAAAGTCTCAGTATAGTTACAACGGCTGCCCTACCCTTCAGACCGAAACGCATTACTGCTTCACGGCAGAACTATGCATGGCGGTGGTACCTACCCGCGCGGACTCACAAGAGGTCGTACCACCAGTAAATACGGAATATTTACATAGAAACTTTATTAATAACTCCCAAAGCATTTGAATTCATACTTGCATCACTTACAGATACATCGACTGGTTTGTTCCTGACAATATTGTCAGAGAAAAACGTATTCTAAATTTTTAATGCACTAGTGGAGATACTCATGCAGTGTCGTTTACATTTCGGATATGTAATATGAACGGCTTTATAACTAAAGTACGACAGCAGAATAATCCATGCCAATTATGTCAAAAACACGGAAAATTATGGCATGCATGCACTTTACAACATCGACTGCGCAAATGACTGGGAGAGGCCGCACTTGAAAGAACAATAACATCTTATCGTTGTCCGCATTGACCTACTATAACAAAAGTGTAGTATCGCAGTTCACAGCTTGTTTTTATTAAGTAACAATCGTTTAACTGATAATGTAACGCGAGAATGTATAAGACAAAGCGCGATGACCTTGCGTCCGCGGGGACGCGCGGCAGAGCGCTTTCGGCGCCCCACCGGACCTCCAGCATCAATTCTTATAAAACGCACCGGTGGTTATCAAATCTATGTCAGTTACGCACTGCTATACCACAGTAAAAATGTTCGCTAAGGTAAGTACGGTGCCGTGCTTGTTTGGATGTGAGGTCGTGTGATGGAGTTAAATAAGTCGACTCTCTTTGGTGCAGATTCTTACACTGGCTGCCATGGTGGCGGCCACCCAGGGCGGTCTCCTTGGCCACGGCCTCGGTCACGGAGATTACAGCATCTCATCTCAACACAATTTGGTGCACCATGACGCTCATTACGCCGCAGCTCCCCTAGCTACCCTTGCTCATGCCACCCCTCTGGCTTATGACGGACATTACGACGCTGGACACCTGTCTCATGGTGCTACCCTTGCACATGCCGCCCCCTTAATTCACGCTGCTCCCGTAGTTCACGCTGCCCCCGTAGCCCACCTTGGAGCTTACTCCGGACACGGTCATGAAGATTATTATGTAAGTACATAGAGTTTCCCAATTTACATACTTATCTTGCCAAATATTACTAGGTCGTTTCATACGATAAATGTAACCTTAAATTACATATATTTCCAGGCTCACCCCAAATACAAGTACTCTTACTCCGTTGAGGACCCCCACACCGGCGACCACAAGTCTCAACATGAGGTCCGCGATGGTGATGTCGTAAAAGGAGAGTACTCGCTCCTCCAGCCCGATGGCTCCTTCCGTAAGGTTTCGTACTCTGCTGACGACCATAGCGGGTGAGAATTATATAAAACTTAATACGCAATAAATAGATGACATTGCAACTTTCCCTAAATTACGCAAATATCCGTACAGAATGAGTTATATTTGCAATAGCTTTCGTATCGAAGTTCGTTTACATGTAACTATATGCGTGTTTACATTCGATCACATGGCAGTCAAACCGGTATGGTTGCGTTCCACTAACATATGAGTATTGACCTCTGCCGACCCATGTGCTCGACTCTATACTGTCAACGAGGTTCTTCGAACAGGTGCTATGAATACAAACTAGTCTGGAAACTAGTTTTAACGTATCAACAATACGTAATCAATTGTTTCTGTTTCAGTTTTAACGCGGTCGTACATAACTCCGGTCCTAGCCACCACGTTTATTCATCCCAACACCATCATTACTAGAAAATTGTAAAAGAGGCTTAGATTTCTACGATGTACCTTATATTTATTCTTGCTGTGATCTTCAGAACGTGTTTATATCTTTTAGTGAATAAAAATTCTTAAATGTAAAAGGACTATAAGAACTATTTCAATTTTTTTCTTCACATCTAGCATGCTATTAGTAAATTTTGGAGAAATAACACATAAGATCCCGATTGCCAAGTGTAGGTTAATTGATTAACCAGCTCTTTAAATTGAAAAATTCAACTTAAGACTTAATATAAAAAGCTTATTATAAAACCTATCTAGTCGTGCAA
The DNA here is from genome assembly GCF_003987935.1 of Bombyx mandarina. Next base: position 143,689 of record NW_021011511.1, on the reverse strand, counting down.
TATCGAGCGCTCAAATCGAGTGCTTGCATAGTGACACCTGATTCACACATAGTTATTGAACAGATATTCATTTATCACTATCTTTCAGAAGCTCCTGTTTAAAGCTATTAACTAAATAAGAGCTCTACGTTAATCGGCTACAAGCTAGGAGTTTATCATGTGCTTGGCTTCACTAGCTCCAATGGAAGCACAGCTCATTTGTTTTTATTGTTGCGTCATTTTCAATCATAAAATATCTACAAATGACTGAAAAATAAAAATGTTATTATTCGTAAACTTCTACATATTTATTATTGAAAAACATATATTATTATTATCTATAAATGTGATACCTTGAGCCACGTCTTCTTGGCTCAAGGTGTCAAATACCTTACTGGTGGTTGGACAACTTGTGAGTCCGCACGGGTAGGTACCACTGCAACGCCTATTTCGGACGTGAAGCAGTAATTCGTTTCAGTTTGAAGGGTGGGACAGCCGTTGTACTGTAAAAACTGAGACCTAAGAACTCATGTCTCGAGGTGGGTGGCGGCATTTACGTCGTAGATGTCTATGGGCTCCGGTAACCTTTTAATACCAGATGGGCCACGCCCAACCATACAAGAAATACGTATATAAAAAAACCTACTTTTTTTCCAAGTTTTAATTCCAAGGTCCATAACCTTCTGTCCCCATATAAAGCAGTTTCGCAAATAAACAGTGTTCTGTCGTAAAAAGCCATGCCGGATGATCTGCGAGTGAAGTTAACAATCCCATCACAATAAGGTGACACCTTACAAAACATCCACAAACATAAGACTTCCTCTATTACAATTCTGGAACTATAAATTAGCTGTCGGAGCACCGTGGTACGTGGCAAATGTAGTTCTTCACGACGATCTAAATATCGAATGCATTCAAAACTATATGAAGACATCACCGAAACGCTACTTCGCAAAAACGATCCAACACGATAGTTCCTTATTATAGCCGCCTTGACCCTGCTGGTGCATAACACGTCATTACGGACCCTCCCGATCCATTAACGGTGATTTTAGGTACCTCAAACACCGGTCACTGTCCTCGCCGAACCCGTTGCTTGTAACGAAGGGCTTGACGAATAATTTAACCCATAGACACAGCCCACTGAGTTTCTCGCCGGATCTTCGCAGTGAGTCGCGTTTCCGATCCGGTGGTTGATTCTACAAAGCACTGCTCTTACTAGGGCCAGTGTTAGCAACATTCCCGGTTGGAGCCCCGTGAGTTCACCTACTCGCCCGGTTACGCTGAAATAGCCTCTCAAGGTTATCAGCTTAGGTAGGCAAAAAAAACTTGTGGACAAGCCAACCACTATTAGCGTCCTAAATAGATACAGGTACTTAGCCCATAACAACATCCTGCTGAGGTTTTTTTTTATTGCTTAGATGGGTGGACGAGCTCACAGCCCACCCGGCGTTACGTGGTTACTGGAGCCCATAGCCATCTACAACGTAAATGCGCCACTCACCTTGAGATATAAGTTCTAAGATCTCAGTATAGTTCAGTATTTTGCCGGATCTTCTCAGAGAGTCGCAATTTTGATCCTATGGTAGCGCACTCGCAAAGCAAGCTGCCATTGAGCTGTTAGGCCATCTTCGGAAACTTTAAATGTATTGCAAGAAAGGACGTAAAGTTTCGAAAAACCACTAGCCTGCTGGTGGTAGGACCTCTTGTGAGTCCGCGCGGGTAGGTACCACCACCCTGCCTATTTCTGCCGTGAAGTAGTAATTCGTTTCGGTTTGAAGAGTGGGGCAGTCGTCGTAACTATACTTGAGACCTTAGAACTTATATCTCAAGGTGAGTGGCGCATTTACGTCGTAGATTTCTATGGGCTCCAGTAACCACTTCACACCAAGTGGGCTGTGAGCTCGTCCACTCATCTAAGCAATAAAAGAATAAAATAAAACTTCCTACCTATCCCTAAAAATGCATGTCTAAACCAAACAATAAACTTACCAGACATAAACTGGTACAAATATTGGACTATAAATAAATATTGTATTATATAGTTTTAGTGTTTCGTATGAACTAAGCTCGACACCAATCTAGGGTTTCAAAAACAGAACTGGCTCGTACATTACAAAATTTCCCTATCAGTATTGATTTCCTTGCAAAGTATGGGTTAGTACTTGTAAGTTGAAAGCAATTTGTGGCGTTGAATATTTATTGCGACCCACTATTTCAAGAGCACAGCTGTCACTAACAAAAATCAATTACATATTATTATATAGTCATATTAAATAGCCGGTACCAACGATTATTTTGTGGCAACATGTCTCATTACGAATTTAGCAATACTAAATTTGTTATATTTAAATATTACTCTGAATATTTAGTTTTAGTACATTATTTCGGTAATAAAATAACTGGACTATGAAAGGACATTACTTGTTTTTGCTTAGACTTTAGCTACTAACGCAGATAATGGAATCTATTATTAGGCTTTATTTTTATTGCTTAGACGGGTAGACGAGCTCACAGCCAACTTGGTGTTAAGTAGTTACTGGAGCCCATAGACATCTACAACGTAAATGCGCCACTCGCTTTGAGTTATAAGTTCTAAGGTCTCAGTATGGTTACAATGACTGCCCCACCCTTCAAATCGAAACGCATTACTGCTTCACGGCAAAAATAGACAGGGCGGTGGTACCTATCCGCGCGGACTCACAACAGGTCCTACCACCAGTAATTACGCAAATTATAATTTTGCGGGTTTCACTTTTATTACACGATGTTATTCCTTCACCGTGGAAGTCAATCGTGAACATTTGTTGAGTACGTATTTCACTAGAAAAATTGGTACCCGCCTGCGGGATTCGAACACCGATGCATCGCTTCAACATGAATGCACCGGACGTCTTATCTTTTTAGGCCACGACGACTTCATACCACCAGTTTTTCTAGGATTTTTTTCACTTATTCCTATAGAATTTCAAGAATAAAATATATTAAGCAGGTATCTACATAGAAATAGCCTCTAGTATAAAGTTAATATGACCAAATCATGATATTATCGTGATTTTTTGGCCAAAGTCGAACGTCGCACCAATAATAAGTCACTTCTCTTCTGCTCTTTTCTTACAAACTACCCCAAAGATGCAATATAGTTGTTTTTATGGAATTGGCCAAGTTCCTTAAGGTCCACGAAACAATGGCACGGCTACTTCGGACATGGTAATACAAGTTATTATAAAATATCAAAATTTACTTTGTGGATAAAATATTCTCGTGTGTCCATAATGCTTTATAATAGGCAAACATTTTTCATCATTTATCATTATTCCATTTGTAAAATCAATATGACAGTCGAAATCATCATAAATTATAAAATTGGATAAGATAGTTCTACTAGGCTGAACATTATAACTTTATTTTAAAACTGGTTATTAAATAATAATAAATGTTACAGCCATACATTTTTCTTAAATCAATTAACACTATTCAATAGAAATCTAACCAAACGCTCTTCTATTATATTGTTTCTAACCAAATCTAATGTAAAGAGCCGATTTATTGTAGTGTATCTCAAGGTTGATAGACACATACAATATAACTATCAACGTATAAATTCATTCAAGTCGATAACGTCAACTAATTAACGTAATAAAAATATCGGACTTATTAATTACTACCTACTTATATTATATCCTGTTAAATGTTACACATTCGTATCAACAGCTGTCTTGGCCGAAAGTCGACGACAAAAGGCTTAGATTATTATTAATAGTAATTTCCGAGTCACGGTCAGACAATTTGCAGGTGACTAACCTCTGAACTATCGAACTTAAATTGTTCCTTTCGATCTACTTATTTTTGCGTATAGCCTTGCCAATAATTATCATGAAATACGTATTTCGCTTCCGTGACGATAAAGATACGGGCTCACGACAGCCACCCACTGCATGCCATGCCTTTCTGGTCCGAGGGACAACCCGCGGGCCTTTTACTTATTGTGTTTTAACCAAACAATTAATTCGATATGCAACGGTCGTGAGGCCCTTTCAAATAGTTTGAATAATCTATTTCAATACGGATTCCGGAATTTTATACCCCAATCAAAACGGATCAAACAAACAATGATAATGTTGTGACGACACAAGTTATGGAGAACCGGCCTCATTGTCTTTTTAATGTTGGCGTTAATGTTTTAATTAACATTGGTATGTAGATGCTCTTGCGTAAAGCTTATTTAATTTTAGCGTACGGACACGCGGTCAGCGTTTTCGGAGCGTTACTAAAACAAAAACAAACTAAAAATATAATAACTATTAAGTAAATTTTGTGTTTTATTCAATTTCGTGCTATTATACTAAATTTGCAATATCAACTTTCTGTGATCTCGTTACGATCATGGAATAGGAAATTAAATCCTACAGCTCTGTACTAGTAAGTGACCGCTATGTGGTATAGTAAATTTGATATTGCGATGTAGCAATCACAAATGCGTATTAATAGTAACGTAATCACGTCTGTTTATTTGACAAGGTATTTTTAACAAGTTAATTTTAGCGGCCGCGTTTAATTATGTCTAAATAACATAATGAAAACAAAGCTATAAGTGTCATAAATTTGAGTGAATATGTAATAACAAATTTGAATTTAATTTACATAAAAAGGTTATCTATTTTAACTTGACCATCTTTGTTTGACACATTTTTTTTTTTAATTTGCACACTTCAGAAATAAACGTAAAAAGCAATTTACTATTTTAAAAGCAACAGAAGCTACCTAACTGTCGTGAATTATTTTATATTTTCATGATAATCTGTTATAGATTATAACAATATCTAACACTTGTGAATTATCGGGAACTCATTAAAATAAAAAATCGCGCTAACAGAACCAAAGAATAATATGACAATTCAAAACTTCACATGTCTTTTTTTTTCTTTGGATGTAAACATAATTGAGAAACAGCTATATGGTTCCTTATTAGAACGAGCTTTTTCATCCAATTCCAGCGTCATTGTACATTTCTGCATTACATTCTGCTAAACAATCATGAATTAGAGTCTGAAGGATAAATTAGCGGTTTTTCGAATAAATTGAAATTCAGCTTAATATATCAAGTCGTATGGCACCTTTTACATTGTATTTATTGTCAATGGATTTCGGTAACCGTTTAACACCCGATGCATCGTACACTCATCTGCCCATCACAACAGATCTAGTCGCTATCAACATTAATTCTTTACTCCTAAGTACTCTAGCACTGATTATTTAGTTGAGTATATTTTTCAATACTTTGAGCTACCGCGTTGTTTTTGTTCGACTGATTAATAAAAAGCGATATCTGTAGACTTCTAGAGACTTTTCACATTAAATCAAAATGGCTATTTGACCAAATGTTCTATATAAGAGCCTGGCCCAAGAATCAAATTATAGTCTGAATTTCGTTGAAACAGCCGGTCCTACTATTTGAAGCAGACATTAAAACTTAGAAAATCTATTTTTTGGAAAATTAAATCTAATACGTACGCATAGGTACTATGAACATAAAATACCTATATCAGACAGAAATGTAATTATGATAATACCAGCATCATAACTAATTATTGAATAGAATGGAAAATATCACTAAGGCGTTTAATTGGACATTTATTTGAAAATTAAAAATATCTATACTTACTATATTTTTGTTTGTTATAATTCATACATCGCATTACCTTTAAATATCACAGCTAATGATACTTTTTAATAGGCATACTTCCAACATAGATTGGTCGATGATTAACAGATTCCTAATTATTTTTTTGTTAAAATGAGTTTGTGACACAAACATAAAAGCTAATCATTTTAATTTTGAATTTTCGTTTATTTGAAATCGAGTGGCTAAAATTAATCGATCGACCACATTACAGGTTTTGATTTGGCCAAATCACTAAGATAAAAATTTTGCAATAATACAATTCACGAGTAACAATCGATCGTACATTACAGATTAATAATTCAAGATAATAATCACAATAGTTTTATGTACGGGCGTGTGTGTTCGGTGCGGGAGGGCGATTGCCTGTGAATTATTAACATGGGTAGGTATGCGAGCTGCGACCTCGCGGTGTCAAAGTTACGGAACTGAAGTGACCGCAGTCCCCACCAGCAACAGGACAGCGGCTTAGTTCGCTTTTCATATAAAAGACACACTCCAGACCGATAATAGTATCAGTCACTGTTCTGTTTATCTAGTGCAAAATGTTCACCAAAGTAAGAAGCAGTGCACAAGTAATTTAAGTTTGATTAAAACTTTTTAATTAACTTTAATCATTTTTTTTGTGTTTTAGGTGTTCGTCCTTAGCGCCGTGTTGGCTGCCGCCAACGCTGGTCTCCTGCCATACCACCACGCTGCGGCAGTTTCGTCCCAGAGCATCGTCCGTCATGATGCCCCGGCACACTATGCCTCGGCTCATTACGCCCCTGCTCATTATGCCGCACCCATTGTCCATGCAGCTCCACTCATCCACGCCGCCCCTGTAGTCCACGCTGCCCCCATCGTCCACGCGGCTTCTCTTGGCTACGCCCATGGCCACGAAACCTATGTAAGTTCCCGATCTTTAAAAATTTTGATTTGAATAAGTTTAACTGTCAGCCTATTAAATTTTGAATGTTTATCCAGGCTCACCCCAAATACGACTATGCTTACTCCGTGGCTGACCCCCACACCGGTGACCACAAGAGCCAGCACGAGAGCCGCGATGGTGGTGCCGTACATGGTAGCTACTCCCTCGTCGAGCCTGATGGTTCCGTACGTAAAGTAGACTACACCGCTGATGACCATCATGGGTAAGTTTCATAAGTTCAATATTTGTAAAATGTATCTACTAACAATTATATTATCTACAAAGATTTATTTTTTAAAATCCGCTTTTTTACAGTTTCAACGCCGTTGTCCACAAGACCCCCGGACACCACCCCGCCCCCGTTGTACACGCTGCCCCCGTTGTACACGCCGCCCCCATTGTCCACGCAGCTCCCCTCGCGCACGTCGGCTATGCTTCCTTGGCCCATGGACACCATGGTCTCCATCATTACTAAACAACTAGCATCAATTTATGTTTGATATGATCGTGACGGATGACTGATGAATGTGTTATTTATGTGTAAATAATGATGATGAAACTAATACTCAAATGTAAATAAATATCAGCTGCTGAATATTACATATTTATTTTATTTTCCAAAAACCTATCAAAAATACCTTCGAACAATCTTTTGAAAATCACAATTAGGAAAAGATATAATTTAAAAGACTAGTACTAGGAATGATGAGCGATATACAATAAAAAATCTTAATGAAACATCCCTCTTTATTAATTTTAATAATAAACAGTAAAGTAAGAAAACTAATATCCGTAATAAGTTTAATTAATATTACTGTCATAAATAAAAACATGGACTAAATGTGTACCGTCAGCTCCCGGCTATCAAAGCAAAACGTAAATACCATCACCTGAACATATTTAATTTAAGAACGAATATTATATTAAACGAATATATATTTATTTATTTAATTATTTATTTCACTTCATGTAAAATTTACATTTGCGGACTTAATGCCTAAGGCATCTACCAGTCAACCAAAGGTAGTGCACAGTAAATAGTGGTAGGTGCAATGAAATTTATATTAAGTTACAAATACATACACAAAAAAATATATACTATTCGAAACGAATTATTTTGAATACACGGCAGACATTGACAGGATGTTTGTACCTATTTGAACACCCAATATACCCTACTAACAATAAAACGAGGGCAATTTCGTATTTGTATTTCAAACGGAAGCTCAATATATATCTATCGTATTTACATTGGATAAGCTTATGGATCAATGACGGTGAAAAAACAATTGACCAACCCAACATTTACTGCAGCAAAAAAACGGTACATGAAAACTAACTAGGAATAAATTTTAAATTAGTTAAATTTCAGAATAAATGAATAAACTTTGTGCTTTGGAAGCACAGATACGAAACATGAACAATACAATGAACAATGATAACCTGAGTAACGAATATCTTTTATAAAAACACTAACTGCGATCGAATCCGGATCCTGTAGTACAATATTCATCATTATTAACCAGAAAACCAACGAAACCAATTATTATCAATCTAGTTTAAAATGCCCTTGAAATGTAAATCATAGACTCAATATAATGAGAGCTATGTAGACATTTTATTATGTGGACACACGTACTTGCGTGCATAGTACCAGAACGTCACACATTCCTAACGTTTATTCGGCGAAGTAATTACACTATGTATGAAAAATTACGCAAAACTCTAACTACTATTAGTGCGCGTCGACCTAGAAAAACTAACAATTGCTTGGCGCACGTCTGTTATACCATGATAATCTGTAAATGGGTAGTTGAGAGTCAGCGTGAAACAGTGAAGCGTGTTGAATAAACAGTGTGAGAACAAATGTTCAATACCATACAGAATTAAGACACGTGCATGTCAAAGTTCAAAGATCCTTTTGTAGTAGGACACGCTATAACCGCCACTGATTCAATGAAACATCGCCGACGAACGCCAATTTATGAGACGGTAAACACCCCCTATTATGTTTGAAACGTAATCACAGAAATAACACCAATTTATAAAATTAATTAAAAAAATTAACTATTAACTTTTCGACGTCACTTCGATAATGGCGATAATCTTCGATAATCTCTAACGTAAGGACAGAGGAAATTAACTTTACTAGAGGTCCCGCAGTAGTCGAAATTCGACTATAATTAATTGGAATTGTAAGTTTGTACACTATTAAGATTGTATTTTATACTTCTATAATCACAAAATTCGCCAAGACTACACTATAAAAATATAAACAAAGTCATACATTAATTAATCTCTTCTCAACTCTCAACTCAACTCTCAACTTCTCAATTTGACAACAGACGTCAAGAACAAAAGTTTGACAATAAATAGTATGCATGCGTGTGTGCGTCAAATATATGGTATGTAGTGTGTGTAATGTTTTCTTTATTGTTTTAATGTATCTTTTATGCATTATTTTAAAAAAATATTAGCATTGTGCACTTCTTCTCCATATTCTCTATAAGTGTGGAAAATGTCATACTCCTCCGTCCGCGCAATTTTCGTAAAAAGGGATACAAAGTTTTTGCTTCACGTATTAATATATAGATGTCTCAAATTGTTCTTATAACTATTACTTACACTTTACTTTAATACAAACAAAGAATGGAACTTTAATTCAAGGATAAAAATTGTGCAATGAATTTACTATTCTTAATTATATCATTATAACCGTTAGTATTAATAATTGTTGATCGAAGCTATAACCATATAAACATTAGTTTAGTACTCTTATCTACTCTTACCTACTCTTATATTATATTTGGATTATCACTGTAATGCACTTTTTGCAAGTAAATTTCACCGTACTTTCCATCAATTACTGTAAATTAAATTTCACGAAAACAGTTTGCGTACAGAACATTATAATACAAATATAGTTAAAAAAGAAAACTCTACGTTTTATTTTAAAAACACTCAATTAAATAAATAAAAAACACTTCTTATACCTACCAAGTGTTTTTTTGTCTCTTTTATCCATATAGTTCAATTACAAATATCATTTTATTACTTAATAAAATTAATTACTAAACATTTATTATTAAGCTATATTACTTTAAGTATAGCCGTTTAACTATAAATTAAATAGATGTTTAATCTGGAGTTGATGTGTACTATTCAAGAAAAACTATACAATTAAACATTATTTCATATCTATATTTAAAAAGTTTACCTCCAAACGTAATGCGAAAGCCGATCAAAGTCGTGTAAAGTAAACGTTGTGAACAACCCTTTATTAGAATCCCATTAGCTTTAAAGTAGCATAGGCACGGCAAACAACGGTAAGAAATTATTATAATCAAACCATTCGGACAATTGAAGCGGCCTTGATTCGGGGAGATAAAGTTATCTGATCGCAAAGTCACGCGTGCTTTAAGAAACAACTTTACAATACCGAAACAAATCTATTGTTTTAAACTAAATGTTTAACGTTTCAGAGAATTTAAAAAAACTTGGTATTAATATAACCTCCAATTATTTACCGTATTTTATGTGAGTGATATATTAGTTATTTAAGATTGTTTATTTTTAACATGTATGTATGTCGATTTTCTTTGTTATATTATTCAATATAATATGCACATTTATCAAAATTTTATGCCGTAATATTTCACTTAGCCTAAATTCGAAAAAATTTTCTTCACGCTCTGCAAAATAGTGACGTAAGTAGAATTCAAAATTGTGAATAGTTAGAACAGAATTGCTGTTATATTTAGAGTAATAAATTAAACTGTAAACCTGTATCATGTTCGTTAATTGTGCAAGACTCATAAATCTATCCGAAATATTTAAATAGCAATCCAAACAGTATTGTTGTTTCTTCATTTTCCAACCAACTTTTAATTCAAAACGGAATGTTTTAATTTTTGCATTTACAAATGAAATAGAATCTCATAAACATTCCGCGTGTTAAAACTTGAACAAGACTTTATTGCGTCAAAACCTGAACTACATTTGGAGCAACGCTATAGCCCGACTCCTTCTACATTTGAATTAACATACATAATTACCATTATTGGTCATAAAATTTAGAAAATCAGGGAAATCAATAAACTTTCCAATGGATCTGATACAATAATTGTAATCAGAAGAAACTGGTACACGATCTCAGTCTCCAAAAACTACCAATACTTCACCATGAAACATTAGAAATAATTTTATTTTCTTAATTTTTATCATGAGCACTGCATATGGGTGTATAGTTAGCCTGCAAGTGCAATAGTTAAGTCTCAACTTGTATCGATTTGAAAGACATATGAGTATTTTCATTTAAGTATTCTACCTAAGGTCTGTACGGTGGCGACGGCATTCATGGCTGGTAAAACAACTGAACATCGGGTGTACCGTATGCTTCTTTATAATAATAATACAAAAACAAAAATAAACAATAAAATATATAGATTTATTTATACAATAAGAATAAGAAAGAAAATATAAACTCCATCCTGTGTTTTAGAATGGCTCGCTGTCATACGATTAAACTTGGTTTTTTCGTTATAATTTTATTGATATACAAATCAGTTCGAATGTTAAGGAAATCACGTTTTCAATTATTTCCGTCTCGACGTGAAACTTTTGTGAATTATTCGTCATGCTATTATTCGGCACGTTGATTTTTCTTTTAAATGTAACAAAAGAATTTCACGTGCATTTTCATAATGGCGGATCTTACACTGCTATGGTAATTAGCGATGCCACGTAGTGAGCTGACATTCAGCAATGTTAAATAAACTTTACTTCTTTACATTGGATTATTTCCAAAACTAGATGTTCTGGAAATTTCGTGCTGGAGAAAATATCATGGCATATCATGGACCAAATTTCGAGGTAGCTTTGCCACACTCAGTGTAAGACAACATTCTGAGGTTCTTCGGAAATGTGCCGTGATGAAAAGAGGAAATGAAAGAAAAGGTACAGAAGCCACGTCAGCTGAATGGACCAAATTAACATTTATCTGCATATTTGTCCAAGATAGTAGCAGTGCGAGAGGAATGACAAGAGATCGTATAACGCGTCACCAATCCTAATGTGATCACCTCTCGACGCTGTCAAGAATCCAGCGATTCAGAAAAAAAAATATTTACATATGATTTCATAATTCGATCTATTAGATTTTTTATTACAAGCTATTTGTTTTTCTCCTTAACTTATATCTAAATTGAGACTAAATATCACGAATAAAAACAACAGTCGTTTTGATTCGACTGGGTTCCAAAGGCTGTTATGTTATATCCAGCAATTATTTATTTCTACACTTTTCGGTTTCGATCTTTAGTTATTTATTGAATTGAATTGAATCAAGTTCAATTCACCCCATTCGGAGACTGGCCCCAAAGAGTTCTCCACTTCAGACACAAGTTTTGATCGTGTCTCTTGCACCACGCTCGGACAGAGACTCTGATGGCCGATATATCGCGCATCCCCCGTGCTGTCATCCGCATAGCAATGCATGCCATCAATAGACAGCATGTCATTGATATTTTTTTTTTTTTTTTATTGCTTAGATGGGTGGACGAGCTCACAGCCCACCTGATGTTAAGTGGTTACTGGAGCCCATAGACATCTACAACGTAAATGCGCCACTCACCTTGAGATATAAGTTGTAAGGTCTTAGTATAGTTACAACGGCTGCCCCACCCTTCAAACCGAAACGCATTACTGCTTCACGGCAGAAATAGGCAGGGCGGTGGTACCTACCCGAGCGGACTCACAACAGGTCCTACCACCAGTAATTACGCAAATTATAATTTTGCGGGTTTCACTTTTATAACACGATGTTATTCCTTCACCGTGGAAGTCAATCATGAACATTTGTTGAGTACGTATTTCATTAGAAAAATTGGTACCCGCCTGCGGGATCGAACACCGGTGCATCGCTTCAACACGAATGCACCGGACGTCTTATCTTTTAGGCCACGACGATATACAGGATGAAAAGCGTGGGGGAGAGCACCGAACCTTGTGGAACGCCAGCGTTTGGTCATAGTATCAGAACAGTCAGTAAACAGTCAGTACAGAGTAAAAAATCGACCTCATCTCATTCATTTACAATACGTGGCCAGTGACCTAATTCATTCAGAGCAAAAATAACCTTTCGGTAATAGAAACATGCTATTGACAAATTTAAGATTTGCCGACAGTGACTATTTCAATCGATCTATACTATTTTTGAAGGCCGATGTAAATAATTCAATGTCTTGGTCGCGATCGGACACGCTTGGTCGCCTCGCTTCAACATATATTTCGTTGTTGCTGTGCCTTCTGAAATGACACTAATTTACAAAAGGAAAACATCAAAATACATCGGGATTCTAGTCTGCAGAAAATATTTCACAGCATGCTTTGAATAATAATAAGTCGGTTTAGTTTTGGTACGGCTAGCATGTTTTAATAACGGTTAAATATGTACATATGTCAATATAAGACATTATTTTACGTTATCTTACTTTAATGTTAAATGCCTATTTCTGCCGTGAAGCAGTAATGCGTTTCGGTTTGAAGGGTGGGGCAGCCGTTGTAACTATACCGAGACCTTACAACTTATATCTCAAGGTGGGTGGCGCATTTACGTTGTAGATGTCTATGGGCTCCAGTAACCACTTAACACCAGGTGGGCTGTGAGCTCGTCCAACCATCTAAGCAATAAAAAAAAAACAAAAAAATTTACTGACTGCATTAAAACCATTTTTAGGTAAATTATGACACTTTATTGAATAATTTTACTCTGTTTTTACATATCATAATTATTAAGAAAGGGCCATTTGTTTGACTTTAGTTAATAGAGAAACAACATCATCAACAACGATCGAGTCAGTTTTAAGTATCGAGAGTGTTGCAAAACTAACAATCCCGAGTTATTAGATCTGACTAATGATACAGTAAATTTTTCGTTGGCTAATACACTTTCGTAATTTCATAGTAAATAGAGAGAACAGGACTGTCGCCATTTTATTTTAGAACAGTCAAATACACGTTGTAGTACATGGCCACGGAAGAAAATAAACCAGTTTTGTTTCAGTGCTAAATTGGATTGTGACGTACGCATATTTTTGACGCATATAGTAAAGATAAATTTGTCAAAAGATAGTATAAAATTATATGAAGGAGATTATTGTCGTAAACGAATACAAAATACATACATTAAAAAAATATATTTCCAAACTTATTTACAAACGTAAGTTGGGAAATGCAAATAGAGCATTTTATTTAAATTACTTCTCACATTAGTTAATTTCAAATAAAACTCTTGAGAATGGCACATTGCACAAGCAATTACATTTTCCAATTACTAATTTCAAATAAGGTGTAAACCCTCATAGATTATAAAATTAGATAGAACTAACACTAAAATACACAATTATTCTCTACATGGTGCGAGTAAAATTATCAAATTAATGCATATCCGCCGAATGAAATTTCCTATTCGAAATGTGGTTTCAAACAGCCATCATATTATGTTGGTTTGGTGGTAATATCCAAAAATAGCCAAAACAATAATAACTCAAACCACACTTACCAATCCTTTCTGCCCAAACACAACATTCCTAGGAAGGTATACGATTATACGTAAGACATTGACCTGAAATACTTAAGTGTACCAATTATAATTAAACGCAATGCCAATTTTGTAGTCGGTTTGTTGTTGAAAGGCCAATTGAGCGCCACGTGAAAGGTAAATAAATGTACGTGCACTTTAAATGGAAAATAATAAAAGATATAAGATAAAAAAAATATTTTAGAATGAAAGGATCGCGGCTAGCCAAAAACTTTGTCGCTTAGCTAGGACGGATGGATGAACTGAGGCTCAACCAGGAAGGAAAGCTTAGGTAACAACCGGCCGAGCGCCCCCAGAGTAGGCGTAACAGGTCAAGAGCAGTTGCTTCGGGATGCAATGCGACTCATTCAGAAGATCCAGCAAAAAACTCAGCGAGGTGATTCTATCGACTAAGATGAAAAGAAGGTTAAAGGGCAAAAGAAAATATTTAGCCTACCAGGAAGAAACATGAAATCAGTCGATCAAGATTAAACATTTAACACAGTTATGCTCTAAGACCTTTCCAGTTTCACTATATTGGATGGATCAACTCGGAAGCTACTTAACAAGTGTTCACGATTGACTTCCACGGCGAAGGAATAACATCGTATAATTAAAATCAAACCCGCAAAAATTATAATTTTCGTAATTACTGGTGGTAGGACCTCTTGTGAGTCCGCACGGGTAGGTACCACCACCCCGCCTATTTTTGCCGTGAAGCAGTAATGCGTTTCGGTTTGAAGGGTGGGGTAGCCGTTGTAACTATACTGAGACCTTAGAACTTATATCTCAAGGTGGGTGGCGCATTTACGTCGTAGATGTCTATGGGCTCCAGAAACCACTTAATACCAGGTGGACTGTGAGCTCGTCTACCCATCTAAGCAATAAAAAAAAAACATTGTCCGATTCGCCCGTACCTAGTAAAAGATATTGTCGTACATCTCAATGAAATCGATAAAGAGAGCTCCCACGTAAACGACGTTGAATCTATACACCCATAGGAATGGACTGCGTCCCAGAACATTTTCTGATAGCAAAATGAGGTCTGTGAGGCTGTGCAGCTACTGATTGCTTAAAAACTTAAAGCAAAATGAAAGTGCTTGTCTTCTAGTAAGTGACTTTAGCCTTCTTCAGCCCATTTAAACTCCTGCATCATGCATATTTCGTGGTAATGAGCTCACTAAGTTTTCTCTTTTCTCAAACGTTATTGCTAATCTTAAACGTTGTTGGTTATGTTATGGCCCTATGTTATATATAATTATGTATGTGTATAATTATGTCTCAAGCCAAAACGCCGCTGGTGCTTGGTGACAAAATTAATACGAATGATTACAACCTTAACGAGCTTACCTTCAACATTACAACTCTAAACTTTGAAAATAACTTAACAAATTAGCAGTGTTAAAATATGTTAAAAACTATTTCATACACTAGAAATAATATATTAATGAATAAAAAATAAATTATTTACCAGGGTTTCTTTATATATAAAATACAGTATAAAATTGAAGATCCCAGAAATTGAGATTGGCACTTATTTAAAAATAAGACGACCAAAGTGTCTTCTATATTATTTCTTAAATGCTCAACAGAGAAACACCATTTTTCTACATTATTTATAAACAATGAAAACAGCTACCGTGGTTCCGCGCTCGCGTTGCTCAACCTGCATCATAACCAAGAACAAGCATGTACTTGTCTCATTGTATTTGTTTTTATGTGCCCGGCTGTCATTCTCACATGCAATGACTAACATTGAGCAACACCTCTCAATTAATTACACATACTTATGGCATAAACACATTCAAATAGGTTGGCAACACAAATGCAAACTAAAAATTACATATTTCTGGACTTATCCTCTTTGATATTTTTTTATCTCCGAAAACAAACCTTACGTTTTATCTACCTGGGAGTAAGTAGTCATAGTCGCTCATATAGGTTCGTGTTCTATTCCCAGTCGGAATGTCATTGTCTTTGTAAAAAATATTGGGTGTTTAGGGATGGAATGTCTTTATTGCTGTCGAGTATGTATGATTGAGAAAACCCTAGCAAGAGCGTTTGAATATAGAACATTTATTTCGTATCTACTAGAAGCGCCATGCGGCTTCACCTGTGTGTGATTCCTAATTCAGAAAAAAAATATCAAACAGTCTATTTTACCGGGATAAAGAGGTGCTTGTGTCACCTTCGGGTCAATAAACTACCACTCGATTTGTAATCCGTTGATACGTAAAATCGCGAACCAGCAAGCACACTGTCGTATTTGTCATATCTCAGAAATGGCCAGCACATATCATTTACCATGTGTCTTAATCTAGGTTATAAAACTTTTTGTGAGATTTTTCATCCAAATATTAACAGCCCTTTTGCGTGAATAAATAAATTTCATAACACAAGCATTCAAACATACAGAATTTCACATTTATAATATCAATAGACATGTACATTTATATATTGTTTTGAGCGAAAACTGACGATGAATTCAAAACGAAGTACAAACACAGTAATACTAGAAAGAGAGAAAAACATTAACATCCAAACAAATGTCTAACAATGTACGAAAGGTTTATATATATATATATATGTATAATATTACAGAAATACATATTTTATCACTTGATACAAAAGTTAATCTTCTAAGTTATAAAATTTCTCTCAGCGCAATCAGCGTATAATCTTATATTAATGTCGCCGTTAAAACATATTACATGCAAAGTATAACATTTCTTTATGCTTAATTACATAACAAGATCATTCACACGTACTTAAAACATTAAGAATTGTACCAAATAAAAACAAAATTAAGTAACTTGCTTTGTTTTCGACACGTGTCCTCAGTAAATTACAACAACAATAAATACAAGGTAATTAACCAAAACAGGAATCACGCTTTGGTTTTCGGTCGATAAAACTAATTATTTCACGAAATATAAATCATAGTTTATGATACTAAATACTTACATATTAGAAGCTAATTGACTGATCAAGCCGAATGCCTAGGCGTTACGTTAGGGCTGTTAACAAACCCTGAGAAATTGATCAATGGATTTTTGCTCTATTAATTCCCACACATTAAACCTCTATATAAGCTAATGAACTAAAGCCAAACATGTTCACTATTGTCTTGGTCGTATAGATAAGTCAATAAGGTTTATCGATTTAACAAAATGTACACGACAGTAAGTTTTCTTTATTTTCGATTATGTGATTTGAAAATGTGTATAGTGTTTGGGTAGTTGTACAAATTCAATAATTAAGATAAAACTACATTTGAAAAACATTAAAGAAAATAATTTAAAAATGTTTCCACCCGTCTTAGATTTTGGAGTGCAATCGATATTGTTTCCAATTTATAATTCAATTTTAAAAACCTAAAACTTTTATTTATAAAATACGCAATGCTTATAATTTTTCTCGTTAAAAGCTGTCTGGGATACTGTCCAGCCTATAAAGTATAATATCGATATATTGGTGCGTTGCTGTGTAAATGAAAAGCAAGCTAATAATCATCAGTTTTACATCTTAATAGATATAAATTACGTGTCACGTTGTTTGTCTGCGATGGACACCTAAACTACTGAACCGATTTTAACTTCTTTTTTTTTAAATATGTGTTTTGTTCCAACTTAGGCCATAGGATGGTTTTTATTTCGATTAATGGTCACAATATTTCTTAATTAATTATTATTATTATTTGTAATTTTCATAAGTCTAAAACAGATGGTGCCTTAAATCAGTTTTTACAGACAATTGCTATTCTATCTGACATTAATATCTCATAGATGACACTGTGTTAAAAATATCAACGTTTCACATAANATGTGTTTTATTCCAACTTAGGCCATAGGATGGTTTTTATTTCGATTAATGGTCACAATATTTCTTAATTAATTATTATTATTATTTGTAATTTTCATAAGTCTAAAACAGATGGTGCCTTAAATCAGTTTTTACAGACAATTGCTATTCTATCTGACATTAATATCTCATAGATGACACTGTGTTAAAAATATCAACGTTTCACATAAGCTACAATTTGATGGCATAAACACCACGTGTTGCTAAGGCTGAAGCATAAGTGAAACTTATTTCGTAGTAAACGCAATACAGTGAGATCCAATTGTTGTTACTTTGTTAATTTTTGTTATTAGCATAGCCTGCCACGTGTTATTTAGAAACAAAAACTTTAGCCACAGCAACGTGTGGCCGGATCTGCTAGTTATATTATACTGCAATATCCTCAAGCTGCCTTTGTCTAATAAGAGCATCTTTATAATATTGCGATTTCAACTTCATATCTAGTGGTATTTTTTATTTATTGCATAGATGGGGTTCCGAGCTCACAGCCCACCTGGTGTTAAGTGGTTACTGGAACCCATAGACATCTACAACGTAAATGCGACACCCACCTTGAGATATAAGTTCTAAAATCTCAGTATAGTTACAACGGCTACCCGACCCATCAAACCGAAACGCATTACTGCTTCACGGCAAAAATAGGCAGGGCGGTGGTGCCTACCCGCGCGGATTCACAAGAAGTCCTACCACCAGTAAGGAATGTATGATATGTTGCTATAAGTTTGTAGTATATAAAGGAATCAGTAAAAAAAAAGCATTTATGAAATAATATTGACCGTTACATTAACAACTAATTTAAAATTCAGGTTACGGCACTCTTTGTATTGGTATCTGCATGCCAAGCAATTTTTCCGTTTCACCATCACCACCCAGCTATTTCTCATCAAGAAATCGAGAAACATGTCGGACCCCACCATACCGTGGGAATACACCACCCAGTACCGATACCCATTCATCACCATGTGCCTTTAGTTCATCACATCCCACACCATCATATTCCAATTCATCATGATCACTACGTGAGTATTTCTGTGGTATATTTTGATTTTATATGTATCTTTTAAATGTTAGTCTGCTTTATTTCTTCGTTCTTCTGCTTTTCTAATAATGCTTTATATTATTTTTCTGATGTAGCTGTGCATACGAACTCACACTACAATTGATCCCGAGCAGTGTTTTTTTTTTCTACCTAATCGTTGGTAGCCTAGGGGAAAATCTAACTACTCATGGACCGGTAGGTGAGCTCAAGTGCTCAACTTAAGAGAATTTGCTACCACTGATATGTGGAAAGAGCAGTGCTTTGCTGAATCTACAATCGGATCTGGATCGCGATCGACCTACTGAGAAGATCCGGGATCATTCCCGGGAGCTTATACTCAGTGAGTTCCGAATGGTTACTTGAGGTTTTAGACATCCATCCACTTTGTACTGAAAAATTGAAATTCGTTTTTTTTTCATTTAACATATTTATTTAATCAAAATATCTACCATTATTATCTATACATTGCTGCCATCTAATAGGAATTTCATTTACGCCTTTGCGATAGAACTCTGGTGATCTAAATTCAACAAACTGTGTGAAAGCATTTTGTACTGTTTCCTGGGAAGAAAACTTTTTATCACGTAGAAAATTGTCCAAATTACAAAAAAAACTGGTAGTCCGTTGGAGCAAGGTCTAAACTGTATCCGTAGCAAATGACATATTTTATTTATTTATTTCAGTATCGTCAATATTCTTTCTACTAATCTAAACATAAAATCATTTACAGGCATTTCCGGAGTACAAATTCGCGTACTCCGTCCACGACCATCATACCGGAGATGTGAAATCACAACATGAGCTTAGACATGGTGATGTTGTGAGGGGAGGATACGAGCTTATTGAACCTGATGGTCGCTTCAGGAAAGTGGAGTACAAGGCCGATGACCACACTGGGTATGATTTCAGTTGATATTTTTTATAACTTAGGAAATTTTTAGACGCACAAAGGACTACGTAACGATGCTTTCAAATTACCTAAAATATGTTACANGTGAAATCACAACATGAGCTTAGACATGGTGATGTTGTGAGGGGAGGATACGAGCTTATTGAACCTGATGGTCGCTTCAGGAAAGTGGAGTACAAGGCCGATGACCACACTGGGTATGATTTCAGTTGATATTTTTTATAACTTAGGAAATTTTTAGACGCACAAAGGACTACGTAACGATGCTTTCAAATTACCTAAAATATGTTACATTACATATGCTGTGATGTTATAATACCAGAAAAGAAATTCTCTTTCATTAAACTTGGTTAAGTCGCAAACATGAGATATTAATATTACATCTCACAACTTGTGTAATATCTACAAATTGAAACCTTCATACTATATGAATATTAGGATTCTCAATATGCTTACAACTAAGTATCATATTATTAAAACACCATTTCGAGTATTGTTAATTCTAAATTGTAACGAAGAGTACCTACGTATTACTTTAACGACGCGAAAAATATGTTAATACCCACATGTGAATTTGACGTGTGCGAAATTCGTTTCGCGTTTTCAACAGACATCATCAAACGATTTATTTTTGTTTTTACTATTTCGAAAGCTCTGCGAGTGTCGTGTATTTAAAGTGTCATTTACTTTGCAAGTAATTTCCTAGAACGCTAACAATTGTTACAGTTTCAACGCTATCGTTCATCATTCGTCACCGCATCATCATTTCCATCAAGAGCATCATCATATTTAATCAAAAATTTCGACCAGCAATTTCGTTGTTAAATCGACCAATGTAATATAAATATAAATATAATATAATTTTATTCATATACTGATAAAACTGCAAAATAATACATTAGCGCTAATTTTGTATTGAACGATTGTTTTATTATCCTTGCACCTTCCTTTGTATTTTTGACCTACCTTTCTATGATGTGAAGGTCGACCATAACTATAGCACTAAGTGATTTACTTTGATCACTACGTTAGCTCAATGTCAGTGACCCTGACTGCCCTACCACCAGGATTCGATTCCATTTCTGCTAGGATTCAATGAAGTTTTACTAAAGACGTTTGGAATTCAAGATCATAAAGACATCCTAGTCTTAGAAATCCATATCTGGAGTTTTGCGGAACTGATTAAAATTTACAGAAAATTGAAAAAAGTTTGTAAATAAAAAAATAGCTTTTTTTTCCTACCTATCCTGATAGCCTTGAGAGGCTATTTCAGCTTCACCCTAAGTCTGTAGATGAGCTCACGGGGCTCAAACCGGAGTGTTGCTAACACTGACCCTAGCAAGAGCAGTGCTTCGCAGAATCTACCACCGGAAGCTTTTATGATAATTTACATTATGTCTTAGTTTAGAAAGAGATGATTTAATAAAAAAATAAATATTTTTATCAACCATATGTACTTATACAGTATTTCTAAGTTTATTTTCATTATTATTATCAATATTGTCATTCCTTAACATTGAGTCTTTAAAATGTACTTAGACTGTCTAATGCATGGGCAGTTTATGTTAAACTAAGTTAAGAAAGTTAAGTATAGTCAGATGCAAAGACTTCACAGTTAAAGGCCTATAATTTTTTATTCCTTAGAAGGGTGGACGAACTCACATCCCACCTGGTGTTAAGGGGCTACCGGAGCCCATAGTGATCAACAACCTAATAGCTGCTACCCACCTTGAGACATGAGCTGTAAGGTCTCACTTTTAACAGTACAAAAGCTGCCCTGCTCTTCAAACCGAAACGTATTACTGCTTCACGGCAGAAATAGGCAGGGTGGTGTCAAATAGATAAAAATTCAGGATAAAAGAAACAAAATATTTAAATAAACTCTAAAATACCAAAATATATATAAACTCCTAGCAGAAGTTGAGAGCAATTATTTAAGAAAGTGTTTAAAAAAACAAAATCAACTAATTTATTTCCGATCAAATGTCTCATTTAATCTTACGCAAATATGTTAACATTACAGCCGGAAATATTTATTATGATTTTACTGACATATAATTAATCTTGTTGCACTACATAAATGATTTTCGAATGATTTGAAATAATAAAGCTATACGCACTTATTACAAACAATTTTGTCTAATTTTATCCCCTTTGTAGACGGGTGACCTACACTCTACCGGGTTTTGAGTGGTATCCATCATCATTTCTGGAGAATAATTCTAAATGCCAAGCTTCAATTTGTCTTTGAATAATCATTTCACAGTTGTTTTCGCGTCGACGGTGACTGGCTCCTGCGTGATCAGAATTCGGGGAGGAGTCAGCGGCGGCAACGATAAGGCGATTATCATAACGCATAGCCTTATCGAAGTACCGTTCCGATGCTGACTTCATGTATTTCCGGATTGATTCGAGGCCCAAGTCTTCGTGTCGGTTTTTTTTTATTGCTTATATGTGTCGATGAGCTCACAGCCCACCTGTTGTCAAGTGGTTACTGGAGCCCATAGACATCTACAACGTAGACGCGCCACCCACCTTGAGATACAAGTTCTAAGGTCTCAGTATAGTTACAACGGCTGCCCCACCCTTCAAGCCGAAACGCATTACTGCTTCACGGCAGAAATAGGCAGGGTGGTGGTACCTATCCGCTCGGACTCACAAGAGGTCCTACCACCAGTGATCTGTATAAAAGTGTGTGGAGTAACTACCTTTGCATTTCGTTGAAAAAACTGATATCTGTCTGGAAGATTGTTTGAACCCGGGCATACTCGCGTCGTTTTGGGCTAAGATTTTCGTTAGAAGTATTTTGTCGCTACCACCTGCGTAGTTACTGGTGGTAGGACCCCTTGTGAGTCCGCGCGGGTAGGTACCACCGCCCTGCCTATTTCTGCCGTGAAGCAGTAATGCGTTTCGGTTTGAAGGGTGGGACAGCCGTTGTAACTATACTGAGATCTTAGAACCTATATCTCAAGGTGGGTGGCGCATTTACGTTGTAGATGTCCATGGGCTCCAGTAACCACTTAACGCCAGGTGGGCTGTGAGCTCATCCACCCATCTAAGCCATAAAAAAAAACGCAAATTATTATTTTGCGGGTTTGATTTTTATTACACGATGTTATTCCTTCACCGTGGAAGTCAATCGTGTACATTTGTTGAGTACGTATTTCATTAGGAAAATTGGTACCCGCCTTCGGGATACGTACACCGTTACATCGCTTCAACACAAATGCACCGGACGTCTTCTCCTTTAGGCCACGACGTCTTCAACGTTCCTCACGAACCATGGCGCTCGGACGGCTAACCTGCAAAAGCGGGATTGTAGGGATTGGAAGAAGGGTCTATGAGTGTGCGGGCCGCGTGAGCGAACACCACACTCGCGTACCTGAATGTGTGAATTCGTTTCAGAGCATCATGGAACGCAATAAAAAGGTCGCTTGTAACACACTAATAAACACAGTGATTTTAAGTTTTAAAGGATGACCGCAGTGGTTTTAGGTTTAAGTTACACAGCAACCAATTTTTTTTTTTTAACTCTACTCTAACCTCAACATGTTTTTTTAATGATTTTCAGTTTTATCACGTATTAACGTGCGCAATGAGCATTGACATTTTTTTTTCTGTAGCTGGAAAACCGTTTCGAGAATTTACAGGTTACAACCGATTAAAAAAAACGAATTTCTAATGAAACGTAATTAACAATATTTTTATAAAATACATTTGACCTTTGTTTTTTGTTTTCAAATGACGTCATCTTTTATTCAAAAAGAGACTTTAGTCTATATGCTTATATACAATATGTGTACGCTCAAGTGAAATTACATGATCTTATTGATAGGCTTAAAACATACAAAATAAAGGTAGGTAGGTATATCTTTGTTTTTAATAAAAATCCTTTGCCTCTGTTCTATGCTCCATGAAAATTTTAATCAACTCATTTCCAATTGACCCAAGCTAAGTGAAATCATGCTTTTGATTCATGGTCACGGTTCTGCAACGCATAGTACGTAATATCCTCACCCCGATGGAAGTTAAAGGTCTAATCAAAGACCTACGTCGCAAGGCTCCCAGTTCCGACGGTATATCTAACCACGTTAACGAAGCGGACGTTATCGGCATACATCAAAAATCATCCGACGAGCTACCGTCCGATTAGCCTCCTCATGTCTTTAGGCAAACTCTATAAGCGTCTGCTCTACAGGCGCCTCAGAGACTTCGCCTCCTCCAAGGGCATTCTGATCGATGAACAATTCAGATTCCGTGCAAATCACTCATACGTACAACAGGTGCACCGTCTCATGGAGCACATTCTCGTACGGCTCAACTGACCAAAACCGTTCTACACGGGAGCCCTTCTTTTGGACGTTGCAAAAGCATTTGACAAGCCTGGCACAACGGTTTGATTTTCGAACTATTCAACATAGGCATGCCGGACAGTCTCGTGATCATCATACGGAACTTCTTATCGAACCACTCTCTTCCATATGGAGTCGAAGGAACCTGCTTCTCCCCATGACCTCTCACGGCTGTAATCTGGCAAGGCTCCCTCCTCTCGCCGCTCCTATTTATTTTATTTATTAACGAAATTTCCCGGTCGCCTAATAAACAGGGCAAATACGGTCCTTGGGTCCGCGGTTTCCTACCGAGATCTGCGGACCCTCCATTTCCACATGCACCGCGCGCAGCCCAGGCGCGGAGACTTCGTAGGAGGTTCAGCCCCGACCTTTTTTTTTTTTTTTTAACGCTGGGGAATCCATTTACGTATTCCCGGTCGAAGGGGGTAACGGACCGGGTTATGTCGGACTCCGGCGCCTCCTGAGAGGAAGAAGGGGAGAAGAGAAGAGCCGAGGTCCTTCACCTCCCCCAATTCCTCACAGGAGACTACGCCTTGAAAAAGGCGCGCGAAGCACTTGCCCCGCAGAACGACTACCGACTAAACCCCATCGAGCCCCACCACTCCGACTCCACGAAACCCACGGTACCGCACAGTGCGCGCCGAAGGCTCGCCGTCGCCGGTACCCATCCTGTTAATAGGACGGCACTCCATCCCCGGGAAAATCCCGCAAATCCCGCAGGACGTCGTCTCGGAGACACACCCTGAGCGGTGCACAGGAGCCACCTTGCGCCGCCTCACCACCGGACCAACAGCCGAGTACCGGGCACCCCCGCACCCGGCACCCGACAGCCCCTACGGGAGATGAACGGGAGCTTCGCGCCCGTGCCGCCCACTCCGCCTTCTTCGCTGTGAAGCCGAAGAGGGATCCCACTCCCTTTCGCGCTCCTCAGCCTCACGGAACGCCANTTGAAACTCAGCAAACCAGCGATAAATTGTGGTTTTGGATGGGGCTTCATCACCAAATGCAGAAATCATCCGGTCAACACACTGTTTTTGTGTTAAACCACTTCGAAAGTCATAATAAATCATCGCTCTTGAATTTTCTCGAGTCAATTCCATTTTCTCAACGACTAAACAAGTTTGACAAAACCTCGTGACAAGACCGAGAATGTTTTTTTAAATAAATAAATGGTATTCGATTTTTAAAACCAAGGAGTTTTCAATTAAAAAGATTTTAATATGACAGAAACAGTGGAAATATTCCATTCCCGATACTTTTAGTGCAGCCAGTAGCCATCATAATTTCTGGAAAATAATTCTAAATGCCAGACTTCAGTTTGTCTTTGAATATTCATGTGTTTTGAGAAAAGGGATCTCATAGTACAGGATAAACCCTGAATCTGTGAATTCGTTTCAGAGCATCATGGAGCGCGATAAAAAGGTCGCTTGTAACGCACTGTTGATAAACACAGTGATTTTAAGTTTTAAAGGATGACCGCGGTGGTTTTAGGTTTAAGCTACACAGCAACCAATCTAATTTTTTTTTTAACACATACTCTAACCTCAACATAATTTTTAATGATTTTCAGTTTTATCACGTATTAACGTGCGCAATGAGCATTGACCTTTTTTATTTTCTGTAACTGGAAAACCGTTTCGAGAAATTACAGGTTACAGTCGATTAAAAAAAACGAATTTCTAATGAAACGTAATTAGCAATATTTTTATAAAATACATTTGACCTTTGTGTTTTGTTTTCAAATGACGTCATCTTTTATTCAAAAAGAGACTTTAGTCTATATGCTTATATACAATATGTCTACGCTCAAATGAAATTACATTATCTTATTGATAGGCACAAAACATAGAAAATAAAGGTAGGCATATCTTTTTTTAATAAAAATCCTTTGCCTCTGGAAAATTCTCATGGAAGTGTCAAGCGTGGCATTTCTATGCCACTATGAGACTTCTATGAGAATTTTAATCAACTCATTTCAAATTGACCCACAATAAGTGAAATCATGCTTTTGATTCATGGTCACGGTTCCGTAACGCATAGTACGTAATATCCTCACCCCGATGGAAGTTAAAGGTCTAATCAAAGACCTACGTCGCAAGGCTTCCAGTTCCGACGGTATATCTAACCACGTTAACGAAGCGGACGTTATCGGCATACATAAAAAATCATCCGACGAGCTACCGTCCGATTAGCCTCCTCATGTCTTTAGGCAAACTCTATAAGCGTCTGTTCTACAGGCGCCTCAGAAACTTCGCCTCCTCCAAGGGCATTCTGATCGTTGAACAATTGAGATTCCGCGCATTCACTCATACGTACAGCAGGTGCACCGTCTCATGGAGCACATACTCGTATGGCTCAACTGACCAAAACCGTTCTACACGGGAGCCCTTCTTTTGGACGTTGCAAAAGCGTTTGACAAGCCTGGCACAACGGTTAGATTTTCGAACTATTCAACATAGGCATGCTGGATAGTCTCGTGCTCATCATACGGAACTTCTTATCGAACTACTCTCTTCCATATAGAGTCGAAGGAACCCGCTTCTCCCCACGACCTCTCACGGCTGTAATCTGGCAAGGCTCCCTCCTCTCGCCGCTCCTATTTATTTTATTTATTAACGAAATTTCCCGGTCGCCGCCGACTTAGTTAGCCTTATTCGCCGACAACGACAACAAACGTTTACTACTCGAGTACTTGAGAAACAAGTCCCTAATCACGAGTAAGCTCCAGAGCGCAGCCGTAACTATCGAACAATGGTTACAAAAATAGCGCATAGACATCAACCCAGCGAAAAGCACAGCAGTGCTATTTCAAAGGGGAAATTCAACGCTTATTTCCGGCCGATTTAGGAAGAGAAATATCGCACCCCCGATTACCCTCTTCCTCCAACCTATACCCCGGGCCAGGAAGTCCGCGACCGTGCCGTGTTTATTCTCGGCACACTCTACCCTATGATCTGTAAGCGTGAAACTGGAAAGGCCTCCAGGTCACCAGATCACCACCTCAATCATAAAAAAAACCTAATATAATTTATCATTACTTTGGTATATTTGAATCATATTGTAAAGTGTGCTCGTGAGGACGCACGACCGATACTTTTGCACATAATATATTTTATACATAGTGACACAGTGAAGTCGTCATGGTCTAAAGGATAAGACGTCCGGCGCATTCGTGTTAAGCGATGCACCGGTGTTCGGAACTCAGGCGGGTACCAATTCTTCTAATGAAATACGTATTCAACAACTGTTCACGATTGACTTCCACGATGAAGGAATAATAACATCGTGTAATAAAAATCAAACCCACAAAATTATAATTTGCGTAATTACTGGTGGTAGGACCTCTTGGGAGTCCGCACGGGTAGGTACCACCACCCCGCCTATTTCTGCCGTGAAGCAGTAATGCGTTTCGGTTTGAAGGGTGGGGCAGCCGTTGTAACTATACTGAGACCTTAGACCTTATATCTCAAGGTCGGTGGCGCATTTACGTTGTAGATGTCTATGGGCTTCAGTAACCACTTATCACCAGGTGGGCTGTGAGCTCGTCCACCCATCTGAGCAATAAAAAATAAATAAAAAAACAGTGCAAATACGATCCTTGGGTCCGCGGTTTCCTACCGAAATCTGCGGACCCTCCAGTTGCACAGCCTAGGCGCGGAGACTTCGTAGGAGGTTCAGCCCCGACCTAGAAAAAAGGGGTTCGACGAAATTAAACTATATAAAGTAACAACGAAATTACATAACATAACAAAATAAAATTTAACGGTAGGCAGCGGCTTGGCTCTGCCCCTGACATTGCCGACGTCCATGGGCGAAGGTAACCACTTACAATCAGGTGAGCCATATGCTCGTCTGCCTTTACGGCAATAAAAAAATTAAAAAACTTGGTAGAGACAAGGTGCAAAGTAATATGAACAAAAAACAAATTAAAAAATGCATTAACTAGGACAAACCTCACAAAGGCTATCGAATACACTATAATACACTGTTCTCGCAATGCCTTAAATCGGAATAGCGATCTATCACTTAATAAACTACTCATGAAACGCACATGCAGTAATTTAAACCACCAACATAACCTCGTTTTCTTTCGCAGCATTGATGAACACGCCCATCCTCAATCGAGAAAATCTACCAAATCGATGCGTAATTGCTTCTAAATTAATTCTTTTGCAGGATGCCAATGATTACTAGTCAACATTTTGATGCGTATAAATACTTGAAGAATACCATCCGATGTTACATGTGTTCGGAACATCAAGATAACATAATGTTTGCTAAGGTAAACAAGGAAACTAACAAATAACCATTACATCAAATTAAATGGCTTAAGTTTGACCGGGGACAAAAACTTATTTCCAGGTGCTAATTTTGTTGAGCATAGCTGTGTGCGTGCTAGGAGGCGGCCATGCTACCTCAGAACAGAAAGTCGTAGTTCGACACAAGAAAATAATAAATGCTGAGAAGAAATCGGACGAATACGTAAGTCGCCTTATTTGGTATTCCTCAAAGTTTTACTTTTGCTTTTTCTGGCGTAAAGAAAGGCAAGCTCATTCACTTAGTGTAGACAGTTAAAGGAGACATAGTCATCACAACGTAAGTGATCCCTACCTCAAAGACTTGAAGGAGAAGCTTCAATTTTATTAGAATAATGACCGTCCTGCGAACAGTTTTATTGATAGTAGGGCTTATTGTAAGCCCACAGAGCGAAGCTGTCATATTTTCTGTTCTTCTCCTTTTTTGAATTTATATGTCATCTTTCTACTTATCTTTCCCAGGCATGGTCGTATCCATCATACGAGTTCTCTTATAAAGTACATGATCCACACACACATGACAAAAAAGGACAATCCGAGAACAGAGAGGATGATGAGGTGAAAGGCGAATACTGGCTGATTCAACCTGATGGTCATAAACGTATCGTTTCTTACCATGGGGATAAGAAATCAGGGTAACATCACCTTCATATTCCTTTATTTCAATATTACTTAAATAAGATGAGCTGATGTAATACGAAGTAAATATTTTCTAGCACAACATACAACGGGTCTCATCTGTTATTTGTATTGTAGAACTTTGAAACGCATGTATAGTTTTGTCTCAATAATAATTGCAGACGCACTTTTTATAAAATCTGTGATATGTTATATTATAGATATTTTATTCGAATTCATATTATTCCAGTTTCAATGCCGACGTCAAATACTCCGAGCCCCACAAACATATTGATGAAGAAAAGAAATCTCACCACATCCCGCACTACCCTGAAGTAGAGCATAAAAACATTATTGTTGATTACAAGAAAGAAGAAAAAGAAGAAGGAGAAAAACACGAAGAAGAAGAAGAAGAACGGGATAACAAAGAAGAAGACAAAGACGGCCATTCTTCTGTTAATTTAGGTGAATACGAGCCACTGCCTTATCGAGCTCCTGTAGTACACAAGATCAGAGAAAACTACCACCATCCTCATTACTACAGAAAAAATAGAAGGTCCTAGATTAATAAAACCTTGAACGTCACCAACATGAACGAAAACCTTGCGGCGAATGAAACGTGCAAACTGAAAAATGTGTGATATTTTAGTGAAAATTTTAATATTTAATTTGCAATGTTAAGCGCAAAATAAAAGATTTTTCGCGCAAATTGAAGTATTATTTTTGTATATCCCTAAAACTTCAACTTCAGTACTTTGTGAACCAAACTTTTGCATTTTATTTCCTGCTAAGAAAATTGATGAAATGAAAATTGATAGAAGAGAAATTGTAATAGAAAAACGAAAGAAAACATTTAATTTTCAGCTGTTATTGTATTAAAAAGATTTAAAGTAATGACATAAAAAAACAACCTACTATAAATATGTGAGCTATATGAGGTAACGACTTATTGAAATGAACAATATATCAGGCACTTCGAAGAGGTGATGTTTAACTAAAACAGGTTCTGGCATTAGTACATTTTTTTACTCATGGTATTCTCACCAAAACCATATAAAAACGATAGGTTACTTGCGCCGAATAACATCGCTATTTTCACGTATTTTTAAATTATTTAAAAAACATTACCATGGTCTTATATGGCATATTTTTTTTGGAATTTTATAAATAATTATTATCCAAGATAACGAAGACGTGTTTTTAAGAAGACAAGAGCACAGATCGATTTTATTTTTGTTTAACTCTATATCTCTATATATAAAAATGAATTGCTTTTCGTTAGTCTCGCTAAAACTCGAGAACGCCTGGACGGATTTGGCTAATTTTGGTCTTGAATTATTTGTGGAAGTCCAGAGAAGGTTTAAAAGGTAGATAGATAAATATGAAAATGCTCGGAATTAAATAAAAATAACAATTTTCGGGACGGATTCCTAGTGTTTGTTTTAAGTTTATTTCATACAAAAGTTTAGGTATTTATTGATTGAGGCACTACGAAGTCTTCCGGGTCAGCTAGTTATAGAATAAAAATATAATTATATTTAAGGTACATCATAATAATATGCTGAAAAGCTTAATAGCTGAAGGAAAATTAACTTTGTGTTATACAACCAACATTTTTGTCGAACCCGTCGCTTGCGACAAAGGGCTCGGCGAGCAAATTAACCCGCAGATACAGCCCACTGACTTCCTCGCCGGATCTTCTCAATTAGTCGCGTTTCCGATCCGGTGGTAGCGCGGCTGCGAAGCTCTGCTCTTGCTAGGGTTAATGAAAGCAACGTCTCCANTAGCTGAAGGAAAATTAACTTTGTGTTATACAACCAACATTTTTGTCGAACCCGTCGCTTGCGACAAAGGGCTCGGCGAGCAAATTAACCCGCAGATACAGCCCACTGACTTCCTCGCCGGATCTTCTCAATTAGTCGCGTTTCCGATCCGGTGGTAGCGCGGCTGCGAAGCTCTGCTCTTGCTAGGGTTAATGAAAGCAACGTCTCCAGGTTTGAGCACCGAGAGCAAGCCTACTCGTTCTTCGAATCTAGTAGGTATAACCACTTGAGGTTACTACGACTTTCCAAACAGGTAGTAGTGGTCGACTGTTAATTCCATATTTATCAAATTATGATAACTGGTCTCCGACATTGTTGTGGTTGCAATTGGTTTTAGTTGTTTTGGCGGTAGAGCTTATTGTGCTTCTGCAAGGCCTAACAATGTAAGAATATGTAAATGTATTTTTAACCTCTTTATCACTCCAAGTTGTGTGAATTCTTTGTGTGCGCAAAGAAACAAATATTAATGAACATATTTTACAAGAACTAGATCATAGCACGATATTAAAACCTATAAAGTTTCCAATTAAACCGTAAAAATTATTTAAGTTAACTTTATCGCCATTTCATTGGCTCATCAACATCACTTAACATCAGAAAATTATATTTGTTTAGGATCTCAGCAACTGCTCAGCTCACCAATAAACGATTCTGCCACTGCAGACTATTCCTCGAATCTTGATCACGCAGGAAGAAGTCACCGTCGTCGCCCTAGACACGTCCTTACGGATCCATCAGATCCAATAACTCTTGCATTAGACGCCTTCAGCTCTAACACTAGGAGTAGGCTTAGGATCCCGGTAACCGTACTCGTCGATCTCAGCAAAGAATTCGACGTGGAACCTAACCCATGCATCAGCCCGCGGAGTTTCTCGCCGGATCTTCTCAGTGGGTCGCGATTCCGATCCGGCAGTAGATTCATTCGCGAAGCAGCTGCTCTTGAGTTGTTAGGTCTTCTTCGGAGGTGCTCTGGCAGCTGTTAGCAACTCTCCGGGCTAAGACTCTGCTCGCCAACCTGTCCTAGTGAAACTGGAAAGGCGTCCGGGCCACCAGTAATACTTAAATCATAAATAAATAAATAATAAAAACGATTCTACTCAGTGCAGTTTGTAGTGATTTACTATTCGGGATCATTCATTTCAGAGTCTTCATTAAGTTATTACTTTATAGTGACTGTTCGTTAAGTTTAAACTACAAACACTAAATAATTTAGAAAACTGCACTCCTATTATAACGAAGATTACTAAAAACAATAATAAATTTTCCACGAGGTAGCTTATAGGCACGCCTTGCGTATTATCCCACCAGCCTTGGTTGGGTATGTTTTTAAATCGTATAACCTTCATTTTAGTATTGTCGATTAAATCATAAATTGGTGATAACCATCGATCAAGCTAGTAAACTGTCTGCCGTCGTTTTATGTGGGAGTAGACCTTACATTATTAAACTGTCATAAAATATACTCCATTTTATGTAGTTACGCAATATAAAATTAAACACTTTAAGTACTTGTTTAACTTAAACTTTCAGTGTTCCGAATGGTTGATCAAGGAATGCTTTTAAGATCTTTTGGCATATTACAGTACTTAAAATAATTAATTAAGTTAATTACGTACCAAAAAAATAGGAAAGTAAAACAAACTGATTCAGACGTAAGACCTTCACAATAAGACCCCAACTTTATAACACTTATCAACATTACGAGATTAAATTTGTTATTCCTGTTAAGAAACTAAAATTAAATTATTGTCTAGCATTAATATTACTTTATTTATTTATTTTTTATTGCTTAGATGGGTGGACGAGCTCACAGCCCACCTGGTGTTAAGTGGTTACTGGAGCCCATAGAAATCCACAACGTAAACGCGCCACCCACCTTGAGATATAAGTTCTAAGGTGTCAAGTATAGTTAAAACGGCTGCCCCACCCTTCAAACCGAAACGCATTACTGCTTCACGGCCGAAATAGGCAGGGTGGTGGTACCCACCCGCGCGGACTCACAAGAGGTCCTACCACCAATAAATTACGCAAATTATAATTTTGCGGGTTTGATATTTACTACACGATATTATTCCTTCACCGTGGAAATCAATCGTGAACATTTGTTGAGTACGTATTTCATTAGAAAAATTGGTGCCCGCCTGAGATTCGAACACCGGTGCATCGCTCAGCACGAATGCACTGGACGTCTTATCCGTTAGGCCACGAAGACTTCAAAAGTCTTTAGCTAAGTCTAAAACTTACTTATATTATTAAATGGTATTAGTATTTTTAATAATATTAATTACATACATGACCGGTCAAAGTACTTTTAGTGAGCATAAACAATAAGTACAAAACATAATGAACGGAAGTACAGAGTATTATTAAAAATAATCGATAAATTCCAATTATGAACGTCCTAAATTTACTTAATGCCTGCCTTCCAACCAATGATATAACTCCACCTGTAATAATAATCTTCTTAACACATACATATATATTGATGAAAAACAACTAACTCAGTATAAAGGAAGCAAACAATTACAGGTGAATCCGGTGAAACGTTCGACTAAATATTTTTTATTTATTTACATTGTGTATTGCACGTTTAGTTGTGTTTATCGATCGAATACAGGCAACATGTTTTATGTAAGTCACTATAATTTTAACAGTTTGGTGATTCACTTAGCTTAGTGTTCAATTTTAAGCTCACTAATTTAATGCAACTTAAAATAGACAAAAAAAAATTACGTTCGGTTCGATGTAGAACAACTTCTATATGTATTCTTTCTAAAATTAATCACTTTTTATTAGTCTCATTTGTAAACCTAAATTGCAATTGCTTTATTGTAAATATAAATATGCGTCAGAAATATTATACAGTCTAAGACGAATTAATTTTTATTTACTTTTCCCAGATCTTACTTTTAACCACCACCATCACATCATGCTTAGCAAATGCCAATCAGGATACCGCTGACACCATAGTGTATACGAAGCATCGTGATGGACCTAATTATCACGGTGTTCGCTATGATGACAATGATGATCAGAAAGGTTACAGTGTGAGACTACACGATGATGATAATTTCCGAGGGCCTGCAATCCTGCGCACTAATAACCTTCACAATAGTCATGTAGGTCTACAAAAAATACATTATATAATAGACAAATTTAACTAAAATTATATTTTGTTCTATTATGCAGAAAGATATGTTTAGATCGTCGGGTCGTCGCGTCGCGTTCCCTTACGGAGGCGCGGGACGAGGCTCGGGGATCCCCTTCTGGGCGGGTTTGTAAGCTCTCTGCCTATTGAGGCAGAGGTGATAAGCTGCAGGTTTGAGTGATACAGGCTTGAGAATGTTGGGTAGGACTTTGATGATGAAGATCTTCTTTTCATCTTCACTTCTTCTTTTTTTTTTTTCTTCCTCTTCATCTTCGGTTTTCGGAGCGGCCGCTTCTCTCCTCCTGTTTAAGTCATGACTCACTATCTATTATAAAAATAATGAAGCTCGTAATCACCTAAGCTTGAAATAACTGCTTTTAAAGGTGAGGTGCTTATAAAAGTGAACTCTAAGGTGATGATAAGACTATATTTATTCGTAGATCATAACATTTCATGAATAAAAACTTAGACTTATAAGCTCATTATTTATAAATCGTATTACATTTGTTGCAGGGTCACGTTCCGGATATAGAAAAACAAAACAAGTAATTACACCTTTTGACTAAAAAAATAATTTTATTTATTTAAATTGTTGTTACTCTTAAAATAATAACAATGTAACAAAACTTATTTCCATTTGTGTAACTAGGAGAAACTAGTGCAAACTAGGACTTCATAATACTACGCAGTACTTTTAATACTGGAAAATATAAGGACTTTCATGTATTTTGAAGCTTTATCTGTGAAGCATTCAGAGTTCGGTGTCACAAATCTAACCTAATCATTAACTTATTTAAAAAATATATAAAACTGCTTTGTTGGTGAAGTAATCTAGTTGGTTCAAATACCATAAAAAAATACTAATAATATTTCGCATTTATTTCATTAATCAACTAAATTAACTCAACTAATCAATTATTTATCCTCGCGATTTCTTTAGGATCATCGCAGAAGTCTTCAGCCCGGACTATCATCAGCCTACATTGGTACTAGACTACCGATATATGAAGACTGGTGGCAGAGATTACACCAGAGGTCCTGGCGGTCAGATAATTATCCTCCCCAGGAACGTGCATACCGATGAACCCAAAGAATTCAGAGACTTTGACAGTCTACTCGAACATCTCCGTCTGAGGAATTTGGCTAAGAAGTTTGAGTATAAATGGGACACAGATCGACTTCAAAACAGAGAACCAAATAAAACGCCTGAATCATTCTGGAACGCAAAACATTAGATAAATCATTACGCTAATTAAAAGAAAACTATTTCATTACAATATATATTGGATTCACCAACGTTCATTATTCCTTTCTTTTTCCACGTCTGTTAGAATTTCTTTATTCGTATACAAAACCTAATTTAGTCTATAAATCTCAAATAAATCCAGTTATCTTAATCATATCAAAGTTTTAAAATTAAATTGTTAGCATTGTTTTACTTTACTTTCGTATTTCATTTCATTAACTCAGAATATATGCTACTCTATGAACCCTATTAACTTATTACCACCATATATTTTTTTACACCGGATTTTACATATAAAGAGTTTTCGATATTACTTCCCTTAACGATCATTAGTAAAATAACAAAGGGAAGCGCAGCTAGTTCACTGCCTTCCCACTACTACTAACGAAGGATTATTATGACCAGGCAGCAAAATTTTGAAAGTGAAAAAATTTTTTTTAGTCTAATCAAGATTACTCAATACAATTAATTAATTCTACTAATTAATATTTTTTTGTTTAATAGATAATTCAACAAATTCAATTCATCCATTATTTATGAATTATAATCTTGGTACTTTTAGTAAAAATTTATAATCAAAATGATTTAATCAATTTATTTCCTTGGACATTTCAAAAAATAATCGATTTCTCTATTTTCTGGAATTAACGACATTTAATTAGTTTTTTTTTTGGATGTAATATAATTATGAGCCACCCTTAGTGCAAAATTTATAATTGTTAGAAAAAAAAACAAATATTTATTTATGTTTTTGGAATATATAACATATGATAACGTTTCTGCAATCAATTAATTATTTTAA
The DNA here is from genome assembly GCF_003987935.1 of Bombyx mandarina. The sequence goes on along the minus strand of NW_021011511.1, from coordinate 107,423 downwards.
TTTTGAAAAATAAAATATATAAACTATAAGTTTAAGTAAAATTCCAGTATTGGGACGGATTTATTTCCGGTACCCAGAAGCGGCATTAAGTTTAAATCCGACCCTGGATATTCATATTCTTGTGGCTGCAATAACCACTTAACACTAGGTGGGCTGTGTGTTATATATCGACAATTAAATATTGTGATAACCATTGCAAATGGCTCCAAAATTAACATAAATATAAGGGCTATTTTCATTTAATATGATTAAGTTAAGAAAAAAATTCTACATTTGAACTTCCGAATAAATTTATGTACCGACAATTTGAGTGTATTATTAGTGTTTGATATAAGTTTTGCTCACATTTAGAAGAACAAAGTACACTGTTCTAACTTTTTTTCCTTTATATACCATCAGTGTTTATAATACACAGACAGAATAAAGTCGAGCTTAGAAGCCGTCTAGGCCTAAAGGATAAGACGCTTGGTGCATTCGTACTGAGCGATGCGACTGTGCCAGTGTTCTAATCCCGCAGACATATACCAATTTTTCTAATGAAATATCTACTTTACAAATGTTCACGAACACCTTCCACTGTGAAGGAATAATGCCGTGTAATAAAAATCAAACCGCAAAAATTATAATTTGCGTAATTATTGGTGGGGCGAGCTATGAACCCACCACACGGGTATGCCCCCTGCTTATTTTTACCATGAAGCAATAATGTGTTTTGGTGTGAAGGGTAAAGCAGCCGTTGTACTGTAAAACTGAGACCTAAAACTCATATCTCAATGTGGGTAGCGACATTTACTTTGTTGATGTCTTTGGGCTCTGTTAACCGCTAATCACCAGATGAACTGCGGGCTCATTCACCCGTCTAAAAAATAAAAAGCCAGTGAGCATACAGAAGTATTGTCCATTTACTACGTACAAAAAACATAGGTTTAACGCCATTTCCGTATACAAAAAACTAGTATTTTTAAGCGTAACCAGCAGATATTTATTTGATTGTAAGGAAGAGGATTTGTCATTATTAATGGAAAACAATATCAGCCAAAAGGCCGTTACTAAAAGGCTAGAGGCCTATTATTGAAAAGATACTATTTGTTTATTGCGTCAATAGACGAACGAGCCCGCTATCTACAGGCATGAACTAGTTATCGAAATCAATATATATCATAATATTAATGCCGCTATTATTATACAGCCGCTGTCCTATCACTCAAGCCAGAATGCACGACAACTTCGCGGTAAAAACAGGCAGGATGATGGTTCGTACTGATTCAGATTGACAATACGCTCTACTTCTCGTAAATGCTGCTTGACAACGCAATATAAAGTAAAATATTCAGAGACGCCAGTACCCATTCTCGGGTGAATTCATTAATCGCGATACCTAAGGGATGAGATGAGGTGCTGCCATTCTAGAACGATAATCGGCTTATCCGGTAATTTACCCTTTATAGTTATGACTTTATAGCCTGCGAATTATAACCTTTACATAATTAATTAAGAATAATTAATTTTGAATAATTGATTGACTGCCAACGCTAATAATTTACTCCGCAATTTTTAAAGACGATACTAGTATAAAATTTTACTTATTGAATCACTTACTTTACCTAATCTTTGTAGGTCAGCTCAATGGCCAGAGTCCGGACGTGTCGGTAACTTCCACAGAAACAAAAAAAATGCTATTGCAACTACTAACCGATATTAAAAATGGTTGCAATATTGAATTCCGTTGTAAGTAATTGCTTCGTTTAGTTGCAGTTGAACTATGAGCGTAAAACCACATGTGAACTTGTTTAAATAACTTTTACGGCTTACAAATACTTAAAGATGTTTGGTCTCCGGAAAATTTAAAGTATTCGAAACAGAGATGCTGAAAAAATTAATAAACTTTAAAGCTCGTAAATTTATAAGAAAATGGAGATTTTTCTGGAATTGCTGCCAATTCCCTTTTATCTGGACTACAGCTATTCCCTCATAAATTCCTATGGACCTGTCTGATTTCTATCCGTTAATTTCTGTCCATTCATTCTTATAAGAATTTCTAGAAAACAGTTGTTGAAGACAATACTTAAGATAGGGTAATAAATAGTAAGCGAAAACAATATATAAACGTTAAAATAGCCGTTAATTACAAATGACCATTTTAAAACTTTGAAAGCATCTAGCTAACCGAAAATAGAGTATTTCAATTGATAGTGATAGCATCTATTGGATCAACGCTATTGTTACTTAGAACTCGTTTGAGTATCCAGAGCTAAAATAAGAATACGAAAAGAACTTTCTAAGGTATTCTAGACGAGTTTGCTGGATGCTCGCGGTATAGACGTGGTATATACCTATATAGTGCTTTGAGAAGTCCCGTATCTGAGACTGGGTATACATATTATGTATCTCTCTGTATTGACATATTTTTTTTCGAAACTAATTTTTTTTTAAAATTAAACCTGAGATACTTAATACAATCGCTCGTATACCATAAGTATTCATATTATACATGTATATAAAATGAAACGTATTCACGAGTACTAATGGTACCTATGGATAAATTTTAGTAACACAGCTTTGATTTGATACCTAAGTTGAATCTAAGCTTTAACGTCGAAAGCTGTCCCCACTATCTATATATAAAAACGTACACACAGCCTAAATGTGCCCCGGCAATATGTGAGACGAGGATTTTTTTTTTTATTACTTAGATGGGTGGACGAGCTCACAGCCCACCTGGTGTTAAGTGGTTATTGGAGCCCATAGACATCCACAACGTAAATACGCCACCCAACTTGAGATATAAGTTCTAAGGTCTCAGTATAGTTACAACGGCTGCCCCACCCTTCAAACCGAAATGCATTACTGCTTCACGGCAGAAATAGGCAGGGCGGTGGTACCCACCCGCGCGGACTCACAAGAGGTCCTACCACCAGTAATAATTCTATATATGTTTGATCTATGATGGGTGCATTATATTATTTATTTCCTGTTAATTTCCTATCAATTCCGATCATACCCCCTGGACCAAACTTGACTGACATAAAGCAGGTATTTAGAACTTATAAATCTTGAAATCATAGTATCGTTATCCGTCTCCTTCAATCAAAATGTATTTATTAACAACGGCTTGAAACATAAGCGGGCGTAAACAAACCTTGCAGAAAAACCTGGCTTGTTGATGTTTGCAATATTAATGGTTAATTTATACATTTTTTGTTCGTGTCCATTTAGTTTCGCGTGTAATCTAATGATACAATTAGATATATTTACACGCCGTACAGTTTGATAACAATCATGCCAAGTAATGGATCGTGACGTCCGCCCTTGGACCTCGCAAAGGAAACACAAGTTTCTCAAATTATGATGATGATTTTTGTTAATTACTAAGGATCCAATTATATGTCGTTATAATTGATTCTAATATCAAAAATTGCAAGTGCGCTTTGGAATAAAAGGTAAACGCATGATGAACATTTCGTAGTTGCAGTCCAGCAGACTAACAGTACATTCCTTCAACATGTGGTTCCAGGTAAATCTAAATGACTTTGTTTTTTTTTCCCCTACCTATGCTGATAGCCTTGAGAGGCTATTTCAGCTTCACCCTAACGTGTAGGTAAGCTCACGATACTCAAACCGGAATGTTGCCAACACTGGCCCTAGCAAGAGCAGTGCTTCGCAGAATCTACCACCGGATTGGAAACGCGACCCACTGGGAAGATCCGCCGAGAAACTCAGTGGGCTGTGTCTATGGGTTAATTCGCTCGTCGAGCCCTTCGTCGCAAGCGACGGGCTTACAGAGGACGGTGACCGGTGCTTGTGGTACCTAACAGCATCGTTAATGGATCGGTCTACAGGATCGGGTATGTAGATTCCAGCTGCCACGACAAGAGGGTTCTCATGTCGTGTCGCCTTCTCAAAGTGGTAAATGAACGTACTTTAGTATTAAATGCACATTTTGAAAGAAACACCACACTCGCATAGCCATAATAATATAAGGTAAGCTTTGCTGTAAACTTATAGTATTAGTAACGTCGTCTATTCATCATTGTAATGCGAACATTATTCGGACAATACCCGAGTAGTTTGTTTTAGTCCCACCCTTTAAGACCGTGATTTATGATTTATAATATGAATAGCAAGTTTTTTAGACCCACATCGATAAATTTAGTACTTGGCATATTTTCACGAATATTCTCTATACGTGAATATACCTACTATGTACAATTTTAATAAAATGCCTTTTCAACACTTAATGCAGGTCGCTACTCTGTGTTTGGTGGTGATTGCGGCGATGGCGCATCCGCCGGCAACATCCCATCAATTTCGGGTGGATCATCACGATCACCATGATCACCATCATCATGTAGATCACCATAACAATCATCATCACCATGATGATCATGACCATCATAGCCACCATGATCACCATGACCACCATGAACACCAAGCATATCACGGACACCATGGCCACGATGGACATCACGACCACCATGGACACCACGGACACCATGATCACCATGTAACACATCAACAACATGGGCACTTGGACCACGTAAGTTATATTTTACCAATGAGGATTTCTTAACAATATCCAATAAAATGTTATTATATAAAAGAGATTTATTTGGATCCAAACACCGAAATTAATATTTTTCATCATCTTATCACTCGCAGACAGCGTTTCCACAAAAGAATAATTAAATTGCAAAGAAAAACTTGTTATTTAGGTGTGCTCACACTATTAGATTAAGAAATGATTATGTTTGTACAAACATTAATTTGTTACAGGCTTCGTCATACCCTTCATACCAATTCTCCTACTCAGTTGATGATCACCACACCGGCGACCACAAATCCCAGTCAGAAACGCGTCATGGTGATCATGTAACAGGAGAATACTCCCTCGTGGAGCCCGATGGCAATGTGAGATCTGTTCATTATAATGCAGATGACCACCACGGGTAAGTTTGCGATATTTTCAGAAACTTTTAAAACATTTTAACTTAATTCCATTTATTAGAAGTTAAATATTTACATAATTTAGAGTTATAGTTGTCATCTATTATTTTTCTTTTCAGTTTCAACGCTGTCGTACATAACAGATTTGCCCACCACCATATCATCCCACATCATGATCACCATCATCATCACGATCATCATGACCATCACGATCATCATAACCATCACGATCATCATAACCATCACGATCACCATGAGCATCACCATCATCATGACCATCACGATCATCATGACCATCACGATCATGGACACCATGAGCATCATAGTCATCATGATGGGCATCATGAACACCACCATGATCATCATCACTAGTCATGAATATGCAATTTTGAATCACCAAAGCTTTAAAAACTCAACAATTTGGAGAAAATGTTTCAATTATCAAACAAAAGCCAATTTTCTACATGTAACGCCAGCGCTGACGAATAAATTAAGAAAAAGACCTGTTGTTTTTTTTCCCTCGTTTTAAAATAATGAATACATGCAATAATTAAATTAAGACAAACACAAACAGTTATTTACAGCATGAAGTTTTCTATATTGAAGTTAAGCATACAGAGATTTGTGATTCTTAATAACTAAAAAAACATAACAGAATTTTATTCTGCACACCAGGTTTCTTCGAGAATACTTTATTAGTTTACTATGCCTGTTTTTCAGACTATTACATTTCATTAGTAAAAAGTATGAATCCGAAACATCTTTTATAAATTTTCAGAAATTAACGAGCTGCTATCAATTTGAATAAATCATTTCGATACATGTAGATATATAAATTCTATCAATTTTAAAAAACCAAATAGACACACTTTTAATAGCAGAATAAAATATCACACTCAGATGTTGAACAGATACAGAACAGATATCGAAGATACATCTATACGAATACTTTATCATTCGAAACACTTATGTATGATGCTGAAGACAACCGTTTCAAGCTCTCCAATTAAAATGTCTCTGAGTTAAAACAGCCAGAAAAACAAAGGGCTAAATTAAACACAATTTCCTTTTTTAAAGTCTGTAGTAAGTAGAATTTATTACAATAAAAATCAGTAACTGCACTGTATACGTACAAAATTCATTATTACAAAATTTCTGTCCCAAGTATATCAACGAAACTTAAGTAACGGATTTATAACAGCTATTGCACGAGTTAATTTATAATCTTCTAAAACTGCGGCGTGGCGTGATATGAGATGAGAGATGTTATTTCTCGAAAACTTTTTACCGCTGCATTGAAGGATGTTTCCAAGGTTTTGGACCGGAAAAGTGTTGCCAATGATGGCAAACGGCAGTAAGATGTGGTTGTTGACAATGGGTCTTATCAGAAGGCTCAAAGTTATTCAAAGAGATTGCTCTTGCGGAGAGGGCTAAGCTGAAATACCTCGTAGGATTGCCAGATTGAAGTGGCAGTGGGCAGGGCACATTGCTCGCAGAGCAGATGTCATCTAGGGCCGAAAAGATCTCGAGTGATGTACCTGAAAACGTAGCGTGGGTAGGCCAGGCCTCCCACGAGGTGGACCGATGATCAAAAGGTTACGGGATCCACTGAATGCAAGCTGCGCAGGACGAGTCATTATAGGGAATCTTGGAAGAAGCCTTTGTCCAGCAGTGGACGGCTGTGGGCTGCTGATGACAGCACGACTAAAAATGATCTATTACATATTGTGTTATGAATAACAACAATTTAGTTGTTGGTGATCAAGAAAACTGCAAATAATCAAAAACATTGAAAATTATAAATACTAAAATAATTAATTCGAGTCTAATCTAAAAATACTTTTATGTCTACGAGTCGCTGAAGTCGAGGAAAATACTTTGAAACTAATAGTATTTTCTTCTTCCACTATCGTTGCTTAAAACATGATTCACTGTAAAGTCCACGCCGAGATTATTATAAAAAGAACCTTGGGCAGGATTATGTGAAAAGTCGTTTGGTTCATCGGTCTTGAAAGCCTTTCCGTCATCCTGAGCTTTAGTAAAACTGTGTAAAGACGGCTTGGTTCGTGGATATTGATGCGGTGACGGTGCATTTCTCCTCACTACGGCATTAAATCTGTTTAAATTAACATAAAAATAAAATAAAAAAATATGATAACAATAATCTAAAATATTATGCGAAACGTCATAATATATTACATGATTAATTTTATAAGACGTTTTATAAATAATATGTATAATATTGACAAATACTGGTTGTTATCCACCACGGCCTTGCACGCGTCAAGGAACACAGTCAATAATTATTTAAAATAAAACAAGAAAGAAGAATAAAACAGTTTCTCGTGGGATATTATAACAATCAGAACTATGAAAATAGATGAGGAGTTTCTTTTAAGATGATTTATAGCAAAACGTAATTATTGTAATGAGTAAACGCCGTAAGTACCTACGAACGTAATCTACTCACACAAACTGATAAAAAAGGTAAGAGGTCGAGGAAGACAATACGAAAAAAAAAAAACATTTTAAAAATGTATTCGGTATATTATAAGACGTAGAACAGCCTTTCATCTGTACCATGATATGTCTGTACCATGAGATATTCGCGAATCAGCAGGTGTACAAACATTTTAGAAAAAAAAATGTAATGAGAATTTACTGATGATAGAGTAGGATAGGCACTACCAGCTTACGTGTTTCCAGAGATGAAAAGAAGGGTAGACTAGTCGTTACACTATACAACTGAGACTTCGACCTCAAGGTAGGATGGCAGTAATCACGTTGTAATGTCTAAAGTCTTCAGTAATTACCTAGCACCACAAATGGGCCCTGATCTGTTTCTCCTATATACATAGAAAAATTATTTGTATGTACAAAAAAATGGTGGAAAAACATATAGAAATAGGACTGGAAATACAGTATATTAGACTAACCGAGTAACTACTTACCCATGTAACGCATCGGCTGTGTACTCAACAGTACGCAAGGCACCATCAGGTTCATACAGCGTGTAGACACCACGCACTACATCGCCGTGTCTGCTCTCCCAATGTGTCTTCCTGTCCCCAGTTCGAAGATCAGATACCTCATATTTGTATTCATATTTAGCCTTAAATGTTAAAAAAATATAAGATAATGAATGCTCATACTGTTTTTATAATAATAAATAAATAAAACGTACATACATTCTGCGGATCATTTTCTTCTGTAATTTTTGCTGAAATAAAAAAAAGAGATTCTTAAATGTAATCTATTTAATACAGAACTAGAGGTCCCGCAGTAGTCGAAATTCGACTATAATTAATTGGAATTGTAAGCTTGTACACTATTATGATTGTATTTTATACTTCTATAATCACAAATTTCGCCATGACTACACTATAAAAATATTAACAAAGATAAACAATATTTAATCTCAATTTGACAACAGACGTCAAGAACAAAAGTTTGACAATAAATAGTATGCATGCGTGTGTGCGTCAAATATATGGTATGTAGTGTGTGTAATGTTTTCTTTATTGATTTAATGTATATTTTATGCATTATTTAAAAAAAAAAATAGCATTGTGCACTTCTTCTCTGTAATCTCTATAAGTGTGGAAAATTTCATACTCCTCCGTCCGCGCAATTTTCGTAAAAAGGAATACAAAGTTTTTGCTTCACGTGTTAATATATAGATGAAACAGAAGTAATAAACGCAAAAACAATTCATAATCTATCTTTGATCGAATCTGGAATTGTAGTGCGATTTAAAATTAGAAAAAAAATTTATTAACAAATAGGGAACATTTTGTCCAGTCAACCATTTTCATCCATGCAAATTCTGAAAAGATATGGCCAAATCAATCAAAAATAATACCTTTTCAACGTCCATAAAGATGATTAATGTTTTTATGTAATATTATTTTATCTTAATTTGCTATTGTATACATAACTTATACACATATGTACATACATTTACCATGTTGTACATCTCTTTGATTTTTGACCAAGCAATCAACATTTTCTATACCTTGACTAGTAGTACTTAAAATATGTAAAATTACACTTTTGCGTAACAGTTCATTCTTAGTCAAAGTCGAAAGCAGGCTTATTGACCCACTGCGAGACTCACAAAGTCAATGCCGACGCTTACCTTGAGCTCGTGGTTCTTGTATTATTACATTTCTTTAACGAAGATTATCTTATCAGATCCATAAGGGCGGTTCTTCGATTTACTTTCGAAACAAATGTACCCTTTATAGTTGTTTCATTAAAGCTAATTTTGCTCTGCTAACAAGGTTCCACTTTCGCCTTTAAGCTATTTTCGAGATTTATACCGTGTGCTTTATAAACGTGCAAGAAATATTAAGTTATAATAAAATATTACGCGAAGCAGCTGTGGATGTGATTTGCGCTGGATTAAATACGATGCTCTGAGATGATGTTGCGTGTTGTGACATCGGCAATGCAGAACATTTTGAAGGTAATAAAGTACTGAACAAATATAGGATCTGAAAAAAAAAAAATTGCAACTAATATTTATTTTCAGATGTTATAGTCATTGCGAATTGAGATTCAAAACAATTTGTATTGCGTAGGTGGGTGAACGAGCTTCAGCCCTCCTGATCAGCCGTCCATAGACATCACATCGTAAAAGTATTGTAGGCAGCGGCTTGGCTCTGCCCCTGGCATTGCTGAAGTCCAAGGGCGACCGTAACCACTCACCATCAGATGGGCCGCATACACGTCTGCCTACAAGGGCAATAAAAAAAGGAGTCCCATCCTACAAAGTGGACTCATTCCGTTGTGAGTTGACCATGATCACACTAATATGATTTAAAATTAACAAAACCTTTTGTGGAATACTGGATTTTATTAATTTAGTAGACGACAGTTAGTAGGACTCCCATTAAGTGGACCGGCCTGTTGGAGGTCGTGGAAACTGGCTGGATGCGGGCAACATATGGTCGTTATGGTGAACCTTGGAAAAGACCTACATATGTTCAGGAGAGGACAATTGATTGGTGGTAGGACCTCTCGTGAGTCCGCACGGGTAGGTACCACCGCCCCGCCTATTTCTGCCGTGAAACAGTAATGCGTTTGGGTTTGAAGGGTGGGGCAGCCGTTGTAATTATACTTGAGACCTTTGAACTTATATCTCAAGGTGGATGACGCATTTACGTTGTAGATGTCTATGGGCTCCAGTAACCACTTAACACCAGGTGGGCTGTGAGCTCGTCCACACATCTAAGCAATAAAAAATAAAAAAAATAGCCGGCGTGATTGAAAACACTACTTAGCAATAGATTTAACAAATGATTGTGAAACTCGCCTTAAAACACACAAACTTCATATCGAGCACGGAACGAAAACGTCGATAACTATAAAATACGATTGAAGTGATGTTTGTTCTAGACCGCTTCTTATAGGGACCTGTGATCAGATAATGAGACAATGAGATGTCGGCGGATGTTCGTTCTGTCTGAAGTCCTTGTTAATTAACATTGTTGATACAGATTATAATTTATGCAGAGCTATATCTTTGAAGGTTGGTTTTGTTAATAAGTAATAATATGTTTCGTTTATTTGTTTTATTTATTTCGATCAAAAAAACATATCACATCAATGGACAACTGCTTTTGTAGCGCGTTGAAATCTTTTGCATCGAGTTTTTCATAATTTATTGTTCTACATTCTTTTATTTTGCCGGAGTAATTGCATATTACATAATTATTGCAGTCAGGTGTGCAACGATCACTTTTTGGATTGATGTAAATGTTCAGACAAACTCTCGACCCACCTGAAGTTATGTGGTTATCTGAGCCCATAGGCACAGCGAAGTGAATGCAGCCCGTCCCTTGCGATCCCTTGCTATGAGTTTCAAGTCCGACATAACTGCTACGGACAGCCTAACAAATTAATGTTTCATTTTATTCCTTCATCGCTAAAGCCATTAGTAAACACCTTTTTTTTTATTGCTCCGTTTTGTGGACGAGCTCACAACCCACCTAGTGTTAAGTGGTTACTGGAGCCCATAGACATCTACAACGTAAATGCGCCACACACCTTGAGATATAAGTTCTAAGGTCTCAGTATAGTTACTGCGCTTATTTCTGCCGTGAAGCAGTAATGCGTTTCGGTTTGAAGGGTGGGGCAGCCATTGTAACTCATCATCATCATCAGCCTGCGGCAGTCCACTGCTGGACATAGGCGTCCCCCAAAGCTCGCCACTGAACCCGATCTTCGGTTCTACGCATCCAGATCTCCGTTGTAACTATTTGAAGCGTATTTATGAACTTAGTAAAATTGGTACATATCTCCAATATATGAACGTCGTATATGTAGTCGCATTAATTGTTACGAGCACGCCGTGAGCCTCACCCATTAGACCAGAGAGGCTGCTGGTATGGCATTGCAAATAACCCGGTATTCATTCCGAGGGGTATTCACCGTTAGGCGTGTCTCTAACACGTTCTATCATAAAGAAATCTTAAATCTGCATATCGTATTAAATGAAAGTCGAAACCGATTTGACTTTTACGTAACGGTCGACAGCTTAATTTAAATCAATTGAATTGATATTAAATCACACAAGTGAATAAAACGAGAATCGTTAATGTGCAGTCGCGAAAATCGCACTGAAGAAGACAGATTTTGTTTTACAAGCTCCAGTTTTTTATTACTAATTCAGGTATTAATTACATCAGCATGTATTTGACAATTAAACATTTATTAGCATATGTAGTTGCGAAGTTGCACAAACATAACACGATTGAAACTAGTAGGTACTAAGTATAGATGTTGAGAAATCCTTTCGAGTTTCAAAAGTTCGTTTTACTTCCGCCTGCGCGAAGGATACCTAGTTTTAAAATGATTATAATAATAAATAATAATAACTAAACTAAAAAAAAATTACTGAGGAATAACTTCTCTTAAGACAGACACGGCCATTTAGTTCCAAGCGAGGACTCTATGGGTGCCAGAAACTAACATACATATGTATATGTCGCATCCGGATCAACAAAACGAAAGTGCGCCACGGAGTGAATGCGGGCCATAACTACTCGTGAAACATCGGCTTACTTCAGTTAATGGGATTGATGTGTCATCGCCCAGGTTGAATCGAAGCACCTTTGATTATATAGTTATATAGTCAAAACGAAGCACATTCCTTGCCTGACTTAGGAAGAGTGAAGACGTCTCGGAAGTGTCACACAGTTTCGTGCTGCGCGTTATTTTGAATTTAAAAACTGTGCTACATAGTGTATTTACCAAACAAAAATGTACCTTTGTGCATAAATGTAGTTGAAACTGAAATTCATTGCACGACTACCCACTAACGCCCACAATGTCAGAAGATAATGAAGATGTCGGCCCTTCTGCCTTATATGTAAAAAATCATATTACAAACTTCTATATGTGTATTTTGAATATAGTTACAGGTTTTTGTCACATAATGCTTGCCCGATACGGGAATCGAATCCGCGACTCACGACACATCAGTAAAAGCACTAGGTGCTGCGCTATCAAGTAATTGAATATAGCTAAAATTGGTGGAAGTCGACCGTGAACATGTTTGACATATTCATGAGTATCCGCATAGAAAAAATATATCCCCAGATGACAAATACAACGTAATCGTATCGATCCATAAGACGTACGGATGTCTGATCCTGTAGGGCAACTTCGTGCATAGGCTTACTTAAACCCTACATATTATATGACCCTCTAGTATCCTGCATATATGAAACTCTAGAGAAGTTTTATCGCTTAAGGCTGTATCGGGTAACGAAGTATTAATTACAATAGTAAGTAACGAAGGGATAAAATAAATATATGAACAAGTAAAATATCTTTAAAATTATTAAATAATGTTATGAAGGTTTTTGATTATTCTGACGTGACAACGTCTTATAATTCGATTGAGCCGGCTGCACGCACGAAAAAATATGACTCATGCGGCGTTACCTCGCTCTGAGGCGTTCCATTTAAGGCTTGAAGTGCAAGTGAGAGCGCGCAACGAGCGACAAAGAGGCACAAGCGGCCTCCGCGTTCGGCAGCGTTCGACATCTGTCTCTTTCCTATTTGAGTGAGCGATGCATTCGCGTGGACATGAATGAAACCATTCCATCAATATTTTCTTATGACGTTGTCACGTTCAAATATCATCAGTAAACCAACTTTACAGACAACCGATTTTTTTTAACTTAATAGTCGGCCAGGTGTATACGTTTTTTAAGAAAAGAAGATATTTAACTGTTCGTTTGTTCCATAGAATTTTCAGAAAAAATTGCAACGCTAACAGCACGAGTGATTAGGCGTATTGATAGCCTGTAGTGCTGTTGCCCCGGATCTGCTTATTTGTGATGCTGTCACGGACTCCGGTTTGATGGATAAGATATTCATTATACTATTCTAACTGAAACTTCAGACTAAATAGGTCAAGGCGGATGCCAGTAATATTTATCGGATCCGATAATCATTTAGGTGGGTCATCACATCATCTGTCTTTCTTTATTTAGATTAGCGTTTCGAATAATAATAATAAAACCTTTACAAAATTAAAAAAAACGTGTTAAGACCAAGTCCAAATTTCCAAGTTACTTTAACGTTTTTAAGTTAGTAAATATCTTGTGTTAGGCGCCCCGTCGGTTTCTATACAAAATGGATTTAGATATAATGCCGAAGTCTCAATTGCTTCGACTATTCTATTCACTTTCCACTATTTTCGCACAACCCACCTTGGCTGTGCATTCTGTTGTCATATACCGAAAGACATTTAGAAATAAATCAGAAATAAATCAACGAGGTAATAAATTATTTCTCAATCTAAGAGAAATGCATGTCTCCATAATATTATGCATGTGCTCCAATGTACTATTCATAATATGATTGGATCGTTAAAACGGTTCCTAGTTATGAATTCGAACGATTAGATCCTTATGCAATGTGTTACCTACGTGTGTATGTAAAGGCACACATTCGAGATTTGTGTTTCGCAATTGATTTATTTATATTTTTATTTATTTATTTATTACAACACTTCATGTAAAATCTACATTGCCTAATGCATGCCTAAGGCATTCTCTACCAGTCAGCCAAAGGTAGTGCAGAGTAAATAATGGTACGCGAATACTGAAATCGCAAATGAATTAAAACCGAATTTTACTGCGGTTTTGTATTCAGAAGTCCCGAAAGAGGTATAGTATTTTTAATATAGGAAGTATATAACGAGATAAAAGCTTTTATTCAACGAAAATAACTCTCTCAAAAAACATTTCGCTAATTGAATAAACACCTACATGAGCGGAGTTACACAATGATAAATATTTCCTTAATCCTCCCTGTCAACGCTCTGTGGTCTCATTATATTGGCCTCGGTTGTTTTCAATAGCATACACACATAATGCATAATGTTTATTATCAATCATATTTATCTACAAGCAGAGACCTGCTGACATTTTGTGCGCCGTAACTTATGACTGATAACAAATGAACACACCTTATTATAATCCACACGTGTCCTAATGTGTCTAAATTGTGTAAGATAAAACCTAATCTAATAAAGAGTCAGCATTAAACTAAGCTTATCCAATAGAAAATGAAAAGTTTTTTTTAAATAATGATGAAACTTGACGGTCATTTGTTTGCATAAATGCATTGTTACCACAAGCACCGGTCACCGTCCTCGTCGAACCCGTCGCTTGCGACGAAGGGCTCGACGAGCGAATTAACCCATAGACAGAGCCCACTGAGTTTCTCGCCGGATCTTCTCAGATCGCAACCCGCATTTCCGATCCGGTGGTAGATTCTGCGAAGCACTGCTCTTGCTAGGGTCAGCGTTAGCATCACTCCGGCTTGAGCCCCGTGAACTCACCTACTAGTTAAGGTTATGCTGAAATAACCTATCAACTTAGGTACAAAAAAAAANCTAGGGTCAGCGTTAGCATCACTCCGGCTTGAGCCCCGTGAACTCACCTACTAGTTAAGGTTATGCTGAAATAACCTATCAACTTAGGTACAAAAAAAAATGCATTGCATGTCGAATTCAGCCTTAAAGATATTCATTATTCAAATGCAATTCTGACTTGAATTTCAGGTCTAAGAATGTGCGACGCGTGCTGATCGGTTCTTTAACGCCAATAAATACATCAATAGAAACTTATATACTACTGCAATTATTACCTATTACATATTATTTATGCTTCTAGCTCCAGTTCAAATGGCAAGATAATGTTTTGGAATTATCGAGACTTCTAGTAAGTCAGGTCGTGATACTTTTAGATAATCAATCATAAGTAAAACAACGCAACAATCTTCTTTGCGTAATATATTTGAACTAAATTTCTATTTTACTTTACGCACAGTAGCAACATGAGGAAAACGTCACGCACACGCCGCGACATTTCATATTAAGGCGTGCAGAGCTAGATAATTGTTTGATATTAAAATTGTGAAATATCAACAGTAATGTTTATATGATCTAATTGATACACACCTATAACAATTTTATTGTGGATGTAGCGACAAAATACTTCTAATGAAAATCTTAGCCAGGAATAGCTTATTACAAATTGAGGACGTCTGGAACAGTCTCATTTTAAAGTGGATATCACAGATAAATATCAAAGTGAATATCACTGGTGGTAGGACCTCTTGTGAGTCCGCGCGGGTAGGTACCATCGCCCTGCCTATTTCTGCCGTGAAGCAGTAATGCGTTTCGGTTTGAAGGGTGGGGCAGCTGTTGTAACTATACTGAGATCTTAGAACTTATATCTCAAGGTGGGTGACGCATTTACGTTGTAGATGTCCATGAGCTCCAGTAACCACTTAACACCAGGTGGGCTCGTCCACATATATAAGCAATAAAAAAAAAAAAAAAAAAAATTCTGTTACGAGAATAGATCTTGTCGTTTTATTCTATATTAATGGACAGCAACTGGAGATATGTCGATCCGGTGCAAAAGATAATATCAGATCCTAGTGATATCAACGGTCGAGTATGGAATTCGTTACGTAAAACTCAAAGCTGAAGGTGGACTTCAATAGTTGGCTACAGTATCTACAATCTGAATAGAAAATAGTGCTAGACCGGATTATTGCTATGCAGGTGGATTGTAAGTATTTTGTTTATATATAATGGAATCAAATGCGTTGAAATATAAGTTTATAATTGTTACAATTAGTATTACTTTTTTATGTAAATATACGACTATATAATTCATATGTTATATTCGTGAATACAACTGCCTTTTTCAATTACAGTCAAAACCGTTTACTGCGACATCGTTTAATACAACATGCCGGTTATAATAACCAAGAACAAAGGTCCCGGCTGAATGCCATATGACCGCCTTATTAAAAATATTGCTTTCTACGACATTGGTAATAACGACATACCTCATAAAACGACCACATTTCACTAATATTTTGGAGAATTAGATCTGTTAGAACGACCGGCTAAGCTGTATTGTAAACAATTTGAATAGGTATCCACAATTGTCTTCAATGGCTATTAAAATCAGGAAAGAAAACAATAGGATTCAGTTTAGTGTAGGGTCTTTTCTAATTCTTAGAAACAAAACACGTGCATGCAGTAGAGTCAAAGCCCGCTTCTTCATATCTCTTCAGTTAGTTTGTTACTTATCTATACACAAGACGCACCAAAACTTTGTGGAGTGATTCGTGAAACTTTAAAAATGTCGCAATGAAAAATAAAACAAATTAATATTGAAGAAAAATCGCGTATTATATAAATATATTTTTCCAATAATTCCCTATCGATTTGTTTGTACTTGCACGATACACATTAAACATCACCGGTTGTTACGACTATCGGTTTTTACGACTGAATATGAGCAGTCCCTTCGATGTCGTTATAACAGATTTTGACTGTAATTACAAATAAATACCGTATTTTAGAATCTATAATTGGGTTTTATTTATGTATTGCTTAGATGGTTGGACGAGCTCACAGCCCGCCTGGTGTTAAGTGGTTACTGGAGCCCATAGACATCTACAACGTAAATGCGCCACCCACCTTGAGATATATGTTCTAAGGTCTCAAGTATAGTTACAACGGCTGCCCTACTCTTCAAACCGAAACGCATTACTGCTTCACGGCAGAAACAGACAAGGTGGTGGTACCTACCCGCACGGACTCACAAGAGATCCTACCACCAGTTATCTGTATAAAAGTGTGTGGAGTACTTACTACCTTTGCATTTCGTTAAAAAAACTGATATCTGTCTGGAAAATTGTTTGAACCCGGGCATACTCGCGTCGTTCGATATAAGTACACCTTCCTTCCTTTCTTATCTTTCCTCTAACTTTTAATCCACAAAATCAGAAAAGTTGCAACCCAGCCAAAAAACATTTAACGTAATGAAACACCCTGTTGTTAACAGTTTTTTCAATAACCTCAATCAACGAATCTTGATACAATTAGACTAATAAATAATTTAAAAACACTTACGTTCAACCGGAAATTGTATTTCCTATATACCCTCGACGTTCTTATTCTTGTGTATTGTAATGACTACACGAAAAGTATCTAGAAGCTTTGAGTATCTCGGTCATTCTGCTTGGCAAAATGATGATTAGTTTTTTTTTATTTTTATTTTAGTCGTGCATTGTTTTTTTTCGATTAGGTAGGGCGTATTTCTAAGTCTCCACGAATAGGTACCACAATCGTGCCTGTTTCTGACGCGTAACAATCATGCAATCCAGCTTGAAGCGTGGGACCGCCTTCATAGTATACATTTGATCTCTGTCACCCGTCTCAGCAATTATAAAAAACATGATAAAAATATTAAATTAAATAACTCGTTTCACTTGTGTATTTTCAAATAATTAGATGTCGTAATAAAATTGCACACTTATCGACATGTTTTTCCTTGTAAATTGTAGATAACACTGAGTACAACAATTTCTCATATTTGTCGCAACTTCACACGAAATACCAGACACGTTACTCTTTGAAACTAAGTTATTTATACAGTTCGAATATATAATTGGCTTCTTTCGCTTTGAACGAATTTATTAGGACCATTCTAATTAAACAGTTTATTTGCATAAATCTAGCATTACGATAGTGTACTGTTTATAAATTAAACATTAGCTCGCAATAGTCTCATTTCATTCTCAAATGAATGCTAAATAATAAAGACTTGGTGTCTACAGCTACGTAGACGATTTACTTTACCGTGTACTTTTCAACCAGCGTCCATTATTGTGTCGTGTTATCCAGAGATACGGTCAGGAAGTGTAAGAATATCATGAAGTAATTCAAAATGATAATTGAACTATTTTAAGATTGAAAACATTTCGTGAGTACATTTTTATATTAAAATTTAAATACAAATATCCGTTTATACTATGTATTGAGTATCTACGCCCAGTCTAGTGAGAACGCGGAGGGCTGCCAGTAAAATTCGCCTTCCATTACAGATTCGTGAAATTTCAACAAGATAAATTTTGTTCTTATTTTAATTATTGAATAACGTTTTTCATTTACTTCATATTAGTATTATATTTATTTTTATAACTACCACATACCACCTAAATAATGAATTGAAATGAAATAATGAATGAAACCTTAGAAAATTAGATATACATTTATCAGCCTAGGTCAATAATATAAGGTATGCTTTTGACATATCTCCGCCTTATTAGCATTACGTTTCGTATGAAAATTAATTCTCATGATCCTTTCTATTTAATGCGAAGGACGTAAGGGCAGTGTTATTTTATTAGAATAAAGCGATATCACGACGTTAATTAAATGCTCTGAAACAATGTAAAAATATTTAAGATGAAATATTTAATATCATCCACATCTTAGACTAATTCGGATTTTGAAATTACGTTTTAACATGTGAAATTTTTGAAATTTATTCGTTTTTTTTTTGACTTTTTTTTATTAATATTACGTCCCAGTTGTGGTTCTGTGAGTGTTACAAAAGAAAAATCATTATCTGTATGAGTATCGGACTCATAGTTTTTAGATTCGTAAAAGGAGGTTCATAATATGTACATACATAGAAAGATTAGATACATACATATAGGTAGATACATAGATTAGATACATACATAGAAAGATTTCCCAAGCTTCATACAAGACAAAGGTTTTTTTTTTTTTTATGATTGTATGTTTACTGGTGGCCCGAAGGCCTTTTCAGTTTCACCAGGACAGGTGGGCGAGCAAAGGCTCAGCCAAGAGGGGTGGGATTTGCTAACAACTGCCCGAGCGCCTCCGAAGGAGACCTAACAACTCAAGAGCAATTGTTTCGCGAATGAATCTACTACCGGATCGGAATCGCGACCCGCTGAGAAGATCCGGCGAGAAACTCAGCGGGCTGATGCATGGGTTAGGTTGCACGTCGACCTCTTTGTCGAGTTCGACGAGTACGGTTACCGGGGTCCCTAAGCCTGCCCCTAGTATTAGAGCTGAAGGCATCTAATGCAAAGGTTATTGGATCTGATGGATCCGTAAGGACGTGTCTAGGGCGTCGACGGTGACTGGCTCCTGCATGATCAGGATTCGGGGAGTAGTCAGCGGCGGCAACGATACAAGACAAAGGTCTGTTTAGGAATTGGACCGAAGATACAGCTCATTGTGCTCGATCTGCCACATCCATCCTCCGTCATCTTCCACTGGCGGTAGGACCTCTTGTGAGTACGCACGGGTAGGTACCACCACCCCGCCTATTTCTGCCGTGAAGCAGTAATGCGTTTCGGTTTAAAGGGTGGGGCACCCGTTGTAACTATACTGTGGCAGCGGCTTGGCTCCAACCCTGGCATTGGTGAGGTCCATGGGGTATGGTAACCACTCACCATCAGGTGGGCCGTATACTCATTTGCCTACAAGGGCAATAAAAAAAACCTTCGAACTTATATCTCAAGGTGGATGGCGCATTTACGTTGTAGATGTGTATGCGCTCCAGTAACCACTTAACACCAGGTGGGCTTTGAACTCGTCCACCCATCGAAGCAACAAAAAAAGAACCTTTACTAAAATCATTAAAGTTTCAGTTTCAGTTTTCTTGCTACGACGACCCAGATAACTAAATGTTCCGAAAACAAATCCTTTGATCTTATTTACTGGTATAATACTGAATTGGAGAGCTTAAATTTGTGAATGTTATTTAGTGATGCTTATGCATCATTACATGATCACTAAACCTTCGAGCCGTATATATGTGAAGACACATAACGCTACACAATGCATATAATATACTATATATAATAATATAATATATATTATATAATTAATATACTATATACGTAAACTTGTAAATTTGTATTCATTAAAAGTAAAAATCAATTTTGAGATTTCGCATCGACGCAGTCTCCAATTTTAAATCTATAAAAGCTCGTGAATCATGCTGTGTTGACCTGTTACTTTCGTGACCTCGAAAGTATACTAAAAAAAAAAAAATACGTTTACTTATTTTTTCTCAATGGTCAATAATATTATAAACGCTTAAGTATCTACTACGTATCAAAACGGGTTTGAAAACGTATACATCAACTTTGAACTAGAGCTGTTCAATAGTGACGTTGAATTTTGTACATAAATTATTTACAAAACAACATCATAACTAGTTCTTATATGACGCTGCAATTAATACCTTAAAGATATAAATATTATTTACTTAGTGCATAGCCCGGTGAACGAAGACCGGTTTTCCTAATGTTGAGTGCTTACTGAAACCCATCTAGACGTCACTACGTGAATTTCGCCATCCACCTTGAATCATGAGGTCTGTCTCAAATACATGGTATCACGGCTGCCCCACCCTGCGAACCGGAACGCATTACCGATAGGCAGCAGTAAGCCAGGTAGTAGACACCACATGGGACTATATATACATCATGAGTAATTACGCAAATAAATTTACTTTGGCTTTTTTTTTTATTGCTTAGATGGGTGGATGAGCCCACAGCCCACCTGGTGATAAGTGGTTACTGGAGCCCATGGACATCTACAACGTAAATGCGCCACCCACCTGGAGATATAAGTTCTAAGATCTCAGTATAGTTACAACGGCTGCCCCACCCTTCAAACCGAAACGCATTACTGCTTCAGGGCAGAAATAGGCAGGGCGGTGGTACCTACCCGCGCGGACCCAGAAGAGGTCCTACCACCAGTAAAACGGACGGTGGACGCACTTTAATGACGATGACTTCATAAGCCCTTTTAACAATTTAACAATGACAATGACTCATTTAGAAACATATCATATATGGCCGCTGCCAGATTTCTCAATGAGTCATTTCTGAAAGGAGTCTAACATTCATATTTTAGATCTTGGAAAGAAACTTCTTAACCAAAAAGAATTGCGAAATTAAGTCTACATCCATATTCTCGTAGTGCAATTTTCAAAGATCTCCCAAGGTGACCAATTAAGTACAAATAAGAATATATGTTCAAAATCGTTGTTTCACTTTTAAGCTTATTATTGAAGCGCATTGTAAGTAATCGACCTTGTCCGGCTTGTCCAAATAATATTATCGGACTATTACTTTGGGAACCTCGCGCCAGATTAGCCATTACGTAAAACGTACTACATTTTAGCCATGTGTAGATCATAAAAACTAGTCAATAAAACAAATACTCGTCTGTTACTTATCAATGATCAGGTTCGGTACGCTACTGGTTATGTGAGCTTGTTATTACGCTTTTACTAGAGCTTAATTTCATACTAGATAAGCTCGCGACAGTCGTCGTAACCGAGAACAGTCGATACAACTATTGCAACAAAGTTGTATATCACGCCTACAATAAATTAATAGTTTAACACAACGACATTTTAAGTTGGTTAATTTGGGAACAATATTAATAGCATTTCCGTATACTAGAGAGTCAATGAATACTGATTTTCTTCCCTTTTTTTACTGGTGTAGATGAGCAGATGAAATCACTTCTTCGGAGGCGCTCGGGCAGTTGTTAGCAATTCCCACCCCTCCTGGCTGAGCCTTTGCTCGCCCACCTGTCCTGGTGAAGCTGGAAAGGCCTCCGGGCCACCAGTAATCTATCAATCATAAAAAAAAATAATGAAATCACGGTCAACCGTACGTAACGTAACGTAAGCACATAGACACAATTACATATCAAAACCACCACAAGACACTGGTTTGAGGTCGCATTAATTACCAGAGATCGGATGTCTCACTAAATAAAACCCTAAACCAAAATAAAAAATGATATCGCCTCAAAAGCGAGTAAAATTTGTAACAATAACAAACAAAAAATTACTAATAGCTCAACGATACGTATTACTTATTTGTATAACACGTGTGTGTATATTAATAAAGTATAGATAATATATTGACAAGACTGATGAGTGTGAGCTGCATTCGAGGATGTTATCACGGTTCGGATCGGACGTCAACGGTTTTATAATTAATCACTTTTAAGTCATGTCAACAACTAGCGTATTTTGAACATGAACAACTAGTACGAACTTCCTAAGTCAAATTTAATTATTATCTATATATATATAAAATGAATTGCTGTTCGTTAGTCTCGCTAAGACTCGAGAACCGCTGGACAGATTTGGCTAATTTTGGTCTTAAATTATTTGTGGAAGTCCAAAGAAGCTTTAAAAGGTAAAAATATAAAAAAATGTTTTTCCTTTGATGTGTCCCCCATCGGACGGATTCCTTTTGTTTGTTTTATGTTTATTTTATACAAAAGCTTAGGTCTTTTATTTATCGATTGAGGCATTCGAAGTCTGCCGGGTCAGCAGTTTTTTAATAAATAAAACGTCAACACCTTTGTTTTAATAGAAACAATAAGTTGAGTGCTAGTGGATGAAAGTTGTAGTATTACTCAATTGATTAGTTTATTTATGTACTACTACTAAGATTTATTATTTTTATTATATGTTACCTAGGTAAAATGAAAAACAATTATCAAATTCTGCATATTCTATTCACGAACGACTTCCACAATGAAGAAATAACATCAAACAAGCAAGCTGCGCTGGTAGGTACCACCACCACCCTGCCTATTTCTGCCGTGAAGCAGTAATGCGTTTCGGTTTCAAGGATGAGGCAGCCATTGTAACTGTACTGAGCCCTTAGAACTTATATCTCAAGGTGGGTGGCGCATTTACGTGGTAGATGTCTATGGGCTCCAGTAACCACTTAACTCCTGGCAAGCTTAGTTTAAATAAGCAAACTGATGGATTTGCCTATTTGGAAAGAAGTATTGAATTATGTTTCTCGTTCCCAAGTCAAACATACCTACATATAGAATGACGTCAATCTCTCAGAAAAATTACAACACGCCTTTAATTGATTAACTAGAGGTGTGTTTCTTTTTATACGTGACCATAACTACCACCAGTCATACCAGCAAATTCCAAATTAACAACAAATTCTTGACCTTACGATCGATTTAGAAATATCCGTTGTACCTTATTTAGCATATTAACTCGACACCTTCATTAAGATAACAAACGGGTGTTGGGTGTCAATGAATAAAAATAATAATTAATGAGGTACAATTCACACACGCTCATCTAGCCCGATATACACATACAAAAATACATAAATGTCACACGAATGTTTTCCCGATGTGGAAATAGACTTTAGACGGTCGGTAATCAGACTCGGAATGGCCCAGCAGTCAGAGGGCCTAACTGCTGCGCCAACAAGCCAGTCAATAAAACGTGTCATTCGAAATCCTTAGACGAGTCATGCGTGAGATTTCGTAATTTGCATGTAAGCTGGTAGAGCTTAGGGGCTTGTCTTGTGCAAGGCGACCGACCCGTATCAAACGTATTAAACGACGTAAATAACTAACTAGAGCATATGTGAGGAAATTTCAATCTGGATTCAATTGCAATGCCTTTACAAACAAATACAAAACCTCAGATGTGACTGTAGCAATTGCATTATATATATAAAAGGCCTCAACCTTTTCCGTTATTTCAGTAATCAGATTTTGAAAGCGACCGCCTTGTGCCTCATAAACATGAAAGATTTGATGAAACAATATGTAGGTATAATAAAAGATAAACCAAGTATAAAAGTATTATGAATACTTATTTACGCAATAGATCATAATGATAATATCACTTCATTCAATGATGTTTGTAATAACAGCCGCATCATCGTATTTTCTTGTAAGCATTCTGCCATCGAAACTATTCACTCCGATTTCCGGGATTTTGTTCGATTATTTCATAAATAAGACTAGATGTTTTTACTACAGGAAATGGAAACCAAAGGGATTTTTTCCACCTCGCAAGCGAAACTTTTTGGAACTTATAGATTTTAATAGAATATGCGTCCTTGTTGATGTCATCAGCGTGTCTTAGGTTTTTGGCGAATCACTTCTAATCCGTGATAGAATTGATATGACATCGACCTTGCAACTCTCATCAGTATGAGCTTATGCGTCATAAGACATGCTCTGCTGAATATACCCGTCTCCATAACTACAAACGTGATCCATTTAAGGGAGAGAGAAGAAGATACTCATCTCTTTCCCATTGTTTACTTCAAAACCAAAATCTAATTAATTAGGTTAGTTATAAAACGTAATTGCTTCGAAGCGCAGCCAAAAAGTATCTTAATCGGAAATCTATTGTTATGTTTGGGTAAAAATAAATTTACCCAAAGCAATTGCGTAATGGTGACTTTAATGAGTAAGTGAACTTTAAGATTTACCCACGATGAGGGCGTGAAGGGTCACATAAATAGATGTATGGTTTGCTTTTAATTACTATGTACGCTTAAGTACATATGAACTTGTCTTGTATTTTTATTGATTATGATGTAGTATATTACTTCCCAGTTAACATTAATATGAAATGTAGCTTTCTGATGTACCTACTCATTTTTTTAAACTTTAAATATAGAATCACAAAAAGAAAATTAAGCAGTGATACATAACAAGCAATGTCACGATGAATAGTAAGCTATAAGTACAGTAAATAAAACCAAAATATTTTAAGCAAAAAGGATCATTTTGTCAAAAGATGATAAAAATATGCTAACAGAGAAAAAGTGACGAATAATGTATGCATACACAAATTTGTGTTTTAAATATATTATGTATTTTAAATGCATCTAAGTACGAGTAGTATCCACAGATAATATTACCGAAATGACAATAGGAATGCCAATGACCTCTAATTGTCAGATGATACTTAACTAATAAATATTTGCAAGAAAAAAGTTTTTTTAAGTTAAGTTTTTCAAGTGTGTTTAACATACTTAAAACACTTTTAATATTTTCGTCATGTATGCTGGTATTCAAGCTATTTTATTTAAATGCGTCCATCCGCGCTATTCTGCTGTCTCTATCAACGTAAAGATAAAATACTTTTTAATTGTGTTCTTTAACAGCTCTAAATTTAGGACGCAGCACTGTCACATACAACATTCACTCATAAGGTCTAATCTTTTCAGTCTTCGAACAATGTCTGTGTTGTGGAGAAGATTGCCTCAATGGTTACGCGATTGTAAATTCTAGTTTCATGAGCTTCTGCAAGCCATTGTATAATTTTATTCACCACTGCCAGATAGTTAAATGCTTCTCTTAGCAACTTCTTTGGAATATCTGGAACGTTATAATCTATAATATATAATAATAAAAAATTTAACACATTGGTTTAATTTTCTTCATAATTAGAAAATCAAAATTTTTACATCACCTAGTCTGACAGAGCACGAGCACTACCTACTTATCACTAAATCAATCTAGACTAGTTCTTGTGGTATACAATTAAAATTAGCATTTTCAACTGCTTAATTTAAATACATTATAAAACAAAGCTTAGCTCGATTCACTGGCTTTTTAGTATGACTAATACCCATATCATTGATACGTGTATATAAATCTAACGGTATTACTGGATAATTATATTTATTGAACGAATAGTTACGCAAGCGATCACACAGACAAATTAAATGCAGACTTGCTCAAAATAGCTCAACCGTGCCTCGGGATACCAGATAAGATTGCAAATATCTTAATAATCTACGAAAGCTGACAAAATGCTTTGAAATTATAACTTTTTCATTTATAATTCTATTTATAAGTCAATTCTGTATGAAATATAATAGGTAGCAGCTTGGTATCACGTCACGGTAATCACTCACTAACAGATGGGCCGTATGCTCGTCCCCCTACAAAGGCAATAGAAAGAAACTTTGTAAATTCACTTACAAGTTTTGCTTTCTTACAGTTTTACGACAAAATATCGTCGTGAAAGGTCTTCATACGAGGTAATTGAGTAACTCAACCCGTGCATAATTTGATCATTTGCAATTTTCAAACTAAATCATGCTAGAATTCTTTATTCCAATTTTTCGCATTAATTTAACAACACGTATTTCGGAGGTTGAAAGTTTTTTTTTTAGTTTGTTTAACTAATGTACTCTTTCTGTCTGCACTAGTGTCATGCTATCGCTGAAGCTGCGACATGAGATCTGAGACCTACGTGTCCATTGTATCAGGAAATAAAAACCATAAGGATGTACCGTATGCTTCATTGATTTAAAAGATTGTTTTAACTCACTACTGAGCAGATTTATCAAATTATTTGTATATCAGGTTCAATATATCATAAAATTTTATTTATAGGACAAACATTTCTATTCAGATTTTGACCTCAGGCCAGGTAAGCCATGGGCAGTCGTCTATCCGCCTACGGTAATAATAATCATAATTAATTATATTAAAGGCTACAATAAACGCTTCAAGCCGGAATGCATGATTTCATCGCTATAAATAATAATAGGACACACCCACATTCACGACATATCCTACCATCCTCAGGGTTTAAAACAGGGAAACTCAAAAATAATTATTGTTATACCTAAAGTTCCCGTGGTCTATAAAATTTGTTTAATGATGAAACACGTAATATTTCTTCAAACCACTGGCTAAGTATGCTGATAAAATGCTGCAAATATTTTTATATGTAATATACTGCAAACTTTAAGTTCGGGTATTCAATGATCCTAAACACAATATTTAATTTTTTTAGATTTTTCTAATCATCAAATCATTGTCTATCGAGTTAGGTAACTACATAACACTAGATAAGCTATTAACTGGTCTACTTAACCAGTGCTATAAATACGAATGAAAACATATATTTTGTATAAAACGTATCCTAAAAGATAAAATAAATATATGCTCTTTAAAATAGCATATTAAGTAATTGGCCATGAATTAATACCTATTCCTCCATAAATACAAGTAATTTTGTAGTCCGCAGACATTAATACATAACATTAGCCGGCTAATTGCAAATCTGATCGACCTAGGCAGAGAGTATGAATTCGCAGATAGGTACGTGTTGAAAATCTAAAATGTAATTAACACTAGGTAAGATGATTTTCATTAGTAAATCAAGTATGCAATAGTAATATTCTTCTAATATAAGTAATTTTCTTCTGATTCGTTAAATTATAATGAACTATTAATTAATGAATATGTATAAACTTTAAACTATCGAATATTTGAAAATTGACGGTTGTTTTTTTTTTCACCAGCCCATTTACAATGGAAAGGAAATTGAAACTGAAATAAAGTGATCAGTGAATAAGTAAAAATAAAAATATGTAATTTGTCTAAAACCCGCAACTTAATTTTACGATATTACTTTATTAAATAATTTTATAAAATCGTTACAATAAAGTAGATTATGTGCCTAACGTATCTCCTGCAAACATTACGCTCTCCTAACCTGATAATTTATCCGTAACATAAATTTTCTCAAAATTCCTGTTACACGCACACGTGCCTCGCCCACCCATACTATAGTGACGGAGAACGTGAAAAAGTGTGACCCGTTCTTACACATATGAGCTTGCTATATAAGACTTTACCGACCGCTTTTGCTCTCATTTCAACTTACGTTTAACTTTGGCAAATACATTTAAGGCTTTTAATTTATTTAAATTCGTGAATATTTCGAACGTTCATAGTGTTAGTTGTTATTCAGTTTAATAAAATGAAAGCTGTAAGTAATTTCATTCACAGGAATATTAAGACAATAATATTTAAGATTGTTGACTATTATCATTGTTGTTTTTATTTTATTTTTGCTGGCAAAAATGCACTTGGGCAGGGCTCACGTTTAGTTAATAGCATAGCGAAATCAATGGACATCATAACGCGCATATAGTCGCTGACTTGAAACATGAGGTCGTAGTTTCATTTATAATGAAACAATGGCCAAACTATTCTTCAAAGAATAAAACACGATTGATTTTATAACCCAATGTTTATCTCTAAAAACAAAGCCTCTAAATCAAATTCACTATCAACCACAGTACCTAGCTCAAGTGTGACCTTATTTTTATAACGTTTTCAGTATTCAGTGTAATTAAGTGAGTCGTAAAGTGGCCCCAAATCACTTCAGTAAACGCAAATATTCTCTAATAGTTTTCATTTAATTTACAGATATCTTTCACTGCGGTATTGATACTTGCAAATGCACTTGCGTACCACGATCCAGATCTGAATTACCATCTTAGTCAAGTGCAAAAAGCTTCCAATTGTGCTGATTCGGGTTACTCATACCCTGCGCCTGGTATCCAATTTACTCATTCTGGAATCAACGTGGCTCCGGCTCCAGCTGTAGTTTCACAGCCAACCGCCTCTATCAAGTACACTCCGGCCATTCAGTATGCCGCACAACCAACTTACCAAACGGTTGAATCAAACTACATTACTGCACCGGTGTATACAAAAGAACTGCATGGTTACGTAACATCCGCTGGCCTGTCTTCAAGTGCGTCAACTACTAAAACAGTGACACCCCTAGCAACATACGCTCAAGCACCCATAATTGCAAAGATTACCGCAGCCCCCCTCATTGCTAAGTTTTCTGTGGCACCAGCTAGAACGACTTACTATTCACAAAACAACGTACAACAGGCATCATACGCATCTGGATCTTCAGCGAAGGCATCTCTATACAGCAACACTGTTCATCAAGGACCTGTAGTATCGCAAGTGTTTGCTGCACCGACAGTTAGATACGCTGCATCACCAGCGCTAAACGCACAGCAAAACGCACAAGTTGATTCTACGCAATACTCTACTGGTGTTCAATATAACCAAGTCCAAAACTTACCCGCCCTACAGATTCCACCAGCAATTCAATATGCCGCGCCAAGTGTTTCTCAAGTGCCTGTCCCTAGAATTACACAATATTTTACGCCTACGCAATATTCCTCGGGAGCAAGTTACATCGCTTCTACTGCAGCACAGTACCTACCAACTGTAAAGCACGCTGGAGCAGCTCTGAATCAAGTTGTAGTGCCAATTTCTAATGGCTATTCAAAAGGACTTAGCTCAGCGCCAGCTTATTCGTCTGCTTCTTTCACTCGGCACTCGAGTCCCGCGGTAGCGGCATACTCAAGACCAGCCATTGCTCCGGTCTCGACTCACTACTCTACTCCAGTCATATCTCACTACTCTACTCCGGGTGTTGCGCAAGTTCCAGAATATCTTGGAGCAAGAACAAACTATGCATCTACTCCATCGTTAGCAATCGGAGGTCATATTTCATCAGCTAACTCTGTGAAAAACGTCCACACAGAATTTTTAGAAAACTATGTAAGTAACTATTTCTGATTAGATTTTTTTACTGTATTTCAAGTTCTTCTCTAAATTGAGTATTTTGCGTGAATTCACTAACGTCTCATATATAATTCTACAATAATCGGACACATAGCTATTTTTTCGGGAGAAAGAGTAGCCGATGTGAATCTTCTATCTTTTTGCAAAAATTAAATCTGTGGTCGCTTCGTCGTTGTATGAAAAAAGAAAAAACTACACATACTTTCAAATTCAAACACTGTTTTACTTTTAAAACAATTATAGGACCAAATTGAACTTGACTTTGAAACTACTCAAATTATCTTTCTAACTGGTTAATTTATCGTAAATAGTATAATCGCAATTGCAAACTTGAAACATTAAATTATTTTGTATAAAGGACATGATTACATAATCTCACAAGTTCCACGACATTTTCTAGTAGAAGCTAATTCTTGTGCGTGTCGTAATTAGATTGATCAGTAACAGTTGTCTATTTGATTCGAGTCAGGTTTCGTTACGGTGAAACGATTACATCTTGAAAGTTTACGAAAATGTTTTAAAACTAGTGCTTACTTTAATAAGTTTTAACAAATAAAAACTAGTGAATACGTTTTATTGAACAAGCTGTCAACGACCTGACAGAGGTGTGACTTCCCGGTTATATAGAAATATGTACGAGTATATGTCTAATATAAACAAGTAATGATGTCCAATAAACAATAACGGATATGATAATCCGTCCATAATAGCATATCTATACTATTTGCTACTACATATACATATATTATCCTAATTGATATCTAAAGGACCCATAAGTGGCAACATCATGGGATTCCACACTGTTTGATACTACTGCACTACACAGAGCATACAAACCTGCTCGTACCACATTTTTTAATCGAAATGGGAATCGAACATACGACCGTCAGACCAAGTTAACGATATTCACTGTGCTAAAAGGTCGATCAATATATTTGTAACATAATTAAAAATAATATATAACATTCTTCACTAAAGTAAATAATCTACTACTTCATTGTTCGTATTTTATCACCTGTTTGACATTTTCTATCCACTAAGGTTGAACTTTAATAGAAGCAATTGATATTTCCCACGGTACTTATTGTCTATAACTGCCGTTTTATTTTGCATTACAGGACGCACATCCGAGATACGCCTTTGAATACGGTGTCAATGACCCGCACACCGGAGACATTAAGCAACAAAAGGAAGAACGAGATGGGGAAGTTGTAAAAGGTCAGCTTGTTGCATTTCAATAAATTGTGATTCTCATCATGAAAACATTTTTGCAAAAGTTATATAACGGACTCGTATTACAGTACGGCGGAATAATGTGCAGTGCTTCGTGACACTACCAGTCCCAGAATATTTCTGCTTCAAATCCGTTTGTAGGGTGGGGCAGCCATTGAAGAACTACTATGGTGTCCGGTAGCAAGTTACCAGTCTGAGCCGTGAGCTCCTTTACATTAAAATGTACCTTTATTTTGTACTGATAAAGTGGTCATTTTCGTGAATTATATAGTAAATATGTATTAGTAAATAACTAATTAAAAATTAAATTAAAATTATGTTTAATTTTTTCAGGTCAGTATTCCTTAGTGGAGCCTGACGGCTCGGTGAGAACAGTGGACTACGTAGCCGACTGGGAGACCGGTTTCCACGCTGATGTGCGCAACAGCAAAGACAATCAACACTAAAGGCACACAAAACCACTGCAGGCCTTACGATACCAATCGCCTTATTTAGACAGACCGCCTATAGAGCTAGACCTAATTTCTTAAATCTTAGCGCCTACGGATTTATTTAGAACGTACATAATTAAAATTACTTGAACGCTTAATTGGGGCCAGGCGGAAACGTGACTACGTAGCAAAGAAGCAAATAACCACATTGTGAGTTAATTTAATTAGAAAATTACTTTAAGTACATAATGATTAAAGGCTATTAGTAAGTTTTAAAAACGAATTGAAAATTGCATTTGGGAAGTTGCACATCGTGTGCAAATACTTCTACTGGAAACTGGTAACCTGTACATTCTATTTGCCTAATTATATTAATTTTATTAAACAAAACATGAATATTATATACCTATTTAAATGTAATAATCTTTACGTTGAGAAGTCGTATTTAAACGATATCGTTGAGTCATTTTGAGCAGACAATGCTTGACACTTCTTGCCACAGGCCGTTAGCGTTAGCACACAAGGCTTTTGGATGATTCCCTTTCACTTTTGAAGTATACCTACCTACAGTTATTGTTTTGTTTTTTAAATACATACGATAACACCATAAAAGGGGAATTCGCTCGTGAATCAAACACGTTAAAAAAATTATGCATTGAAACCGCCAGTCATCATCATCAAGCCTATGAATCCATCTACTTCTGGACATATGCTTCCTTATTTCCCTACCTAATCCTTGGTAGTCTCAAGGAGCTATTTCAGCTGCGCACGATTTGGTAGGTAAGCTCATAAGGCTTAAGCTGCGAGAGTTGACCTGACTAGCCCTAATAAGAGCAGTGCTTAGGTGAACCTAACTCCGTTTTCTTTTTTAATGCCCCTTGTAGGCAGACGAGCATACGGCCCACCTGATGGTGAGTGGTTACCGTCGCCCGTCCACTTCAGAAATGCCAGCGGCAGAGCCAAGCCGCTACCTATCGAAATATCGTATCGGTAACGCGGCTCACTTAGAAGATCCGTCGAGAAACTCAGTAGTTGGGGTTTATGGGTATCCCACTGAGTTTCTCGTCGGATCTTCGCAGTGGGTCGCGTTTCGATCCGGTGGTAGATTTTGCGAAGCACTGCTCTTGCTAGGGTCAGTGTTGGCATCACTCCGGTTAGAGCCCCGTGAGTTCACCTACTAGTTAAGGTTACGCTGAAATAGCCTCTCGAGGCTATCAGCTTAAGTAGGAAAAAAAAGGCTTCCCCCAAGATTCGCCATAATAACCGGTCCTGCGCTAAACGCATCTAGCGAATTCTGGCGACTTTCAATACATCATCGGTCCACCTTGAGGGATACCTACTCAAATTGTAACTTCCAACGCGGGGTAGCCGCTCAAGAAAATTTTGGCCCCAGTTGCCTCATGTTCTACGATCAAACTCGATGTACACGGCCTCCTCTAAAATATTTGATAAATTAGTCCAGAAGTTATATACCTATTTATAAGCAAAAAAATTACAATTAGAACATAATATAAGTCATAATGTATAATTTCAATGAAAGGTATGTTAATGTGTAAATATTTTGTAAACATTAAAACCCATTTGATATTGTACCTTAATTATTTTTTCTAAAACGCTATTATTGCCTGCACTGCAAAGACGGGTGGTTTTAAGAACGCTGTCAAAACGTTATCAAAACGTGATAACGCCGGCAACAGAGATATCTATCGAATAGTGTGAAACTCGTTGCAAGGACAAAGCATCTTACTTGATAGTGGTTATTACTCAGAAATTACGGGTATCTGACCTCAGCTTCCTTGACCTACTGTTACTTCCTCATTATATTCAGTCAAGTATCCTGACACTTCCTATATTCCTCTATTCCTATCCCGAGATCAGGAGCAGCTTACAGTTGTAGTGTGTAAGCAGCACGTACTAATAGTAAGCGGCGTTAAGAGTTCGAACTGGTTGGACTTGCCATACATGCCTCTTTCTACAGCGAAACAATCATAAGTGGCACCCTTTATTGCAATGTAATCCACTTCAAAATATCTCGAGGAAGGGATTATTGATGTATCTTTGAACGACAGTTACTTTAACGCTGTGAGCTAAATGTGAATATATAAATAGCCCTATAGAAATGAAAAAAAATTGGTCAGAAGTTCAACCACACGGCTAGAAATGTAATAGGTATAATATAATAATTTGAAACTACGTGAAAAAAAATATTTTTTTGAAAGACTATCTACATACATGCAATTCAGTATGTTTTATATGTAGGGAGATAGCACTAACTACAAAAATAGTGCACGAGCACGACAAAGCTTTAAATAAAAATATAAAAATAATTGATCTGATTTCTTGCTTTTTCATTGGGTATTGTTAGAATGCTATCATATTACTATTTTTTTTTTGCAGTTTGTACTCAATTATAAAAAAATATTCGTTTTAGTGGAACACTTCGTATTGTTAACCAGACTGTTATTATAATTTTATTTTTTATTGCTTAGATGGGTGGACGAGCCCGCCTGGTATTAAGTGGTTACTGGAGCCCATAGACATCCACAGCATAAATGCGCCACCCACCTTAAGTTACAACAGCTGCCCCACCCTTCAAGCCGAAACGCATTACTGCTTCACGGCAGAAATAGGCAGGGTGGTGGTACCTACCCGCGCGGACTCACAAGAGGTCCTACCACCAGTAAAAATATTTTCGCGGCACAGACATAGGTACGCCAAATCGAGTAATTGATAGGCGAAGTTAACCGATTTACTTATTGAAAAACTCCATGTGTATTATGCTACCTTACGTACTTATTTTTAAAAGAAATAAAACACTTTTTAACATATTTTGTAATCCTTTTTCTTTCAATTACAAAATAAATATTATTTTATGAAAAATCACAGCACCCATTTATTAACGACACGAATTTAGGTCTCTCATTAATAAAATTTAATCACATCATTAGGAAGCTGTAAGTTTGGCAACATTTTTTCCTACGTGGTAGCATTTAGGACATGCATAATCTTGATCCATAGTTTTGTTTGCCTAAAAATACGGTAATATTAAATTAAAACTACTGGCTTAGAAAAATAAATAATGATCTTTTAAATAAGTTAAAATTATATCAAAGTATACTTTACAAAATCTAAGATCAGTCTTTTCATTTACAGTTTTCATAATATAAAATAAAGAAAAAAAAAATAACAAAGTCAAAATAGGATATTGTAAAATTTAAATCTTTCTACAAAATATAAACTATAAAAGCAGTACTTTATGGTGTTTACTAACATGGACAACTAAAAAAACAAGGGAGGCATAATTCATTTCTCATAAAGCCTTCTTTTCTCATATTTTTACAACTACGAAAATATTATAGAATATTTACCACCAAACAGTAATAACAAAAAATATGACTGCATCCCATAGTATGAGGCAATACTGGTTTGTTTGAGCAACAAGCACACACAGTACTCAAAGTCATATTTGGAGCTCCAGGTTGACCAAATGTATGCACAGGTTTGTTCCACCATACATATTTCAAAAACTTTGAGAGCCTTTGCTTTAAACCAATTATATTAAAAAGTGATATTCCAGTGCCAAAAAGTTCCTGTAAATAAAAATAGTATTGTAATCAAATGTCACTTGTATTCATTTTCTTTACAGCTTTTACTTACAATCAAATTATGCCATAGAAGTTCTCGAGTCCAAGAAAAATCTGTCAAATCTTCTCTTGTTTGATTAACACCTATTAGTTCTAGGCCTAAAATGAAGTCTATTAGTAAAGGATGTTTTCCACTTTGTATAAACCTTAGAAAATTTAGTACTTCACTGAATAACTGAATTTTTTCAACATTTTGTATGAAATTTTGTACTTTTGTGTTAGATGTCAAACTAAATATGCCTCTTTCCTTTAAATATTTTAAACCAATGGTGTAACCATAATACCAGCACAATTTACTCTTGGTAAAATTTAATGTTGAATATTGTACTGATAATATTTCTTGCCCAAATGTGTATTTTTTGTCATACACTGAATGCTTGAAAATCCATGTCCTTATCAACAATTCAATCTCAGGTAAAAAAGGTTGTATATACCGTGGCTGGAAAAAAAACAGTAGATACTAATAATTTTTGGCACCACAATAATAATAAACTAATATTACTATTGCTCAAATTTTAATATTATTATTATTATAAACAACTTTTACACTTTTAGGCATCCTACGGTATCAACTTTTTAAATTTTTCTAAATTAATTAAATTGATAAAAACTCTAGTCGTAATTTAGTAGTATAGTTCACACTATCAAAATATAGTAGTGGCATGCCAGACCTAATAAAACAAGTTTAGAGCAAAGTGGAAAAACAATATTATTAAGCAACTTACAAAATCTCAGTCCCTTTGCTTTAACTGTCTATAAAATGAAATGAAATTTTTTTTATTGATCATTTAAAAATTAGTATGCCCTAGCCGTATCGACAACCCACAGCAGTAATAGACAAACCTAATTGTGGAACACATCATAGAAAAATTCAATTTATATTCTTTTTTATTATTTGTCAATTTGAATTTTACTGATCAAATGCAATAAAAACTCATAATCACCTGTCTAATACACACATTGTTCGGTGCTTTGTATCAACAAATCGATCAACTTATCACCAAAAAAGTGACTGTGCTAGTGTTCAAATTTCAAAGGCAGGTACAAATATTTTCAATTATATAGGTATATTGCCCAGGTGTAGGAAATACTCCCATGATGAAGAAATAACCAGCAAATTTTATAAAAAATACATTGAAGAGATAGATCTCAAGTAATAAGGCGAGTAACAATATTCATGTTGTGATGTCAATGGGTTACCTTTTGAACTTAACACCTAGGCGGAGCTGTAAGCCTGTTCACATGATGACGCATTAAAAAAGTCATGAATATACTAATATACCTCTAAAATGTTTATGATTAAAAATGTACTTGTTTATCTTTACAAAAAAAAAACAAATAATAAACTAACATGAAAAAAAGTGACAGATAATTACATCACATTAAGTGTTTTCTGGGTTTAATCTCACATACGTAACGCGGCAAAAACATTTTTGTTATTACTCGTACCTCAATAAACTTTGTCGCCTGCAAGAACAATTCTTTTATAAGTTCTTCCACTTGAATATCTAAGCTTACAGCGTCCAGCTAAAATAAAACATTCAAATTGATTCCCTGATCAGCAGTCAAAGAATATGAACTCTTTATTTTTAATTGCACTCTGTACCTGTGTTACGCGGGGTATGTAATTTACAACCATAACTTTAGTGCAATTATTTTATTAATACTGTGGATAGCTACAATATTAAACAAACGAAATGCATAGATATTACACTTCTAAGTAACAAAATGTTATTTATTGGTTTCTTAGTTTATTTTGGATCTAACATGTATTTTGAGTAGTTTCTATGTATTTTCGATACATAAAATTTTAATAATCTATTTACTAAAGGACTTTTTTTTGTACATTTTTTCCTTATTAGGAAAGGCAAGTGGATCTAAGCCCATACAGCAATAAAAGACAACTAAATTATATCAGCCATAGATTATACACTTAATATATTAGAATATCAGCCATTTGACCATAGGTAGTACTACATACCTACTTTTATTTTATTTTATGACCTGGTAAAAGAGACCTTTAGGTCATATCTTATTTGAAAAATGTTTATTATTTTAGGGTCACTACACTTCACTTCAATAAATTTTATCATTTAAATTGTTTGAATTATATTTTTCATGTAATTATAAATAGGTTTATCGGATGTTGGATCTTTTAGTAAAAAGTGGCGGCGAGCGAGAGGAAGAAACACACTTATCATTGGTATCACTAAGTTCATTAGCCAACAAAAGTCTTTGAATTATGAAACTTTGGCAATCGAAAATAATGTAATGGATCGTCCCTTCCTTTGCTTGACAGTGTACATTGGTTGTTTGAAACAATGCCAAGTCTTGCTAGGTGTGACGGCGCAGTATTATGGCCAAAACTCAATCTGTTTATTGTTGTAGTGAAATCTCGACTCTCACTAGTTTTCAATTTGTCATACCCATAGAGTTATCGTAAGTACCTACTTATTAACTTCATGGTCATACCTTCATACCAATAACTACCAATGTTAATAAAGTGTATTTTTTTCGATTTTCTGACCTGGTAACAAGGCTTTTAAGCCAATCTTATTTCTTCTTTTTGTATGGCAATTGGCTTTATACGAAGCCTTTGTTTACAGTCTCTAGGTATTTGAAAATCTTCAATCATTACATACATACAGATTCTGAAATTTGTAAAATGAAACAAAGCGAAATGAGATGAAGTTGATTTCTTACAGACTCCAATTGGGATGAAATCAAATGAAACCGGATGAAATAAAGTCACAGTAAAATGGAGGTTATTTTACCGAGACTTTGTCAGTGAATTTTCTGGAAGAACCGAGAAGTTACATACGTTCAGCGGCTTTGTTTAATTTTTCCACATTTATGCACTTTCACAGATATTAATCAATTAATAAACCACCGTTATTACATATTTAAACCTGAAGAAACAATAAATAGACAAAATAAAACAAATCACACAAAGTCACTCCTCGCGTTCCCGCCAAAAAGACGTTTAATTAATACCGTACTTGTGTGCTTTTACACAGATTATTTTTCTCTATGAGAAAAATCCTCGAAAAAGTCCACTGAAAAAATCTCAGTTAATGACCACCATTTTACTGAGATTATATTTCATCCCATATCATCTCATCTCATTTAATTTCATCTCAGTTAATTAATGTCTCAAATTAATCATCTTCATTTTATTTCATTTCACTCCGTAGTATCATTTTTCATAAAAATAAGAATATAAATTAAAGTGACCTTCGCCAATTCAACACAGCAAAGATTAAAGAGGCAATAGAACAAAATAAAGGCACCAAAGTGTTTATACAACAGCAACAACTAGGCCGAAGCCATCTGACGAAGCTCAAAACTGCCGATGGAAGAATTGATGACTCAAGATCAGAAGTCCTCACTGAAGTGGAGAGCTACTACCGTAGTCTCTATGTCTCATATGCTCCCAAACCCTTTGCGCACCCAGAGAATGATCACCGAGCCCCTTTAGTCCGCCACTACACGGAAGACATACCCGACGTCAGTATAGAGGAGATAAGGGCTGCTTTGGAACAGCTTAGAAATAACAGAGCTACAGGGGATGACGGAATCAGTACAGAATTGTTGAAAGCAAGTGGTACACCAGTTCTCAACCAATTAAGCACAACGTTCAACACCGTCATCCAAAAAACGACTACACCGGAAGCCTGGAGCAAGGGTACTGTCATTATTTTCTTTAAGAAGGGAGACCGTGCTCTGCTCAAGAACTACAGGCCTATTTCACTTCTTAGCCATATTTATAAGCTGTTCTCGAGAGTCCTTACAAATCGCTTGGCCTCTAGACTTGACGACTTCCAACCTCCGGAGCAAGCTGGGTTTCGCAAAAGCTACAGTACGGTAGATCACATCCACACGCACAGACAGGTTATTCAGAAGACTGAAGAATACAATCGTCCTCTGTGTCTCGCGTTTGTGGACTACGAAAAAGCCTTCGACTCCGTCGAAACTTGAGCTGTTCTGGAATCCTTACAGCGATGCCTAGTCGATTATCGGTACGTTGAGGTGTTGAAGAGTTTATTTAAAGCCGCCAAAATGACAGTCCAGATCGAGAACCAGCAGACAAACCCGATTGAGCTTCACAGAGGGGTGCGACAGGGTGACGTTATATCGCCGAAGCTGTTCACTGCTGCTCTCGAGGATGTCTTCAAGACTTGGACTGGAGTAAGCTGGGTATCAATGTCAATGGCGAGTATCTTTCACACCTCCGATTTGCGGACGATATCGTTATAATAGCAGAGTCGCTGGAAGATCTCAGCTGTATACTCGGTGAGCTCAATGTCGCGTCACGACGTGTTGGTCTGCGAATGAATCTGGACAAAACTAAGGTCATGTTCAACGACCATATCATTCCTGGACCGGTAATAGTCGAATCTGCGGTACTCGAAGTTGTGTCTGAATACACCTATCTAGGCCAAATTATTCAGCTGGGCAGGGCCAAGGAAGCTGATAGGCGCATACAGTTGGGCTGGGCTGCGTATGGAAAACTCCGTCACATCTTGAACTCAGCAATCCCGCAATGCTTAAAGACAAAAGTTTTCAACGCTTGTGTGCTGCCGGTCATGATATATGGCGCTCAAACGTGGACATTGACCGTAGGTTTGGTCCGTAAGTTCAAAATCGCTCAGCGTGCTATGGAAAGGTGTATGCTCGGAGTTTCTTTGATGGATCGAGTCAGAAATGAAATTCGTCAAAGAACCAAAGTAACCGACATAGCCATAAAGATTAGCAAGCTGAAGTGGCAATGGGCTGGACATACGTGTCGCATAACCGATGGCCGATGGAGCAGACGTGTTCTGGACTGGAGACCGCGTACCAGTAAGCGCAGCGTTGGGCGTCCCCTTGCCCGTTGGACCGATGACTTGCGGCGATATGCTGGAAAAGATTGGATGCGGAAGGCGGAGGATCGTTTATTTTGGCGGATTATAGGAGAGGCCTATATCCAGCAGTGGAGAGATACAGGCTGATGATGAATGATGATGAAATTAAAATAAGACATGACCTTTAGGTCTTAGTTACCAGGTCAGAAAATCCCATAAAAAAATTGAGTATACAAATTACAATAATCTGTGGCAGATAAGGCTGTATGGGCTTAGATTCTCTTGCCTTTCCTAATAAGGAAAAATTGAACAAAAAATAATCTGTGGAATTTAAGACAACAATTGCTAGAACGTTAATTTGCTTTTTTGGAAATAAGTGGCACATTTCTGTTCAGAAAAAAATACGCCTGTCTTAAGTGATCTGTTATGGAATTATAAAACACAAGTAACAACAATCATCAGCATGGTTATTTCACCACAAAGCCCCATTGATGACGCTCAAAGTGTGCAAACCAAAAGAACCAACATGGCTACTAAACAATCTTCGGTAGCCGATACTAGAGCTGAACTAGCTGAATTGGTCAAACGGAAAGCTGAAGTAGCTGTAAGTAGACATTAATGACAGTCCTTTTGAGCATTTAATCCGCCCTTCCTAATGAATCTGTTTACAGGAAACTTTAGCGAACTTGGAACGTCAGATTTATGCATTTGAGGGATCATATTTGGAAGATACTCAATTGTATGGAAATATAATTAGAGGATGGGATAGATACCTCACAACAAACAAAAGCACTAATTCCAAAGCTGACAAACGTAACAGAAAGTTCAAAGAAGCAGAAAGATTGTTTTCTAAATCTAGTATTACGTCTATGGCTGTAAGTTAATCTTTAGGTGAATTATTCTGTTTTGTAACGTCTTAAAATACGGTAAAATAAATCCATTAAATTATTTCAGGCTGTTAGTGGACTTGTAGATGCTGCTGAAGCTAAAAGTAAGGATATTGAAACTTTGAAAATAATCAACTCGCGACAGAAATATATTTTATTTTTTATAACATTTCCTTATTTCAGATGAAAGAAATAGTGAAACTGAATCGCAAACTAATGAAGACTCTTCAGACACACAGATTAGTTCAAATCTCAATCTTGGAGGTCTTAACCATACGACAATTCATGGTTCCACTGAAAGCATTGCTTCTAAGCCATCTGGCAAACAAAATACTAATGGAACATTAGATAAAACATTAACTAGTGCTCAAACAAAACAAACAGCTACACAAAAAATAGCTACTGCATCTGGCATGCTTCAGAAGGCATTTAGTAGTGAAAGTAAAATATTATCAGGAATGGGACTTGATAGTCGCCCTGGCACACCAAAAGAAAAGGAATCTAATGTAAACATAATTAATAAAGTTGATTTAACACCAAACTCACTAAAACACAAAATGTCTAGTAGCGGAAGCAGTAGTAGTGGCAGCATCAAAAAGAACAACAAAAAAGCTAGACACAGGTGAACATTATGCACTCTATCATGTTAATGGCAGATTTTAGTAGGTGCTAGTCTGAAGATTTATGCTGGGTGTAAGGAAACCATTCCCATACTGAAATATTAATATGATACAAATACAGTACATACATAAACATAGTGCAGATATTTAAACTTAATGCAAACAGTATATCGATGCTTGAAAGGCAAACGTGACTAAGTGACAATAACTGCTTTATACTTAAATGATAGGCAATAACCATATTCAATGTGCAAAAAAATGTATTTCTAGGTCTATTATAATCATTTCAATTGTACAGCTAGATTCGTTAAAATATAATTTTTTTCAGGTATTTCAACTTGAAATTAGTCTACTATAAAGTTCATGCATTGTCGCTTAGTCATGTTTGCCTTTCAAGCGTTGATATAATCTAATTCTGCATTAAAAATTTGAAGAAAACATAACTTTACTATTTGTCCCATGTATCATGATTATCAACTTATATATTATAAAAATAAAATGTAATTTAATGTTACTAAGAGCAATGTTGTAAAGTATAATTTAATGTTTTTTGTAATAGTTCTCAACACTCCTTGTAGCAATGAAACAATATGTATTCTTTTTAACTAATTTTATTGTATAAAAATAAATAATTAATTGTTGATTTACATAAAAATATTGTGACCTAATTGATACCATTAACTGTTCTTAATATCCTTTGTTTGAATCTTGATTCTGAAATTATGTTTTGTTTGTATTAGTAAAATTTTACCAAACAGGACATCATAAATAGATATTAAATGAGAAACTGATACATACGCTTTAAAACATTAGGTAAGTCCTTAATTGGTCCACAATACTTCACCATAATATAATACAAAACTGGTAAGCATGCAATAATTCCAGAACAACACAAAAATATTATTTCTGGAGACTTTCTCAATTTACAACAGTTTAGGCTTTTGCTCCATATTGATCTAGTTGCATTCATCTGAAATGATAAGGTAAATCATTCTATTTTTAGTTTATTTTTTTGAAGTTGAGTATGTATATGAGAAATCTGAGTATTCTCTATCAAATCTCTAATATTTTATTCCATAAAAGTGTTAGCAAGCTCGTATTATAACCAGTAACAATAGATATCACAATGTGCATGCTGGCACCTGGTAAATGTGAGGCTTTTGTATTGTGATTTTATGATATAATGACTGTTCTACCCTTCCAAAACACAACACATTACTGCTTCTTGCCAGAAACAGGCAGGATGCTATAGTAGGCACTGTAGGTTTTGCATGTTCCCAAAAACTTTACCACTATTTATATTTTTTATTACTATTACTCCATCATAAAAAATGGAAATTGGCCTTGGATGTCAACTATGGCATAGTTTGTTGCATTCATGTGAGTAAATTGGCTGACAATAATTGGTGTTCATTATGACTTTTATGTTTTATGTAAGAAAACATATTATGAATTATATACATCTATTTGCATTTGCAAGTAAATTAAAAGAATTACTAAAATGCTGATTACTTCATTGTTACAATTAATGTACTTACAGAATCTATAACATCCATGCATATAATATCCAGCCCTATTCTGTCAAAACTAAGAGATT
Organism: Bombyx mandarina; assembly: GCF_003987935.1. The sequence goes on along the minus strand of NW_021011511.1, from coordinate 64,619 downwards.
CATAATAGTTATTCAGCTGTATGTAGCTTTGCATACAGTTCTCACACACTTTTGTACTATTCTCTTTGGGATTTATATTCTCTTCAATACATTGCATTGTTTCATTAAAAATTTGATAAAAATGGTAAGTTTTATTTGAAATTTCTGGTTTATCTTTAGTCCAGTTAAAACAATCTAAAATGATAAAATAAACATAAACAGACATGTATCTCATGCATTGCACATAAGGAACCTTACTAGATAGCTCCCACTCCACTTTTATTCAGATACTTATAAAAGAAACAAAAAACAAAAGCATTAAAAGTTTTCACCGGGTAACATAAAATAAACGGTATTTACAAAAAAAATAGGAAAATCTTTAAGCTGGCACAAACAAAATAGTGTCATAACCATCTCCACAAGAATGACTTGCTTGAACCTGCAAGTTTTCTAATATACAGAATATATACGTACCATTACAATTTCCTTTGTTCCAAATAGCTAATATGTTATCATGATAATTCAAAACCACCTCTAATCTATCATGAGAAATAAAGATTGTTTCACATGAAGTTCCATTTAAATTGGTTTGAAGTAAATTTTTATAGCTCTCACGAAATTTTACATAATGATCAATACATTTTTCACATAATCTTATCGGTCTCGCATGTTTGATTGAGCATTTTGTAAAATTAGATGCAGAATCCGCAAATTCATCAAGTAATTTCGTACAAATACTAGGATTCGCAAACAAATACCCCTCACCATTGTATTTTCTGAAAATTATTATTCATGTTACTCGGGCAAACGATAACTATGAAAATTTCCACCCCTAAACATACAATTTATAGCTTGTTACAGGCAATTCCTTTCCATCTCGATAATCTGCAAAATTACCGTGAGCAAACATCACAGCTAAGAAAAAATACACTGTTGTCATAGTATTATTTTTTAAGCAATGTTTTAATGTCTCCGTAATTTAATTTTAAAACAAATTTTTGTTATGATTAGATTTCTATTTGATTAGCATAGACATGTCAAAATCAGGATTAGGGGTGAGGCGTATTTATCGGAATAGTCAAACGGAACAGGTTCGTCTAAGAAAAAACTTGGAACTGTTGTATAGACCGAAACAACTGTTCCGCAATTTTCCATTTGTTGCGTTGTTCCATTCCACAGCAAACAGTCAGAAACCAAACAGTTCGGAACAAGCTCTTTTCCCTTTTCACGTACAAAAATAGAAAAAGATAGCATCCTGTTCCCAAACAGTTAGTAACATGCTCTTTTCTCCATTCACTTATTGTAATAAAAAAGACAGCAATAACATTAACATGCATGCGTGTCCTAGTTTGGTATTAGAAAATTTTATATTTTTTTTTTTATTGCTTAGATGCGTGAACGAGCTCATAGCCCATCTGGTGCTAAGTGGTTACTGGAACCCATAGACACCTACAAGGTAAATGCGCAACCACCTTGAGATATAAGTTCTAAGGTCTCAAGTATAGTTACAACGGCTTTTTTTTTTCGGGCCGGGGGCCGAGCCTCCTACAAGGTCCCCAAGGTCCGAGGTCCGAGGGTATGTGAGACTCAACGATCTGCAGGATTTTAGGGCCCACCCACTAAACGACTCCTCTGCACTCTTACACCCGACGTCCGATCTCCATCCGGGGTCAGAACCCGCTCAGAGTAGGGGGGTTCCCGCGGTCAACACTACAACCAGACACGCAGTGCCACCCCGAGGACGCCCGACCGACGGGTCGTCGAGGCGATAGTCGACGACCAACGATGTCGGTCTCCGCGGTACGGCGGCCCTATCATGCCGCCCAGGTGATGCCGCTGGTGTTCCGGGATACCCCGCTGGGCCAGAACCAGCCTGCCGGGTCGGAACGCGATACACCGCCGACCGGGTTGCTGTTCCACAGTATGTTCGACGACGAAAATGCGGACCGCATCGCAGTCCGCAGCCGCCGACGCGTCGTCCGTAGCGTGCGGCACAGCCTCAACCCCCTTAGGTCGCCCCGTGACCATCACCGGGAGGAGACTGCCTCCTCATAGGGGCCGGAGCTGGACAAACGCCCTCCTCCGACCCCCGGCTCGGCGGCGGCGGCACGGCACCGAGAGGGAAGAAGAGCTCTCCCTCTCCCGTTCCGCCGCCTCCTTCTGCGAGATGGTGGACTCGCAGAAGTCGAGCATCGCCTGCCAATAGTTACAACGGCTGCCCCAACCTTCAAACCGAAACGCATTACTGCTTCACGGCAAAAATAGGTAGGGTGATGGTACCTACCCGCGCGGACTCAAAGTTCTACCACCAGTAATTACGCAAATTATAATTTTACGGGTTTGATTTTTATTACACGATGTTATTCCTTCACCGTGGAAGTCAACCGTGAACATTTCTTGAGTACGTATTTCATTAGAAAAATTGGTACCCGCCTGGGATCCGAACACTGGTGCATCGCTCGATACGAATGCACCAGACGTCTTATCCTTTAGGCTACGATGACGTCTACATAAAACTTTATTAAACCATTTGCAACCCAACAGGCTGTTATTTTGGAACAGGCTACGGGAACAAGTGGAGCAGGTCTCTGATTTCACCTATTACAGACCATCTCTAATCAGGATGATATTTTTCTGCGTGATGCCATAAAAAAAATATGTAAAGGATTTTATGACCTGGTAGCTAAAACTTTTAGGTCAAGTTTTATTCTAATTTTAATGAAAACTTTTTATATGAAACATGATATTAAGAAATGAAATGAAGTTGATTAATGTGAAACATAGCATGAAATGAGATGATATGGGATGAAAATATATAATCTCAGTAAAATGGTGGTCATTTACTGAGCTAATGTCTCAAATTAACTATCTTCATTTCATTTCACGCCATATTATCACTTTTCATAAAAATAAGAATATAAATTAAAATAAGACTTACCTAAAGTTCTTAGTTACCAGGTCATAAAATCCCTTAAAAAAAAGACTATTATTTATTTACACTTTAGAAGAAGTGAACATCACTTAAGTATTCTTTCTAAATAATTATTAAATTGTATTCATATTAAGTGTATTAACATTTAACAATGAGATAATCTTAACAGAGAATTAAGTCATTTAATTATTATTATTTTGAACTTGTATTTAATAGGGGTTATAATTTCTCACTGAATGCACTGAATCGCTTCGACAATTAGTAATGTTCGAATTGCCTGTCAAAAGGATCTTTTATCAAATACAATAATTGTTTTTTTATATTATCTTCAAATATGGAATTACAAGAGCCTACCCCGGAAGCTTTACAAAGAAAATTATATTTCTTATTAGAACAGTTACAAGATATGGCCAGAGAACTGCCTCCGTGAGTTTCTCAAAACTTAAGTAATTAGCTTTACTCTCTTCTCGTCGAGCAGGCAGGTACTATTATATCTTAATGTACAATTTATGTACATTTTTGATTTCTAGTAAATATCAAATGCGGGTACCAATTGAACTCTTATCAGGATTAGCTAACTGTCTACTAAATGACACAATTTTCGAAATAGTCAAAGGCCTAATGGAGATTCAACATGTCACAGAGAAACATTTATTCCAACAAAGACTGCAAGTTATTAATAAGCATACATGTAAGTAATTTAAACAGTGAGGCAACCTAAAGATAATTTTGCTTTTGTGATATAAACATGTTAACTGAAAAAAAAAACTTAAAAAATGTGCTGTTAAAAAGATATTCAAAACTAGGTTGAGAAGGAATACAATTTAGGACATAATAATAATAGTTTTTAATACCATTAAAGCTTCCAAAAAAAACATGATATTGTAGTCAATTACATTATTAATTTAAGAAATAAATTAATTTAATCAATATTTTCTCTTTCTTTTCAAATAAAAAAATAAGATGTATACTATATAAACTACTTTTATTTTCATTTTGATTCACTGCAATATCCAAAAGTTAATTAGAAATTTATAAACTGAGATACAGTTTGTATTTATGGATATTTTGACTAGTTGCCTGTGGTCATCATTCTTGCCTGCCTTGCCTTCAGCTAACAGGTTGATGTCTCAATTATAGTGCTACACTATTTTACTTGTTTACTGTTTCTTAATTTTAATTGTGTTTTGGTGCATTAAAGTATACTCTCTCTCTCTCTCTGTCTCTATATTGCATAACTGTAATTGTAATCAATTGTATTGATTGCAACACATTTATTGAAAGTTAGTAAAAAAATGTGTGAATATTTTTTCCTCAATCAAGCAATATATTATGAAATCTGTTAACCAAAACTAAATTACCTTTACAGTAGAAATACAAAAAATGATAAATAATACAACTGATCCACAACAGCAAGACTTACAAAAGGCCTTACTATTATCAAGGCATAAAGAGGAGATGAAACAAACTGATATGAAATTAATTATGCAACTTGATCAGAAGGTAATGCGCCTATGATTTTTTTTGTATTTGCAAATTTAGACAGGACGAGAATTTAAGTTGAAATGTCCATAATCTAACATCCTGTGCATGCGAATAAATATCTTGTGGCTTATACAAATGAACTGTGTGAACTCAAAAATTATTCACATTATTATAAACTTACAAGAAACTTTGAACAATACAATAAGAGTAAGTTTCAATGCAATTAGTAGTAAGTATAATAGAATACTAGACCTAATAGAATAGAATACTAGAAATAACTTCAGAATATCAGTCACTTTACTAAATTATGAATTATTTATGCAAAAACAATATTTTATTTCAAAACTTGTAAAGTTAAATGGAGGATAAACAAAGCCATAAAAAAAACTGAATTTTCAAAAACAGAGCTGAAGACTTTTTCCATAGAATGTGGTAAGTTCATGTGGTAAGCCCAACTACAGTTTTATGAAGAATTTTATTATTTGCTGCACATACATATTTTTAACTAAAATAGCATCAAGAATCTCCATCACACTGAGGTCGCTACATTTTAAAGTACTGAAAATACAAAAATGAGCCCTTATTAAGAACTCGTTTGAGTGAAAAAAATATTCATACAAATTATAATTACTCTTTTCACTCATAATTCTATAATGCAATGCAGCTTATATTTTATTAGTCAATGAGAAAGGTCTACAATCTGCATCACAATTAATATTCTTTGAAACACTTTCAGGTAAGTGATCAGCAAGTAACACTAGAAAAAGCTGGTGTCCCTGGATTTTTTGTAACAAACAAACCCATAGAAATTAAAGTGCAGATGTATTTACTCGATTTTATTTTAAGACTTAGTAAGATGGATGTGCCACACAGTGTTTGTTAAGTAGAAGTTTATATATTCAAATGTACAAACAAAGTAAAAGTTGTCTCTGATGAAAACACTTGTTTAATTAAAAGATCTAACGCAAATGCATTTCGTTTTGAAAAGGACAGCCATAGTAATAAAGTTGAGGTATTTCTGCTTGGTGTCTGTGGGCTTAGGTAGCTACTCGTAACATCAAATGAGTCGTAATAATAATAATAAAAATACAAAGTGTAAGAATTTGGACCTGTAAATTACAATTGTAATTAGTGGATGCAAGATAGTAAATTTGCGCTATGCAGACGATACGATGCGTCTGGTGCTCGGCATAATAATATGGAAGAACTACTTGTCAAAAGTACGCAGTAAGCGCATAAGTCAAGAGTTCGGATTGAGACTTAATCGCAGTAAGACCAAAAACTGGTGGTAGGACCTCTTGTGAGTCTGCACGGGTAGGTACCACCACCCCGCCTATTTCTGCCGTGAAGCAGTAATGCGTTTCGGTTTGAAGGGCAGGGCAGCCGTTGCATTATTACAAGACCTTAGAACTCATGTCTCAAGGTGGGTAACGGCATTTACGTTGTTAATGTCTATGGGCTCTGGTAACCGCTCAACACCAGGTGGGCCGTGAGCTCGTCCGCTTAACAAAGCAAAAAAAAAGAGCTCACGACTCATGACGATTACTGTATATCAGAACATAGCCTTCACTGCAACCCCGCACACTTCAATCTGTTCAATACTGCTATATTTATACTATTTCCACTTCCTACACTAGCGCTATTTTGGAGGAGTCTTCGAGCTATAACTTACTGTTTAAAAGTGGACACTTTTACAAGAGGACCACTTTATACAAGATGGTACTCCTTATTTCTATCCTCCATGGTTTTCACAAGTCTTACATTATTCAAATTATGATAAGTTATGCCGAGTTTACATTACGAAATTAGTGTCATGCATGTTGAGCTCAGTTTCACGAAAGTAGTTTCGATATATGCGAAAGTAATTTCGTTAAAAAATTAGTGTCGCGAAATCAACAGTAGCGCAGTAACCATGGCGCCTTCAGCATCAAAGCTATAATTTGCTATATTCAATGTAGCTAAAGAAATGTTTATATACCTATAAACTTAAAAAAAGACTATCAAGAAAAAAAAAGTTGGTAGATTCGAGGATGGTCAACAAGAAGGCATTTAGGTGCAATGAAGTTAGTCTCTGAATTAGCAGATGAAGATCCTGAGAGTTATAAAAACTATTTACGAATGAGTGAAGATAATTTTGATTTTTTACTATAGGTGTTTCGGGACCCTTGTCATTGATATTCATTAATAAGATATATATTTTTTTCTGTACTCCATCATTGGTTTGCCATTTTCAACGCTTGAAGCGCGTCCGAACTAACAATACACACGTCCGCACAGCGCAGGCCCTTTCGCGACATTAGTTTCACGTCGCGTTTACACTATGAAATTAGTTGCATGACATTAATTTCACCAAAAAATCGCGCAGGGCACGAAACTAATTTCCATGCATGANACATTAGTTTCACGTCGCGTTTACACTATGAAATTAGTTGCATGACATTAATTTCACCAAAAAATCGCGCAGGGCACGAAACTAATTTCCATGCATGAAATTAATGCATGCATTACGAAAGTATTAAATTACACGTGAAACTGTTAGTAAAACTAATGTCACGAAATTAATTTCACGCCACTAATTTCGTAATGTAAATTCGGCTTTATAGTAAGCGGCACGTAAGTTGGCAAGGTTTTGGTGTAGTGAGGGTAATGTCGCGCATAGTGCACATTGCAACAAAAAAATGGTCACTTTTATTGACCGCATATAATTTTATTTTATTTTATTTTATTTTTTATTTGTCATAATTTGTTTTTAAGCCTGTGTGTTTAGAAGAAAGTTAAAGAAAAGAGAGGAATTCGTGAAGTGTATTAGGTGTTATAAATAAAATACAATTAAAAGTTAAGAAGTTTATTTAAAAAAATATACTTCATATTAAAAATTATGTGTCGCCATCGGCACTATCATTTTCTAATAGTGCTACTCCTTGGATTAAATTTATGGTAGCACCTGAGCTGGTGGAAGGAGTTGGCTCCTCATCGTTGACATAACGAAGAGTCGCTGTCGTCACTGGCGTAAATAATAAAACGCTCAGTGACTGAATCGATTATATGATCATTGGTATTTGGTCCTGGCATTGCAAACAAATTTAAAAGAATAACACTCGTAACAAAAACTAAATTTAAAACAATAATAACAACTCGTAACAAAAACTCAATATAAACAAAGGGTTCCTACAATTTAGTAGGCGCATGTGTAATCAGGAGCGAACGGAACGTGGACGCGGTGCGGGAGGGGAGGGTCGACTGACTCACCAATCGCGCGCTCGGAACGGTGCTACATCTTTCCCCGTGTCCCGCTTGACAACCAAAGAGACCTAAAAAACGACTTCTGCGCATCTGACGATTCTTCCCAAGTTACGTGCCGGGGACTATAACATAACTTACGAAAGATTTTTTTGGATCTAAAGAAGTATATTGTCTTTTAACATCTAGAGAAATATATGTCTTAACATGGCTGAACACCATAAGTAAAACCCGATAGTTACAAAAACACCAGTTTATTACAATAAATAACATGACATACAGCTTTTTTAAATTACACTTTCATCGAAGAAATTACTAACACCGAAAACGCCTAATTTTGTACACGAAAACAATAAAAATTAAATAATTGAACACTAAGTATTCCTCAATTTGGGAAGTATAAAGTCGGATACCTTAAATACCAATTTTATAACTGAATACCTATTTAAAATTTGAATAGGTTACCTAGACGAAAATTATACGATATTTTTTTGAATAATTCGTCTAAAAACATGGTTTAGAGATTTGGCCTTGAAAAGAAGTCTAAAAACATGGGTACCTACTTATATGTGACATTTGCAAAAAGTAATTCCGGCAAATTACGCCTTTCAAGTTGTTAATTTATTTAAGTGCTCAGTACAGATACATCTGCAGATAACACAGCGCTGAAGCTTCGTCTAAATACATTCTGGGTTTTCTAGACCACCTCCGACATGAATTACGTGACATATTGCCGAACCATTGTTTACTGCATTTTTCTCCTCAGCAGCTCAAACATGCAGCTTTTGTTGCGAGACAACAGTGAACAAAACGTGATTTCGATTAGAGCGTGGGTCAAAGTAGCTTTTTAATTTTTTAATCTTCAGTGCCACGAATTGACATTGTTCAGCCATAAATTTAAAACATTCGAATTTTACTGAACTTTGTCTCTTTCACATGCATATAAAAAAGCGAGTGAAATAAACAAACCCCTTCGAAATTCGATTTTGGAATTCGACCTCAAAGGAAACACGTTCGGAAACGCGTAATACCCTAAAATGTAAAGAAATCATATTAAATAATAAACGTTATTTCAATGTATTCCTGTTCATTTCTATGTCTCCTAAGTAATATGTGTTCTCACCTCTGAGGTGAGTTATGTGTGCAACAAGAGAGCAAAGTTTGTTGCATCTCGTGCTGTTGAGTCCCTCCCTACGCTCAGGACTCAAAATCAGCACTCGAAACAAAAAACAATTTTGCTCTCTTGTTGCACAAATAACTATTCTATATCATGCGGTGCGTGAAGCGCGAAAATACACGTCGTCAAATTCCAACTGTTCGGCTTTGTTGGTTTGAATACTAATCGAATACTACGATCGATATTCGATTCGACCCGTACCCGTACTGATACACTATATATTTACTTTGGGCACAAAAATGTTGCTGTTAAAATAGTAGTGAATGTAACTTTATCAGCATCAATTTTACTAGAGGGAAAATTTATTGTTTAAATTTGAGTTTTATATTTTTGCTTTCTCTTTTATCCGAAAAATTTCTTAACCGTGAAAAATAGTACTTCACCTATCATAGTACTTACCGACAAATTAATTATGAATTCTTTATAATAATAGTTAGTATAGTAGTAGTATAATAATAGTAATCACATATAATCTTAGGCTAAAAATTCGAATAAAAAAATGTGCGTGTCAGCTTCTTTACGCGACTGGAGTTTACTCTTCAATTGTGATTGCCTAAAATAGGAAGAGGGTAAATAATTGTATTCCTAATAATACTGAAAACATGCATTTAATTTATTTTAATTTTTTATCGTTTCGTTAAAATATACATAAATCATCTTACATAAATAATACACATACATAAAAAATGCCGCCATCTATTGTCAGGTACGCATATTACTATGGTAAGAATGGATATTTAATTTCCAAATATTTTGCTTAGACAGCGCCCACGAAATTAATTTGACGTGTTTAACTAAGATTTACATAATAAAAAGAAAATACTAGTCTAATATATTAAAATTAACAATTATTTAGGTAATTTATTAAATCACTGCTATCTATGTCAAAATTTTGGTACACCAACTCTATGCAATAAAATAGAAACGACAAGTTGAAATTTTACTATCTTATGGAGCTTGGCTTATTGAATATACTTATAAATATACAGTTTGACATTCAGCTATGGGATAATATTTTTTTTTTACTTTAATGAAAAATATTATGCTTTTTATTTGGTCATGGGAGGATTGGGAGAATGGGCTTTAAATTAAATCAATCCTTAAAAAGTAAACTCCAATCAATAAAAAAAACCGTTACAATTCTGTATGTTATTTGACAAAGTAAATAATACTCCGTAGCCTCTTGTATACGTAAAACTATTAATTCAAAATTTAATATGAACTTCTACAAAATTACAGTCGCAATATAAAAAGATAATTCCCTAAATATAAAACGTCACGGCTCGTACTGTACGGTAGTTCTGTCTCTCGAAACTATATCTATAATCAAAATAACATTATAGAAAATAAAGTATTCTAAAACATTTTATATACATTTATGAAAGTCAGTTTTCAGTATATTAGCTAAAAATTCACATTTTTAAACTATCCAGGTATATCTTGGGACAAGTTGCATAGTTTGTGCGGTTAAAAATCATGGGCGACATTTAGTTTCGATTCAGCTATCGATTTCATTACATATTTAAAAACACACATTGAACGTTTTGAACGAACAATAAATTGCACACAACTATAATAAAACAATTATTTTTCTATTTTGCTTACACAGAAAAAAGAAAAAAATTAAAACAAAATTTAATAAACTACATATACTAACTTAAAGTTTTGTTAGATGTTTTACATATTACTATGTAATTAATTAAAATATATTAATTGCGTTATTTCTTTTCAGTTCCGTATGAAGATCCTTGGCTTATCTTTGACATTCCAATAGATTTTTGTAAGAGAACGAAAACTGAAAACATAAAATAAATATTAATATTCATTTAGCTTTTTACTTTCATTTTATATATACCATAATGGACAGGTTACAGAACCTGTGTCTGGGGTCATTCTACATATTTTCTATGGGCTCCGGTAACCTCTTAAAATCAAAGGCCTATGAGATTGTTTTCCAATAAAAAATATTTAACTAGAACTTTACAAAATGCTATTATAGTTTTTTTTAGAGAGGCTTAAGGAATCATAAATAGTACTGAACCAGCCCATGTTGGTAGGAGATTGATTATTGATAATAATAAGCGGTAGTCCATAATAATACTTACATGCGGCAAATATGATGCAACCAATTGAGAAATACAAAAGCTTTCCGCTTAACAGAAGACCGAGTAAATAGTACAGCATCGGAGTTAGTGTGATCACCACCCAGCCGAGAGTGTTCAACAGTGAGTATATCCGCGGACGCGACGTGAAAGCCTCAACTCTCTCCACGCCAGATTGTAAGAAGAAATCTCCAGTATTCAAGAATGAGTCTTGCATTTTATCCTGTGTAATTATTTTGTTTTAATAATATAACATGTGTTTTATATAAATAAATAATAGATTTACACATATGTCAATATAAAGATATCAGCATAGTAGAAAAGTATACAGTTGTTCAAAAAACAGATTTTTTACGGATGCCTGTATAAAGTATTCGTAACATCGGAAATTATAAAATGACAAAATAAACGGGAGATTAAACCATAAAAGCAGTTTTAATACGAAACAGTTAAGCACGTTTTTCTTCTTGTTTTTGACCCGATTTTAATTTTAATTTTATGCAATCCATAAAATTAATCTAAATCTTGTGGTGTTGATTTATTCTGTAGAATTTTGATAATTGGGCGAACACTAGTACTAAAATGAACGTTTGTATACACGTTTGTCTGGAGTTCTTAAACCATTCATCTGATTTTGATGAAACTGCATAGTTGTTAGCACTCTAGAGCAGTGTTTCCTAGCCTTTTTTGTACCATGCCCCACTCACTGTAACATTTCTAAAATTTTTATCCACCCCATACATAATTTTTAACATAAAAAAATTGATTGGTTCATTTAAGAAACATAAATGATAGGCTTTAGGGAGAAATAACTATGGAATTGTTATCAAAGTACAGTAATTAATATTTCAAAACATATAATAAAAAACTGAAATTCGAAATAAGTTTAATACAGATTTTCTATATTAATTTAGTGCGATTGCCCCCCATAATTATCAAATTGGCCCCTTGTGGGGCGTGGGCCCCACATTGGGAAACACCGCTCTAGATGGTTTTGGTCATAGTACCATAAAGCTAGCTAAGTGGCGCTAGAGTAGTTTCAAGAAATCAATGTTTTGATACAACTAGCTAGCGGAACGTGACTGGGTTTCACTAGTTTTACTGTAAATGGATTAAGATTACAAACGATCATATGTAATTGTTTTCGTTGAAATTCAATATACCTTTGTGACGAAAAGATCGTGCATCCACTTGGTTGCTTCGGCTTCATCCTCCGGTATATTCTCAACCGGTATCCGCTCAATGTACATGTGTGCGTGTACTGGCTTCCCGTATAATAAACTTGTCAGTGTTGGCGGAGTCTGAAAATAGTAAATCAATCATAATAAATATATCATATACAAAGAACAATGTTAGGTAGGTAGGTACATAAACTTTTTTTTTTGCAAAACTTCAGTCGTGTAATTTAAATTTTAATAATTCAGCTAGAAGCCACCACACCACTTGCGAAGCACTAAAATAAAATTCTCGTTTTAAAGGACATGGGCCATTTTCGGCCCAGCTAGTCGTGCTCTCAAGGACATTAATGAAATATCTATAGAAAAAAACATTTCATTTCTACATACTTATTATAGATTTTAAAGGTGGGATAATTATAATCATAAATAAAAAGAAATTACCATGACTAAGCTACATTGATAATATTGAAGGAGTTGCCAAAGGTAAAATATATTTATATTTTAAACAATTCACATTAAATCTTCTTAAAAAAAGCATTATATTGCAAAAAAGCATTATATTGAAGTCGACGTGGCCTAAAGGATAAGACGTCCGGTGCATTCGTATGTAGCGATGCACCGGTGTTCGAATCCCGCAGGCGGGTACCAATTTTTCTAATGAAATACGTACTCAACAAATTTTAATGTTCACGATTGACTTCCACGGTGAAGGAATAACATGGTGTAATAAAAATCAAACCCGCAAAATTATAATTTGCGTAATCACTGGTGGTAGGACCTCTTGGGAGTCCGCACGGGTAGGTACCACCACCCCGCCTATTTCCGCCGTGAAGCAGTAATGCGTTTCGGTTCGAAGGGTGGGGCAGCCGTTGTAAGTATACTGAGACCTTAGAACTTATATCTCGAGGTGGGTGGCGCATTTACGTTGTAGATGTCTATGGGCTCCAGTAACCACTTAACACCAGGTGGTCTGTGAGCTCGTCCACCCATCTAAGCAACAAAAAAAAAAAAAAATAGCAAAATATATTAACATATTTAATTAATGAATTTTAAAATTAATATAAAAGATTATATCTAAACAAAATACTATTTTTATACTTTTAAATCCGTAGAATAAATCATTACATGGATGAATATATATTGATCTTAAGCAAAAAAAAACTACGGTTGTTTAATGTTTATTGAAGTTTTACATTTGATCAGTCGTTTTCGCACTCGTGCGCATTGTGGATATTATTAAGTGTTTCGTTGCGATATAGCTGCTTATTATATTTTGTTGTAATACAAAGTATAGTAATATAAATAACTAGCGACCCGCCCTCGCTTCGCTTCGGAAACATTAAAACACACATGAAACCAAAAAATAAAATAAAAAAAGTAGCCTATGTTCATCAGGGACAATGTCGGCTTCTAATGGAAAAATAATTTTTAAAATCGGTCCAGTAGTTTCGGAGCCTATTCGAAACAAACAAACAAACAAATCTTTCCTCTTTATAATATTAGTATAGATATAGATATATAAACTGATGATGATGTTAAAGTGTCAGTGTATTGACAGCAAAATCGTATGATATAACCTAAAATTCTTTTGTTATTTTTTAAATATCTCTGTATCCCCATGAACAATATTGATTTTAATTTGTTTATAATAAAAGGGAAATATAGTCTGTTATATATACTTAATTTCATTACTGTCCTTGAACTTCGTTTAGTGGGCCGTGCAATGTATGGAGAGTGGCCCATGTCCTTTATAACCAGAATGTTTTTCAACCTCGAAGTAGAGAAAAATCACAAAAAAAAATCATTTTTATACTACACCACTACTATAAAAAAAAACACATAGCAAATAGGTGTACAGTATACACTTTAGCTATGCTTTTTTTCGGCTTAGATTAGTGGTTACCGGAGTCCATAGACATCTACAACGTAAATGCCGCCACCCACTTTGAGATATGAGTTCTAAATCTCAGTTTTTATAATACAACAGCTGCATCACTCTTCAAAGCCAAACGCATAGTAAACATGTGATGAGTATGTATTTCATTAGAAAAATTGGTAAATGCCTGCGGGATTCGAACATCTAAGCGATGTTCGAATCCCGCAGGTGTATGCAGGTGTATGTATTCGTATGCGAATGCACCGTGCGTTTTGGTCGTTAGGCTAAAATGACTTCAACATGTATGTACTGTATTATACATTTAATAAATAAATGGGTACCAGACCCTGACACAGATGCTTATATACGTTTAAATGTATAGATAACTAGCGACCCGCGCTCGCTTCGCTTCGGAAACTGTAATTTATTATTGATTTCTCCACTATTTAATGGATTATACATAAAGTTATTATACATAATATAAACCTTCCTCTTCAATCACTCTATCTATTAAAAAAACCGCATCAAAATCCGTTGCGTAGTTTTAAAGATTTAAGCATACACAGAGGTATAGGGACAGAGAAAGCGACTTTGTTTTATACTATGTAGTGATAAACACCCAGATAAAGAGCAAACAAACCTGTTCATCACACGAATGTTTGCCCAATGTGGGAATCGAATCCACGACCCTCGACGCAACTACTACTTCAGGGGCGCTAGCTAGTTACTATTGCACCACCGAATCAGTCGAGTTATATTTAGCCAACATTTTCTGTTTTCGTTTAGCCTATGACTTTATTTACTTACCTTACTCTCTTTTTCGAAAGCTAATTGAATATTATAAATAGCCGGTATCTTCCCTCTGAAGAACTGAAGGCTGGTCGTGAAGCCTCTAGTGCGCGGTGTTAGGTGGTGCTTGAGAATCGGCAAATTTTTCTCCTTCGCGAAATTAACAGACGCTTCGTGTTTCGTTTTCGTATATCTTGTACCTTCGGGTGTCAGTAATAGCTGAGGAAGACATGAAAAAATAGTATAAGAGTATAATTATATCATTTATTTATTTATTACGTTGCACCAACAAAGTGATCATGAATACAAAACATTAAAAAATTGACAAAAGTTCATGGCAGATGTCACCTCAATTATAGGTGCAATCGACAGTGCATTAACAATAAAAATTAAAAAAAACTATTTACATTTATTTACATTTATATAACTAAGATTTGATTACATTTGATTGATTGCTTAAATGTTAAAATGTGATAGGTGTATTGATGTCGGATGTTAATGCCATGGTTCTATGGGAAACGATTAAAAACGAATAAATGACGCTATAAAGAAGCAATGTTGTGAAATAAATAGGAATCTTGTAAATTTAATATATCACAAGCTGCAGATTGAGATAGGCATCACACAAAATAAATAAAGTTTCCACCTGATGCCTCAACACACACATGCAAGAATATTCTGTCAACGCGTATATTCAAATACACCATAAAAATAATGATTGATCACCTAATTCGTGTGTTCATTAGGGACAGACTACTCGATATACCACGGAGACCTGGCTTGGTTCCGTGATTCCCTATCGAACTCTGTATCGTTAAAGATATCATTATTGTTACACGTGAAAATATTGATAGTGAGTAGTCTCGTGACTAGAGTCGGAAAGTGTATATACTGTTCCGCCAGGGGCAAAGTTCAAGTTTAAACATCGAAGCGATAAAGTATATTCGAGGCGAAATGTAAGTGCGGAAACGTATTGGGGTTTATAGTGGTGCGAATATTGAAATTAGAGAGCGTCAATAGTGTTTTATCCGGTCACAGTCCTCGTCGAACCCGTCGTTTGCGACGAAAGGCTAGACGAGTAAATTAACCCATAGACACAGCCCACTGAGTTTCTCGCCGGATCTTCCCAGTGGGTCGTGTTTCCGTTCCGGCGGTAGATTCTGCGAAGCACTACTCTTGCTAGGGCCGGTGTTAGCAACACTTGCGGTTTGAGCCCCGAGAGCTCACCTACACGCTAAGGTAAATTTGAAGTCGTCGCAGCCTAAAGGATGTCCGGTGCATTCGTATCTAGCGACGTAACGGTGTTCGAATCCCGCAGGCGGGTACCAATTTTTCTAATGAAATACGTACTTAACAATTGTTCACGATTGACTTCCACGGTGAAGGAATAACATCGTGTAATAAAAATCAAACCCGCAAAATTATAATTTGCGTAATTACTGGTGGTTAGGACCTTATGTGAGTCCGCACGGGTAGGTACCACCACCCCGCCTATTTCTGCCGTGAAGCAGTAATGCGTTTCAGCTTTAAAAGCGGGGCAGTCGTTGTAACTATACTGAGACCTTAGAACTTATATACCAAGGTGGGTGGCACATTTGCGTTGTAAATTTCTATGGGCTCCAGTAACCACTTAACACCAGGTGGGGGGTGAATTCGTCCACCCATCTAAGCAATAAAAAATAAATAAATACATATCCTCTCAAGGCTATCAGCATAGGTAGGTTAAAAAAAAAGTGTTTTATAGCTTATTAAATCCGACTGAGAACTCTTGATGAACCATGCGTTTCGATAAAATCACTGCAGTTTTAACCGACGTCTCATCTCGTCACAATGTCCTTCAATGGACCATTGATTGTGGAACATTTATTTATTAATTTAATCATGTTTCATTATAGCATCGAATGCAATTTTATCATTGCACGTTATCAAGCGTGGTCATCAGCAAGCGCAGTCGTGCTTACACGCAAAAATGTGCAATTAGCAACAACACCTTTATCAGTGGCACGCTGATAACACACATAAATCTCATTATACGTAGCAAATGAATTCAGATAACGTGTTACGTTCTAATGGCATGATATCGTCAATAAACGATAGGTCAATGACTCACCCAAACAGGATCCGGATAGTCGCAAAGTTCAGATATTTGCTTCTTGATAATTTCCTTATCTTTTTCAAAAGATCTTTCTAGAAATACGAATTCTGAAAATTTCCACATCCAGCCAATCGGGGGCAGATACTGGATTGATTTCTTAGCATAAGCTTTACAGTTCTAGAAACAAAACAAATGGAAAATTCCTTATTTTATTTCAATAAGTAGCTGTTTGTTGTTACATTCTCCTTCCTTACACATCCAATTGTTTTTTATTACTGTGAGGTAAATGAAAAATAAATTTAATGTTAAGTTCTATATTTAGAACGAAGTCTGTAGATTTATTTTTCTCTGTGAAAATCTATAATTAATATTATAAAGAGGAAAGATTTGTTTGTTTGTTTGTTTGTATTGAATAGGCTCCGAAACTACTGAACCGATTTGAAAAATTCTTTCACTGTTTGGAAGCTACACTATTCCCAAGTGACATATGCTATAATCTTTTTTGAAAAAAATTTGGGATCTTTATTAAAACTCCAATAATGTAACCCATGGTGTAAAAAAATTACCTAAAATTTTCTTTATATCGCGTGCCCTACGAAAACTATTGATGATAGAATAAAATAATGTACTACGACTTTGTAAAATACATTATTATTTACAAAAAGTGTCAGGACAGCATATGTCTAACTATTATAGTTATGCCGCAATAAGTGTTCTTTTATTTAAAAAATAAAACAACGTAAAATATCAATGAAACCTTTGTTGACCCGAGCGGTGCCGGAGCGGGCCGCTAGTAATATAATATAAGTACATATATACCACCAATTAAATACTAGCATCGCATAGCAAAATTATAATTTGCGTAATTACTGGTGGTATGACGTCTTGTGTGACCGTAGGTACCACCGCCCTGTCTATTTCTACCGTGAAGCAGTAAATTTCATCGGTAAGAACTTTTGTATGACGGCAAAAAATATAAAATTTAGACGCCCTATTTATGTGCTTGATGTGCAAAATTTAAATAATCCTTTTTTTTATCCTGGCGATCAAAGTCAGAATATTACGTCAAAGTAAACGAATGGTTTTATTGTCATTTAGTATGAACAAATGTGAATTTTCAAATGAAATTCGAAGTAAGTGTAAATAACATTGAAATATTTAATTACATAGATACAGGCCGAACTAATAAAAACGTGTTGAAATAATCACGCACTCTCGCATCTGGATCAAATGATATTAACTTATTTATCATTCGATAAGAAACGGAACAATATAATCAATTAGTCCATTAGTTAGGTTAGTTACATCTCTGTTTCTACTTTGAATCACCTCATGCGTAATCACATAAATCACACTTCAGTTTGTTGTTACGCAATGCAACTGAGGCTTCCATCTCATGGCCAATGTCGGTTTTCTACAAGGGAAACCGCTTAGTATCCCATAGGACCAATAGGACATAAACCCGTCTATCATCTTTAAAGAAAACCAACAGCCTTAGGATTTTTTTTACTACAGGATTTAATTTAAGTTTATTTAAAACTAGGTGAGTCCCGCGATGTTACCCGCGGTTGTTGTAGTACGGCAGGTAAGGCCGCGGGGCAAAGCTAGTCTTCGCGTAAGTTACTCCTTATATCATCAGCTACCTATCAGTGAAAGTCTCTACAAAATCGGTCCAGCCCCTCCAGAGATTAGCCGGAACAAACAGACAGACAGACAGACAAAAATTGTAAAAAATGTTTTTTGTTTTTTTTAAATATGCATGTAGTAAAAAGCGGTTATTTCAATTTTACAAACAGACACTCCAATTTTATTTATATGTATAGATTAACAATACAAAGTGCTAAATAAATTGAAGATTTAAATTGCGTAACCAATAGTTTACGAAACAAAAAGTCAATCAGCATTTAATAGAGAATTTTAATATTGGCTTAAGCGCTTTATTCACGATCTATCACGGCTGTACGTCAGCTCAAGGCCGCGGTGCTGGATGCAGCATACAGACTATCGTGCGCGCATCAAGCGTGGAGAGAATAAAGCGCTTTATTCACGATCCATCACGGCTGTACGTCAGCTCAAGGCCGCGGTGCTGGATGTATCAAGCGCGAACAGAATAAATTGAACGAATTAAATGAGAGGGTTTTAATTTATTTAAAATGCCAGCTGTTTTATCAAAACGTCAAAAATGGGAGTCCTTCTGATGTTGTCAGCAGGAGCAGACGAGAGGCAAAAAATAGCAAGAGGTGTTGGATGATTTTTTTAAACGTGCTGGGTATACTCAAATAATTGATAACATTTTTTACGCACGCTATCAATCCTTGCAGCTTTCCCTAAAATGGGGTTAAAAAAATTGTAATACGTTTATTATTTTTTGTTTATTCATATAGTCTGCCCTTGAGACATTCCACAAACATGTGGAACTTATATCTTTCAATAAATCTTGAAAGTGTTTCACGATTTTGACGTGCAGTCTCCTCTCGAAACAAGCTCCAAATGTTAAATCTGCTGTACAGCAAGTCTATACACGATCAAGGATGCACGACGCAGGACCACTCTGACGTACGTCCGCGTTATTCACTGTCTATCTGCACGACGTTCGCGGTGGTGGGGGCGATCGCTGAATGCAAAATTGGTCGTGCAAATCCAGCAAACAATTAATAATAATTATCGACGTACGTCAAGCCTATTCATGGTACTTTTGCATCGTGCATCGTGCATGGCCTTGGCGGGACGTACAGCAAGATGGATCGTGAATAAAGCGCTTTAAGCTCGACGACCTTTCGTTTTCGACGTAAGAATGACGCATGTCATATCTTGTAAAAATACACATATACAAGTACAAACACTTGCGGACACAAATGCAAGTATCGTCTTGATACTCAGCTATATTATCCATACATATAAATAAAATTGGAGTGTCTGTTTGTAATATTGAAATAACCGCTTTTTCTACATGCATATAAATATATATATACGGTACATACACCAAAATAACATTTTTTACAATGTTTGTCTGTCTGTCTGTTTGTTCCAGCTAATCTCTGGAACGGCTGGACCGATTTTGACGAGACTCACTGATACGTAGCTGATGATATAAGGAGTAACGTAGGCTACTTTTTATAGACTAGCTTTGCCCCGCGGCGTCATTCGGGGTACGACACCAACCGCGGGTAACGTCGCGAGACTCAGCTACCTATTAATAATAAAATGTAATGTTTCCGAAGCGAAGCGAGGGCGGGTCGCTAATATTAAATATGTTTACTTTCATTTTTATTGAAGTGACTCAAAGTAACTTGATATGTACGTTAACGTGTCATTTTCTTAAATTATTGAGCTATAAGAAACGATAATCTTATTTACTTTGACGTTAAGGTACATACTAATGCCACAATATTATATTATTTAGCGGTCAAATTAATTATCAGTGATTACTGATTTGTCGTATCACGGCCATAGATAGTAGGGATAGGATAAATGACATTGATTAATAAGTTGCACGAGATCGAAGTTACATATTAATACGCTTTTATTAGCTTCAGACGTATGTATGTTAGTATGTATGTTTGTAACGGAATCTATGAACATGATTTTGACCCCCTTCAAAACGTCGGATTAACTCGAAATTTGGTATACTTATTAAGGACCGATGCATGATGTCAATAGTTATAGATATTTTATGAACAGATATGAGTAGAAGGGTTACTTTGATAATATCCTGAAAACCTCCCCATGCTTTTTTACAATGAAATCATTTTTTCTTACACTATTTTTAATTAAAATTTATCAAAATTTATTTTTTATTTTTTAGTTGGAGTTTCTATAAAAGCGTATTTTGTTAGTTTTTTTAAACTATTATTTATTTTTAGATTATTAAATGTCAAATATTGGGATAGGACAGTTTCGTGAATATGCATAAAAATCTAGAAATGTAATGTCCATTTCTTTACTAGTAACCGCAAAGGGTCCGTTAAACGCCATCGGCACTCATCATCAGATTAACAATACTATATTTATTATTGTATCGTCATCTGGATTACACATACTTGATTTTTATACTCGGATTTTTTTAAATTGTAATATTAAATTACCGAAGCGAAGCGAAGCATGTTAAAATTGTTTTCCAAGATTTATTTACCCAGTAAATTACAAGTAACAAGCGTGTATACTAAACTGAAAAGTAACATATTGATGTATATTAAATTAGAAATTTTGCACTCATATTATATAGAAGAGATATATATATGTATTATATAAAATATATAGAAGATATCGATATCTTATCATAGAAAAATATTTAGAACTTGAACACTAACAAAAAGGGTAATTTTATTAAAGTTTTAGCTTCGATTTAATATTATCATTAATATTATCTTCAATATTTCTAGTGGACTATGAAGATTTGACTAGACACAATAAATTGTAAGCAAGGATTTTACGTAGAAGTAAAACTATTTTATGAAACAACCAAATAATTACTTAAATATTAAAATAAATAATAGCTTACGCCTAGAACGCCGATTCCATCACAGAATTGCCATCCCATCAACCAATCTATTTCATAACTGTGGTTCATAATTAAATATCCATGTTCTTTTCCATAAAACTTTTCGTATTCATCTTTTTTTACATATAACGACATGGTGGACCCAGCCCACCATTCTGACATGAATACTAATTCTGAAAATATGAAAATCAATTTATAAAACACAATAGAAAACAATAAGAATTCAATAACAAAATTTACAAAACACTCACGACTGTAAAATGAATATGAAAGATAATAATTTATTTGCCTATACAATTTTTTGTTGAACGGTTTAAGTCCAAAGTATAAAATCGCCTGTACAAAGTTCAACAGCAATCCAGATGTGAAATACGAAATAGCGAAACACAGATGCACGATCGTCGATTGCTTTAACATCTTCAGATTTATCATTTTGCTTCTTTTCGTAATTTACACTGGCAGTCATGAATCCTAAAAAAGATGAAAACCTTTATTATCAAAAAACATGACGAGAAGTAAGTGGTGTCACCTGCGATAGGAGGATGCCCGTTAAGCTCAAGGGTATGATCTATAAGACCATAATAAGGCCTGTTCTTATGTATGGCAGCGAAACATGGGCGGCAACCAAAAGGAACGTGCATACCATTCAAGTTGCTGAAATGAAAATGCTGAGGTGGATGTGCGGCGTGACTAGGCTCGATAAAATCCGCAACGAGTACGTGCGTGGAAGTCTAGGTGTACGGGACATCGCCGACAAGGTGCAGGAGAGTAGGCTGAGATGGTATGGTCACGTGAAAAGGAAGCCGCCTGACTACGTCGGAAATTTGGCACTACTGCTCGACCTCCCCGGTCGGAGACCTAGAGGTAGACCCAAGACAAGGTGGAGGGACGTAGTGCTGAAAGACAAGAGAGAATGCAATCTTGCTGACGAAGATGTCGAAGACAGAGCGAAGTGGAGGAGTAAAGTCAGGAAAGCTGAACCTACCACCATGTGGGATAAATAGCTGGGAAGAGAGAGAGAGAGAGAGAGAGAGATTTCCTAAATCTAAGATTGAGGATATTTTATATAATTAAAATTTTAAATCGAAAATTACTCTTTTTTTTTTATGGAATGACTATTAGTGCCCGGAGGCTTTTCCAGTTTGACCAGAACAAGTGGACGTCAGTGGTATCAGCCTGGAGAGGTGAAATTTGCTTAAAAGCTGTTAGCGAATGCATTTATACTACCAGATCGGAATCGCGACCCGCTGAAAAGATACTGCGAGAAACTTAATGAGCTGACGTATGGATTAGGATTCACCTGCAACTCTTCGATGAGTTCAACGAGTACGATACCACGGTCTTTAGCCTGCTTCTAATGCTAGAACTGTAGGCGTCTAACAACAACGTTACTCGATGGGATGGATCTATAAGGATATGTCTGGGGCGTCACCGGTAACTGGCTCGTGTGTGAGACGGAGTCCTGGGATAGTCAGCGGCGGTCACGATAAGGCGGTTTTCTTGACGCTTGGCTTTATCGAAGTACCTTTCCGACGCTGACTTCGGGTATTTTCTGATGGATTCATGGCCGTTTGTCGTGAAAATCAACGTTGCTCACGAACCACGGCGCTGCAACGGCTATTCCGCAAAAACGAGATTTAAGGAATTGAAGGGTCTGTGGGTGCAGGCGGCATGTAGGAAAATGGCATTGGCATTCATTATGTTTCGTTTGCAAGTTTTGTAGTATTTAAAGTATATAAAGGGTAAACGCAATGCAGTGGCGGACGGACTTTGTGTGGTCGGAATGTCAAGAGTGTATCAAGGATGACTTAATGGATGGATGTACTTGACCCCTACCACGCGGGTATTGATTGACCGAAGAGGGTGATCGGGGTGCAAAATTCCTACGTCTAATTCGGGAGGAGATTCAATTCTTCGGTTTGGTTGTGCCGCTGATTGTTGACGTCTATGAGCGACGCTAACCTGCCCACAGAAGCGATAAAAAATACTTCCGTCAACGCGTTAGGTGATGGTGAGTCGCATATGGTTTGAATCGACTAAAAAACCCCGTTTCGCTCAACAAACCAAGGTGACGACTGACATGTTTTGTGCGGACAACATATCTCCCCTCCTTCTGTCCGTGCTGTACGTCAAACGATGGATGGCCTCTCGGCTAGTGAACCAGCACACAAATAATGACTAATGTCATTGTTTGTTCATCCATAATCTTTATATAGATTGATATTACTTTATTTAAATGTTCTGTAGCTCTGTAGGAATATTAATTAGGTCTGTTTAATTTTAATGTGTACTTATTCGTATATCAGTTACTCAAATGTATCCATATATTCAGAGTTAGCTTCAATTTATTATTGTAAAAAAGGCTAATTTACATAAGGGAGGCCTGAGAAGGATGTGATTTGTTATTTGTTAATGAGTTAGGGGGCAGTTATTTTCTCTATGCCTATGATATTGACTTATGCAGACAATTTTCCAGATCTAAGATCTGGGTTTAAGTTGATCTTTTCATATATGTGTCAGTATCTTGTAATCAATACTTTCATTGGTTAACGAGTTATTGTCTGCTTTCTTAGGCAATAAAAACACCCCAAAATACCCATGACATGAAACAATACAAAATATTTTTAGACATTTAAATTATTGACACATAAAAATTAACAGATATAAAAAATAAACTGATACAGGTGCAGGGCATGTTTTTCCACTAGCTGCCTTCCTTTTGAGTTATATTTTTTTGAAATATTTACTTACTTAAATATGTGTATATATTACTCAGCTTAACAAGTTATTTTAGGCTGCATTAATGATTCCCATGGGGCACTGCATAAATAGTAAATGTAAATGGTCACAACAAATACACAGCTGGCTAGTAATGGTAATCTTACTAGACAAAATTGAAGTTAACCTTTATGAATGTTATTTTTTTTTAAATATCACTTTATCAGCACTTGGCTCATGATAATTTACCTAAACATAATATCATTGAACATGAACACTTTGATAGCAGAGTCCACATGTATTGGACATTTAGTTTAGTGTTATACAGTTTTAGGACCACAAATGGTTGAAGATGTTACATCACAATAACATTTATTAAACTATTTTTTTCATTTACATCAACTTATTATTGTGACAAATATGCTACTCTGGGTTTAAAATTTTATATCCCAGTAGATACACTGAACATTAACATTTTATAAAAAATTGACAATTATAAGAAGAGCTCAAGATAAGAAGGTTTATTATTACTCATGCCAATAAATACAATTCCTGCAATTAAACTTGTCCCTTTTATAAAATAAACTCTGGTGTTCTTTCAAATTTAAAAACAGTATCACACAGAGAATCCATATTAACAGTACCCGACAGGTATCAAACTTTGAAAATTGGCTAAATCTGAAAAAAGTTGTAACATTTACTCATTATCTTATCTTAGATTTAGTGAATTTATAGAAGACTTTCACAAATGTTCACATTAATTTGTTGTACGCATTGAACTGTACACTTGAAAATCTAAATCATTAACCTTCCTTATTAGTTAATGAACCATTATGACATGTGTGATAAGAAGTGCCTTGCCAAAAACAGTTTAGATTAACAGCAATTAGTTGCGTAAAGTTTTCTCAACAGTTTACTTTTATGTAATAAACACAACATCATTATTAGCATGTTTATGAGTACAATACGTGTTTCCAACCTTTGTTTTTTTTTTTTTAATATATTTCATTTACTTTTCATAAAATTTCCAATTTCCAATTATATTAAAACCTGTTAACTATTTTACCATTAACTGTAAAAGTTTCGGAAAAACTGAATACAAGTTGCATTGCGTTTTTAGAAACATATATTATCTTGTCCTAAATTTTAGAATGGGATTGTCGAAAAAGTTTTTGCAATAGAATATTGAAATTACCTCGTATCCTAGGACCGTAAGCCAAGGATTTCCAATTGTCGATGTATTTGACTAATTATTCAAATGAAATTCTGAATTTAGACCGGAAAACCGAACTGACACCTAACTCATAATTAAACACAATTAAAATGAAAATCTTTTTTTTTTGTCTGCTTGCCCACTCGAATAGACAACGGGAATATAGATCATACAGTAAGGCGTTGAAATTCTCTATCTATAAGAATAAATAGCAGAGCTTCTTGTATGGACTCTGGGACTATGGGCTCTGATTCGGTTTTCGACATTTTTTGGATATTGATAATTTTATTATAATATATATAAAACAAGAGTAATTTTATTATTGTTACATTTTATCCAATTTATAGAGGTTTTTTATTAGAGACAGATTTAAAGATGCTAAAAATTGCGTCATTTCACGCTCCGTTCCACAGTGAAAACCAAAATTCGTTTGTTGTGTAAAAAAGTCAATTTATTTGCTCGCATTGTCTATTTTATGTAAATTTATAATAAAGAACACTCTCCCTCTCTATAATTACATAATACAGTTACTGTACAGTGTACACCCTAATTGCACCAAATATAATTTAAGAATATATTAAAATAATAAAATGTATTTAGGTATGTTATTAAAAATACATATTTTTATTTATTCACCTCTACTCTCTACTCTCTACCGTGAATGGAACTGAAACGTCAACTTTGACGTCTACCTTGAAGTTTTTTCCAAATTATGATTTATTTTTAATGAAACTTTAAAAAATTATATCGCGTAAACCCTGAGTTTCCGTAACTTGAAATTTGGCAAAAAGCTTTCTATTTACGAGTACTATCTAAAAAAAATTTAACCTCCAAATCGATGGACCATAAAGGAAAATCTGGCCTTTTTATCAAATATGTATGTAATCAAAATAAGATTAGTCCAAAAAATCAAGAATAAATATACTGATGCATTCACAATTAAAAGTGCTTTAGAATGTTCATGACACACAGAAACTCAAGATTATTGCGTATCCTTCGTCAAAATCGTTGGAAAACTACATCATGTTCAAATGATTTTACAATTCTCGGAATTGAAACCTCTTGTGATGATACAGGTTGTGCTGTTATTGATGGAGCTGGCAATGTTCTTGGAGAGTCTCTTTATTCACAGAATGCAATACATGTAAGATATGGAGGAGTAAATCCTTTCATAGCTCATGAACTTCACCGAGAACACATAGAAACAGCTGTAACTGAAGCACTTTCCACAGCAAAGATTAAAATAAAAGATATTGATGCTGTTGCTGTTACTGTTAAACCTGGATTATTACTCAGTCTCCAAGTTGGAGTTCAGTATGCAAAATATATATGTATGGAGTACAATAAACCTATTATTCCGGTCCATCACATGGAAGCTCATGCTTTAGTAGCTAGGATTTATCACAACTTGCCATTTCCATTTATAGTTTTACTTATATCTGGAGGACATTGTCTTTTGTGTCTTGTTCAGGATGTAAATCAATTTTTTCTTCTTGGAGAATCGTTGGACAATGCCCCAGGAGAGATTCTAGACAAAGTTGCCAGAAGAATGAAACTAAAAAATATTAAAGAGTATTCTCAATTGGCTGGAGGCAAAGCAGTAGAGGAGGCTGCTAAGAAAGCTAACAATTCTCAACAATTCCAATTTCCTTTGCCTTTAAATAGAAATAGAGACTGTAATTTTAGTTTTAGTGGTCTTAAAGATTCACTTGTTAGAAAATTAATAAAAAAGGAAAAAGAACATGGTATTACTGGGGATTGTTTGATACCAGAATATAATGATTTATGTGCTTCATTTCAAATTGCCTTAGCTGAACACTTGGGGCATAGACTAGAGAGAGCAATTATCTTCTGTGAGGAAAAGAACTTAATCAATCCTAATAATAAAAATATAGTAGTTTCAGGTGGTGTTGCTTGTAATGATTTTATATTTAAATCAATGCAATTTGTTGCTGGTAAATCTGGTTATAGCTGTTATAGACCTCCACCTAAAGTTTGTACTGATAATGGGATAATGATAGCATGGAATGGTGTAGAAAAACTTAAGAAATCATATCAAATTCAATATGACTTACCACTTAGTGAAATAGATCCTATTGCACCTTTAGGAAAGAGTTTAATACATGAAGTAAAATGTGCTAATATACCAGTAAAAGTGACAAAATTAACAAACTTGTTATGACATTCTAGATATTTATTTTAAAGTAATAAAATTAAGTAATAACCATATCTTAGCCTTTTATTCAGTCTGCAGATAGTTTGACCTCACAAATTGTCATGTTTATTTTATATCAGTTTTATTAAAATATATGTACTATATTAAATATTTATAAGTTTCCCATCCTGATTCCCATAGTAAGAAATGCAAGTTTAGGGTCAGGTGACTGACCACATAAATATACACTAATATAATTGTACTGGAAATGGCTCTATCTATTGCTACATAATAATGAGTATACAATATCTGGATCTGGATTGCCTTGTACCCGCAACCTGCCTCTAAAACCTAGAATATACAAAATATATATTTAGCTCTCATGCAGTGGCTGGACTGCCCTTGACATTGCTGATGTCCATGAGTGAAGGTAACCATGCTGCATCAGGTGGGCTGTATACAAAGGCAATAAAAAAAAAAACAGATGTAATTAACAACTACTACAACTAAATTATTGAATAACAGCTATAACTTAATGGTTGCATCATTTGTCTGTTTCCAAGTCAATTATTTCCATTGAGAGAAATTTGTTTTGATTCATGAGATTTGTGTAAATAAAATGCTTTATTTTAAACAGCGTTATTTATTGTACAATTCTACATAAATTAATAGTTGATGATTTTCATGCATGTTGGTTAACTATTCCTTCTTCACTTTGGAACAGCTTTCTGGAGGTCTGTAAAGTGATTAATAATTGATTTACTAACAGTTTAAAATATTTTTGTTAATTTACTATAGGGACGCACACGCCAAACTAAATTCAAAAAGGAAATTTTAGTTTCAATCCATTTTCAAGTAATTAGTTTATATAATTGTTAATAAAGGACACACTCGCTTTACAAACTTAATAAATTCTAAAATTAAACTAAGATAAGCATTTTAGTTTAGAATTATTAGTAGAACTAATACTAATAACACATTAATGGTTAAGACTGATTTTGACCTAACTTACACCTCTGACTTAGTCCTTTTCATCTGAAAATCACATATAAATTGAAATAAAATAAATTGGGCTAGACTAACAAAATAATTGTATGTAAATATTTTACATGTCTAAATTTAAAATGTTGTAAACCCTGATATTGACATTGAGAAATTTATCAATTAATACGGGAACTTTAACTGCCTATTGTAAATTCTAAGTATACTTTAAAACCGTTTCAAGTAGTTTCGAAAAATAGCTTACGTGCAGGTCGTCCGTTGGCCCAAGGTGTGACTCTGACGTGAGATTCGTCACGTTTCAACGCCTCTGCTCGAAATTCTTGCTTTAGTGACCTGCGAAGCACCTTGGCTGCGATGTTTGAGTAGTTTATGTAACTGAAAAAAGTAACCTAGAAAGTTTTATTTCTCTGTAATTATAATCAGTTACTATATATATATTTGCTTACGTTAAACCAGCTTGCCTCCAAGCGCTCATTTTGTTAATGTTCTTATTTACTTTTATTTTCAAAAATAAATTGAAATTTTCCTGAATTCCACAGCCAGAGAGTAAAGAAATATCCATAGACTACATAAAAAGCGCTTTTTTTTTCCTACCTAAGCTGATAGCCTTGAGACTTGAGAGGCTATTTCAGCGAAAAAAAGCGCAACTACGTACGTATCGTATTCAAAATTGATATGATAATCACAGACATGGACATACAAAGTACTGTGCGTGAAATACATAACGAGAACCTCACAACTATTTCTGGGAATTAAAATCACCCGCTAGAACCATATGGGTATTGATTAATTTTAGTAGAGAGTGTAAAATTGTTCATGGACATTGTTCTATTGAGAGTTAAAAAAAAGATATATTGATTACATTTTAATTGGATTGGTACTTTTTTTAATAACAATATTTTTCACTAAAATTGCAGTTCCACAAACCCATACCTACTTTAATCTCCAAGACCAATGCATCCCGGGATATTTTAAAATATTTTACAGGCTTTAACCGCGTTTCTGAGACTGCAGCGAGTGATATTTATTTAGTAAGTGTTTCCCAAGTGATTTAATATGAATGACATTTTTTTATTACTTTTGTAGACAGACGAGCATATGACTTACCTGGTGGTAAGTAGTCACCATCAATGATCGAAATTAGCAATGTCAGGGGCAAAAATAATTCGAATTCGAGTTTTTTCGATTTTTTGCTTTTTCTGAGAAGATTTACTATAGTAACATATATATATATATATATATATATATATATTCACCATCGGAAAGTAGAGATTTCAACGAACAGAATACATACCAACTTTTTGAAAAAAGCTGATATTTTGACGGGTGAATTTTCGATTGAAAATTAGGGTGCTTTTTCGATATTAATTCAAAATAAGGTGAAAAAATAAATATTTCTAACCAAATAAATTGCAGCGTATTTGGGACATAAAAAGGTAAGTTTTCACCAAATTTCGTGAAAAATTATTTTTTCTTTGAAAAAGAAACATAAAAAAACCAAAAACTTGGTTTTTTGAATTTTTCACATAAATTTTGAGGTTATGTGAAAAAAGTGTAAATACAAAAGTTTTAGATCTTTTTATTACCTACAACTTTGCCATTTGACTTTTTTCCATAGGACATTTAGTAAACCCCCCCCCACCATCCCCTTCCCGACCTCAAATCGCCCGTAAATAAATTTTCCTTCCATTTTTATAATATTGTCCTCCTTTTCTAATGGGTTTCATCCTACTATTTTTTTTTCAATTTTTATTATTTTTAAAGGCTTCTACCCTGGTCTATAATAAATACGGCCATTGCCAGCTGACTGACAAAACCTGCGCATGCCGGTAGGCATCAGCTTGGTCGGTAGGCAGCGGCTTGGCTCTGCCCCTAGCATTGCTGAAGTCCATGGGCGACGGTAACCACTCACCATCAGGTGGGCCCTATGCTCGTCTGCCTACAAGGGCAATAAAAACAATGCGCAATGTAGGCGTGAGGTGATGGTTTGCTTATTAGATATAAAATAATTAATAATTGGGAATTTAATTGTTTTTATGATCGAACAATTACCAATAGTCGTCGAACAAACGATAATTGATCAAAACTAATTAGTTTCAGATTAAATTCAGATTAATTAATCTGAGCGATAAAAATAAAGATATCTAGTAAGAAGGGGCAACTTAAAGGTGATCATTTGTTTAATAAATTATAAATAAATAAAAGATGAACAAACAATTTTTACATACGAACGTTAACGAAACAACGACGAACAAATAATTAAAAAAAAAAAAATCCGAAATAAAAAAAAAGGGGGCTAAATTCAGTAAGCCCACCTAAAGTGAAAGTAAGGAAAATCTGGAAAGTTGATCGTGATCAAAGTTGTCGAAAGTTGTCAGTTGTCAGTTGTCAAGAATAGCAAATAGCAATTGATATTTCGTCCATAAATAGGTAGGTACCTAAATCCGAATTTTTCGATTTGTTTACTTCGTTTAAACGCATCTGTAATAATTGTAAA
This sequence comes from Bombyx mandarina, assembly GCF_003987935.1. The sequence goes on along the minus strand of NW_021011511.1, from coordinate 33,680 downwards.
ACAAATTAATCTGATTAAATCGATTAAATACTTTAAAAAATTCCGAAAAAGAGAAGAATTCGGGAATCGTTACTTAGGTCTTTACGCTTATATTCAGTCGACAAACGTTTCGAGTTGGCACTTCGATCATTTTATCCATATGTTTAAATCATATCCATTTAAACAGGATTATGTTAAAAAATAACTAATGACTCGATTTAAAGTACTCAGCTTTACCTAACAGTGTATGTCAGTTTAAATTTACACAATTCTTATAATTTATTGTAGAAGAAATGGATGCTGCCGATCGTCTCCTACAAAACGACGAGCATAAGCCCCGTGATAACTCAGATGGAATAATATTCGCACCGCCTAAACCTTCAGTTAAACGTGATATTACGAATGAATGTCAGTTGTTTATAAAAGCTGAGGATGGTGGAGGAGATGCATCAATAAAAATCAATGAAAATATGCCCGGGGAGGACAGTGGTAAAATTTAGAAAATTTGTTAAATCTTTTGTAATACATTAAGTAATAACTAATGATATGTTGAAAGATATAAAAGGGTGTAATTCATTATCAAAACATGTCTTTTTCATAAAAAACATACTACTCTTTTAATGATTTCATGATGTAACTGTAATATTGGTAAAATGTTGGGCAGGTACCAAGCTTTGTAATTGTTTTAATTAATTAATAGTGCCTTTTTAGAGATACTTTTTACCACACACATCTGGCTTTTGAATGAACTGTTCTGCACTATATTTCCTCAATGCTATATGTCCTTCTCCAAACAAGGCTTGCAGAAAGTATTCAGTAGTAGGTAGTGATTTGGCTGTGCCCCCTGGCATTGTTGACATCCATGAGCAAAAGTAACCATGCCAACATATGGGCCAATATGCCTATAGAGGCCAAAACAATTTATGTAACAAAAATAGATTTTGCATCAGACAGGTACTGGTATGTATTATGAGGGTATATCATATTGTCTATTTTTGCTGTCATACAGTTATTCATTCCAGCTTGAAGGAGAGGACAGCTGGTATACTAAAAAGTTGATACTTCAACCTCAGGTCTCATAGTGAGTGGAGGCATTCATATTGTTATTTTTTGGATAGCTGTAATTTCACTGCAATAGAATTTGAATGAAATTCCTATCCACCTTATATTATGCTATCAGAATTTGAATTGATTGGTCAGCAATAGAGGAGCTTTCCCTAAATAAATACTATTTACCTAATCATATTAATTATTTGGTTTTCATAATTAATACATGTGTTTAGTAGGTATCATTTGTAAATTAATTTATTTCTTAATAAAACCACTATTAGTAAGTACTCTTATATTCATAATTTTATTTAAAAAAACATTATTTGATATACTCATTTAGAACTTTATCAAATATGTGAAATAATTAGTAATAATTTCAATTTAATTAAGAAATAAAAATAATAATTTCAAAAGTGCAGTAATGTCACTAATATTACAAATATGTAGAATTAAGTGTAATCACAATGTTGAAAAATTGTAACATACATTACTATGAAATGAATCAAAATTAATAGGTATGTCATTCGAATAAAGCACATTTTCTAAAAATGGAATATGTACATTATATTATAGGCACATAGTGGCTTCTTAAATATATTTGCAATAAGGTATATAGCCAAGCAAAGTTTTGCAAATGGGATAGATAACTAGTCTAGCAAAATTTTATAATAGGGTAGATGATTGGGCTAGTATAGCATAGGCAGTTTGGCACCAATAGTATAATTGTGAGGGATCTTAATGTAACTTAATATCTTAGGGGATCATAATATGGACCAAAAGTAAATAATCTATCTAATTGAACATATAATAAAACTTGAAGTGCTTAATTGCAACCAGTCACATAAAAATAAATTAGATATAAATACATGTATAATGTAATATGACAATGACAATGTGTTACACTTGTAGTTTTTGGTTTTATTTCAGGAAAACCAAAGTTTGTAACATCAACTCCTGATGAAAAAAAGGAAAGCCCTTCTGAAAATCAAATTGCTGATTCTAATCCAGAATGTGATATGGAAGGTAATATGAAACAAAGCCTCCATTGCCGAATTCATTAACCCCATAAAATGAGATATAGAAAAATTACTTACTGGATGGTCGAGCTCATGATCCACCTGGTGTTAAGTGGTTACCGGAGTCCATAGATATCTACAACGTAAATGCCGCCCCCTACCTTGAGATATGAGTTCTTAGAAGTTTTTACAGTACAATGGCTACCTCACCCTTCAAACCGAAATGCATTGCTGCTTCACGGCATAAATAGGCAGGGGGGTGGTACCTACCCATGCGCACTCACAAGACGGGGTACCACTAGTAATTACGCAAATTATAATTTAGTAGTAGTAACCCAAGTAGTACCCAAAGTAGATTAACATGCAAACATTATTGTCTTATGTAATTTTTATCACTTGACAATCGGTTTTTTTGTCTGAAATAAAAATGAAGTACATATATGCATGTTTTCAGGTGTTCCAGAACTACCTTTAGATGAAGGATTGCCTAGCACTGTCACAGTACTAGATGCGCCTGATGGCGGAAAGGTGTATTTAATCGGTACTGCACATTTCAGTCTACAATCACAAGAAGATGTATCTCGGGTTTGTAGTCAAGACATTAATTAAATAAGCTAAGTCCATATTATAATATGCAAAAATGTTACTTATGTTGGCACTATTCTATTCTATCAGCCCACAGATGTACACTGTTGGATATAGGCCTCCCCCAAGTCTCGCCACAAAGATCGTTCCTTGAACTTGATAATTAATGTAGTTCCAAACTTAAATTAAACTAATGATTGAAAATTGAATTTTGTTATAGTGTTTTATGACATTTAGGTACAAACATTTAAGTTTTTTGTATAGTAAATTTATATTTCAGGTAATACAAGAGGTAAAGCCCCATATTGTTACAGTTGAGTTATGCGTTCAGAGAACCAATATTTTATTGCTCGATGAAGAAGTCATTCTTAGAGAAGCTAAAAATATTAACATCAAGAAAATAAGGTTGGTATATTGTGTCTTTTAAAATAAATAATAAAATAATAAAAAAGGACCATTTATTTTCTATTAAACCTTACTAATTTCATAATTGACTTTTTTTTAACTGTTTTAATAATAATAATAACGTTTTTACTTTAGAACATGAAACTTAGTATTTAATTTAATGTGTTGTTTTCAGGGCAACAATGGCTCAAAATGGTGTCTTCAATGGACTCATGTACATTCTTCTCTTAAATATGTCTGCTCATATCACCAGAGAGTTAGGTATGGCACCTGGTGGGGAATTCCGACGTGCTATGGCAGAGGTGATTATCTATACTGCTATAAAACCATATTAAAAGTACATTCCTACTGTATTTCTTCACTGAAGATGCTTACAAAAGGAAGATTTAACTATGTGATCTACTTAACTCTTGCGATTGAAGTAAATTTTAGCCAAGACAAATATTCCTAAAAAACCTTTTTTTTTTTTCAGGCGAAAAAGATTCCGAACTGTGTTGTACAACTCGGTGACAGAGCGATCGACGTTACCTTGCATAGAGCTATCGCGTCACTCTCCTGGGGACAGACTATAAGATTCATATGGCATTTACTTACGTCTAATCAAACTATAAGGTAATCTTTGACTGTAAGGTTGTCAACTCTTAAACCTGACCATGAATCCTAATGACATATTATTATTTATATATAATTATTATCAGACCTATAGTATTTGCTAGCTTAACAAATAAACATTAATTTCCGTTAATCTCAAGGTAAACTGTATATTAGTCCCGTTTTGGTTTGCTATACAGTGAATGTTGTTCTCAAACATCTGCATGTAAAAATTAAAAAATTCTGAAGCGTAGATGTCGCGTTCGTTTTCTGATTCGCATTAGGAATAATATTTTTAGAATTCTTAATGTTGTATATATTTTTTACAGCTTAGAAGAAGTGGAAAAATGTAAACAGAAGAAAATGTTGGATGATATGTTGGAGGAAATGGCTGAAGAATTTCCCGCATTAAAGCAAGTGTTTGTAGTTGAAAGAGATATGTTCCTGTGTCATTCCCTGCAAGTAGCTGCTCTGCAGCCGCGTAAGTACCTATCGATGATTCGATAAAAACAATCCTAAAGAAGTATCGTCTCCATCAGTTTCAGTACCCGTATCTTTTACGTATCATTCGGCACAACTGAATTGGGGGGATATAGGGGGAAACTAATTGTTAATTAATCGAGGGAAAACCATGTTATGTTGTGTTATATATTGTGTTTATATTATTGTACTCTCCAGTATCAAGTATATAGGAACTACGTGCATTCTAGATACATTCTGGATCTAACACAGTCACTCATTCCCACTTATGCTACACTCTACTTTGTATAAGTATTGTGTGAGGGACTGTCGCTGTAAATGTCTATGGCCTCCGGTAATCACTTAACTCCAGGCAAGCCGTTTGTTTGTCCACGCGTCTAAGCTTAAAGAAAACATATTTCGAAATGTCAATTATATTGTACAATGAGAGTGCGACCCCTGAAACTAGAGCGGCTTGAAGTAGCACTTAATTCACGCAATTTTAACATTTTTAGCCATTGGGTCATCATCCACAGTGCGTTTCCAGAGATCTTTTTTGCCACGTACCATCCGACTTTGTAATGAGCTCCCCGCCGCGGTGTTTCTCGATCGCTATGACATGTCCTTCTTCAAACTAGGCTTGTGGAGAGTATGAAGCGGTAGGCAGTGGTCTGACTTTGCCCCTGGCATTGCTAAGGTGCATGGGCGATGGTAACCACTCACCATCAGCTGTATGCTCGTCTGCCTGCAAGGGCATAAAAAATACTTTTCTGTTACTTTCTGACGGATGTTTTACTTTCATCTTGGACATAGTTCGTGAACTACCGTCAAATGCGTATGCTATTCGAAAAATTGGTACTCGTCTACGGGAAGTTGAACGAACACCGGCGTATTCGTTTCTTATTTTTCCTACCTATTCGCTGGTAGGGACTATTCCACTACGCGCGAATGGGTGATAAGCTCAGGGTTCAATCTGAGAGAATTTGCTAATATCAGCCCTAGCAAAAGCAGTGCTTCGCAGAATCTACCACCGGATGGGAAACGCGACCCACTGAGAAGATCCGGCGAGAAACTCAGTGGGCTTGTGTAAACTATGATGATAATAATAATAAAAATTGGCTGTTAGGTCACGAGCCTTGTCGCATCGTGGGAGTCGTTGGGATCGGCCACGTCGGCGGCATCGTGGAGCACTGGGGCAAGATCAAGCCAGAAGACATTCCGCCTTTGTTACTGTAAGTTCATTTGAATTTTGCCATCAAGATGATAAAAATATTGTTTGATATTGTTACGCGCTGGTGTTCGGGCGAAATAAAAATTCTACCGAAGTATAAATTAAAACTGTATTAGCACTTAGAACACTCAGAGAACACTTTAATAATAATCTTTAATATCTTTTTATATTAAATCTTTAATAATAATTTTATAATAATTAATTTAATAATAATCCCATAATTAGTGTTACGCCGGTAAGAGTAACGCCATCTATCGCCCAATAGCCGAACGAATATCGAAAGATCTAGTAGCATCTAGAAGGTTTGAGACGTACAACGCTATCTATTGTCAGATAGCAGAAACGCATATCGAAAATACTCGACTTGTGAGGAATGTTCTCGATAATTCTAGGGATGTCGTATCGGCTATAAATGCGTTGCATGATGGTACGCAATTAGTTAGTAATCGGAACTACTCAAAGCGGAACAACGAATGGATCACCTGAAGCGAAGCGAAAGAAGCGAATTGAGAACTTTATAGTGTTAGTGAAGTGTTCTAAGTGATGACATATGGCACTGAGACGTGCTCGCTCACAATGGGCCTTATGAGAAGGCTCAAGATCACCCAAAGAGCAATGGAGAGGGCTATGGTCGGAGTTTCCCTGCGAGATCAAATCAGAAATGAGGAGATTCGCAGGAAAACCATGGTAACCGACATAGCCCAAAGGATTGCGACATTGAAGTGGCAGTGGGCAGGACACATTGCTCGCAGAACGAATGATCGTTGGGGCCAGAAAGTTCTTGAGTGGCGACCGCGTACTGGAAGACGTAGCGTGGGTAGGCGGGGATCCGCTGGATGCAGGCAGTGCAGTACCGGTCTTTGTGGCGAGGCCTATGTCCAGCAGTGGACGTCCATGGGCTGATAAGAAGAAGTGCTAATACAGTGTACTTCGGTAGAATTTTTATTTATCCCGAATCCCAGGGCGTAACATTAGTAAGCGCAACGACAAACGACATTGAGTATACCAGGTCGATGTCTAGTTTAATTACAATAATGGCCGTCTTATATTTCGAACCGGAATTTTGTGAATGTCAACGAGCACGCAACTTATTACTCTCGTGACAAAAAAAGCATTCTTTCATAGGTCGAATTTGAAATATTGCCCGCGAATGGCGTCTGACATGCAGGACAGGCTAGTCTGACGTTAAAGGCTTCGTCAAACAGAACGCGTACTTAGCGCTGCGTTTTAACGTCGCTCCCTTTTCATGTCACACAAATTGACCTAACGCTACTTGACGCAACGTAACATCCGCCAAATCATTGTGCCTTTCTATAGCAGACTGAAAATTTAATAGTATTAAGATATCGAGTGATTCAGATATGGCATTGTATTATAAGCATGGGTATTTTCTAACTAATTTATCAATTTTTCGGGCATTTTCCAGTATTTTAATACACATTCACTCGGACGCTAAAATTGAATTTGTAAAAAATGACGTCTGACGTCAGAGCGTCCTAACGCCGCGACAGCGTTGTGTACTTATAGCGGGGGCGCTCTGTTTGACAGCTTATTACCATAGTAGTACAACACATCTCGGCGTCATAGCGCGCCGTCAGCTTAGCGCTCTGATGCGCGCTAAGTACGCGTTCTGTTTGACGAAGCCTTAATTTTTTTAAGTGATTTTATGACCTGGTAAGACTTTTAGGCCATGTCCTATTTTAATTTATATTCTTATTTTTATGAAAAATGATATGGAGTGAAACGAAATGAAATGAAGATGATTAATTTGAGACATTAATCAACTGGGACGAATTTAAATGAAATAAGGTGATATGGGAAGAAATATAATCTCAGTAAAATGGTACCTAGTCACTTACTGAGACGCTTTCAGTGGACTTTTTGGAGGATCCCGAGAAGTTAGGTCCAGCCATTTTGTTTCATTTTCCCACATTTGTGCACTTTCACAGATAATAAACAGTTAATAAACCACCGTTATTACACATTTAAACCTGAAGTTACACTAAATAGACCAAATAAAACAAATCACACAACTTCACTCCTCGCGCTCCCGCCAAAAAGTCGACGAAGCCTTAAAAGAGATGCTTGTGTTGCGTACAGAGTGCCGCCGCCGTCGCTGTCGACCCGCGTGCTGCGCTCGAGCGTGCGCGTGGCGTGCGTGTGCGGCGTGCTGTACGCCGCCTACCGGCTGTTCCCACGCCGCCTGCTGCCCTGATACTGAGGTACGGATCGGATTACGGATCGTACCGATTAGATTCCCTCCAGCGAGAAGACGTTCGCTGAAAAGAATCTACTCAAAACATAATAACGATTTTATTAAAGTGTGTTATTATTAATTTTTTGGACAAACAAGCAGCAACAGATTTAGATGATTTTTACACAAACGTACGTTTGCGGGACGGAGAATGATAGACTAAGTACTTTACTCCAATTTAGTTACCCGTTAGTTTATATAGTGTAATATTGAATTTACCTATTCAAATACATCACGGACTGCGGATAAGCAAAGACCAAATTAATAGATAGATAATATGATTAAAAATTGTAACACTAGAAAACGTTCACTGGAGGGAATCTACTCAAAATATAATAACGATTTTATTAAAGTGTGCTATTAATTTTTTGGACAAACAAGCAGCAACAGATTTGGATGATTTTTACACAAACTAATGATTTGTGGGGCGAAGAATGATAGACTAAGTACTTTGCTCCAATTAGTTATCCGTTAATTTATATAGTGTAACATTAAATTTATCTACTCAAATAAACTCATGGACATTGGACAGGGAAAGACCAAATTAATAGATAGACAATATAACTAAAAACTATAACACTGAATCCTAGAACGTATACAGACAATTAACTAGTGCAACCTATTGTATTTGTAAACGAATATATTTTAAACTAATTAATAATCAAAAACGGATGTTTGATATAACTTCACGTTCAGACAGGCCCCCCAATTTATGCATGTAGGTAATGTTTAACATGAACTCCTAGATCATCGAGATATTATCGAAATCTTCATACATTTATTTTATGTTTCAGAGGATTATTAATTTATGTCAAGACAAACTAGAAGTGTTGATAACTATACGTCTTTTCGTATCCCCACGATCCACTAACGGTGCTTTTAGTTACCTCAAGCACCAGTAAATTAATCCATAGACACAGCCCAATGAGTTTCTCGCCGGATCTGCTCAGTAAGTCGCCATTCCGATCCGGCGATACATTCTGCGAAGCACTACTCTTGCTAGTGCTAGTGTTAGCAACGTCCTCAGGTTAGAGCCCCGTGAGCTCACCTACTAGTTAAGGTTACGCTGATATAGCCTCTCAAGGCTCTCAGCTTAGGTAGGAAAAAAAAGAAGGTGAATCTAGGATGATCCCTCGAGGTCACTAGAATAGGTAAAAAATAATAAAAAAAATATAAAAGTGGTACATAACTACGGCAGTTTGTTTCAGTTGGTAACACGTCGACGTCGATTCGAAGGCTACGAAACTTGTCTGTCGGCTCACATTTTACGTCCGGACGAGCGCGCCTGCCTCAATGATAAGATGTAACATGTTCGCAAGTCGTTAAAAACATTTTTACGTTTTGTTTCTCTTTTATTTTAATATAGACGATTTTCCGTGACCATGGAAATTGTAAAGACAGCGTTAAAAATAGAGAATTGTTAAAAAAAAAAATAATAAAAATAAGATTAAACCGTAAAATTGTTTTTGATCTTGTCTATGATTATGAAAATCTTGAAAAAAGAAACTAAGTTCGCAAATTTTATTAATAAACGAAAAAAGAAAAATTATAATTAATAATATAAAAATAAATGAAATAGATATATATAAGGAAAATAGGTTATTATAATCCTTGATAAGGTATATCACCTACACATATTATACTGAATTTAAATGTTGCGCATGTGCGCAATTTAATATTATTAGTTCACAGCTGTAGATTACTTACCGGTTCTAATTACCCTTTTACGGGATCCAGTTTCGATTTCCGGTTAGATTCAATATTTATTTTAGAAAAATATTTCCTTTGCACCAATTAATTTCACAGTTTTAATTGGCAAGCATTAATGAGTCTCACTCCTACTACGTAACTTTGAGTTGCATTTTCTTTGAAAATGACTTCGTATTATGGTAGTATGAATTATAATGTGAAACTGTACTTTTGTTGGCGCTTGACTGTGTATCATAGCATGGCGGACCGCAAATCAATTTACGAATATTAGGAATACATTTTTTTCCCTACCTATTCGTCAGTAGTCTAAGGGGCTATTCCGACATCTTCGACGTAAATTCCGCCACCCACATCGAGACATAAGTTTTAAGGTCTCAGTTTTTATAGTACATATAAACAAATAAACTTTACAATAAAACAAAAGTATAGTGCTATGAGTCATTTGTATTGGAGCGGTTAAGAACACGTAAGGATACGCCGAAGATGCCTCAAGACTGCGATCGCTACCCAAAGTGGCCTTTTGTACATTAAGCTCTCGTTGCAAAAGTGTTTTGCGCATTCGAATTTAAAATTTTGTTCTTATGTTACAAATAAATAACTTTTAACAATAACAATTTATAATATACATACCTTCAAGACGATGATTTTGCTCCATTTGTTGTATTTAAAATGCAAGTTTAAATAAACATGTTGTATTTTGATAAGTGTCTTGTAATTTTTGTTACAGTAAGTACTAGAGAGTACTTAATACACTGTATTATTTATATACTATTCATTATATATCCTGACTTATTATATAATGTAATGTTTCCTAGTACTTTCTGTGAAGTTTTTGTTTTTTACGCTTATTGCAATAATAATTGAGTCAAAATTTTACAGTAAGGACTGTGATAATTTAAAAGGTAAAAAAAATCCATCCATGTTATTATAGATAGATCGTAGAATTTATATAATTGAATACAGTTTGTATATTATTCATATTTTTAGTATTAATTAAAACATCGTTTTAGGCAGGACTATGTACTCAACTATTTGAGTTTTAACTGAATAAAAATAATAATTACCTAGTGTATTACTGAATAGTACGTATTTGTTCGTAGCAAGTACTAGGTAGTCGTTAAGAATTGGATTTGCGAACAGTATACACAGATAATTAGAACTTTAAGGCACAGCTTCTGTTTAGCTTTTTGTTTATTATTTTACAGTTTTTGTACTAAACAAACAAGATATTTTAATCTAAAACCACCATTCATAACAACAAGCGTTTATTGCTTAATTAAAGAATTCTTTGTAGATTTTAACGAAGGGAAGTTGGTGTTGCCTTATTTAAAAAAAAAAACAAATTAATATGGCAATACTTTTCGGAGGATGCTATTGTGTTGCCTTATTAAAAATGAAACAAATAATGGCAATGTTTTACGGATTGACAATAGAAGTCTATAACCAAGCACAAAAATACTGATTGCGGGTTGCTTCTGTGTGAAGAGCTTAGTATTGGTGGATTACCTAAATCATGTGTGAAGCTTATAATGGTAACGAGTGTATGAAAAACCGTAAAATTCTAGAAGAAAGTTATTTAAAATTAATTGAACAATAACGGCAAACACCATAAACTCTATTGTTATTTTTCGAATTACATAAAAAGAAGAGTTTGTTTGTTCGTTTTCTATGCGTTAATCCGATTGAATTGAAACTTCTATAGAGGGGTAGATGCTATTAATTTGCATTGAAAATGTCTGGTCTAATATCATGAATGTACTACAATCATTATCGTTATTTGCGAGTAGATTCAATAAATATGTTTATTATCCTTTATATAATATATAAATTAAATATGTTTAATATGTTTATTTTCGAACAGAGATAAAGACAGCCAAGCGTGACAGAGATTCACTGGTCGTCCTGCTGAACTGTATAAGAATAATATTAAATGAAACTTATGAATATGGATAGGTGTATCTCATCTGATGTATAAGAAGATTTCTATTCCTTATGACTATGTAGTTAGTTAAATATACATGTAGTTGTATATCGTTCAAACAATACTATAGAATTTATTACTACTATTTTATGCTGGTTGTTTCTCGATATTAATACATTAAATATAATAGACAACATTAAGTACAATGAACATGTTACCATCTTTGAAATGAACGTTAGGTCTAAATTTTGTAAGTTTAATTTTAATATTTGCCAATAAATATCTTATTAGTTACTGAGAGTTGCTTTTTATTCCGCTTCCATTCCACATGCAGTTATAATTTTTCGGTTCGAAGTAACAGTAATATAACAAAAACAGTGTCCTTTCGGATGATCTCTGCTAGGATCACAGGTTGTTACTTTCGACACTCTAACGCTAAGATATAACTTTTAACTCTGTATGTAAACAGTATACAAATAAAACGGGTAGCGGCACGCTTGGTATACCGATAAGCCTATAGTTTCTCGTCGGATCTTCCCAGTGGGTCGCGATTCCGATTCGGTGGTAGATTCTACGAAGCACTGTTCTTGCCAGGGCTAGTGTTAGCAAATTATTTTAGGGTGAGCCCGTGAGCTGACCTACCCGACCGGACGTAGCTGAAATAGCTCCATAAGTTACCAGCGAACAGGTAGGGAAAAGAAATTACACTCTTTTTTAAATACGTTCATACAAATTCCCTTATATGAAAAATTATATGAAGCGAAATGAGATGAAGTTGATAAATTAGAGACTTCAATCAATTGGGATAAAATTAAATGGAACGAGATAATATGGGATGAAATAAATTCTCAGTAAAATAGTGATTATTTACTGAGAGTTTCATTGACTTAATGGAAAATAAAACTCTAGAAGTCCAGCGGCTTTATTTATTTTCCCCAGATTTGAGCACTTTGACATATTCTAAACAGCTAATAAACTACCATTATACACATTTAAACCTGTAGAAACAGTAAATTTACAAAAAACAATTCACAGAACTTCGCTACTCGCGCTCCAGCTAAAAGTTCAACAATGTCTTCAATAAATTACTCACTTAAAAATATTTTAATTTGCCTAAAAAGTAACTGTTTTGTTTTTATCTTCCAGTAGAAATTTGAATAACAAAACCAATGGTAGGTACTCAAGGTGAGTCCATACTCCTTGCAAACGAATCAAACCTATTTGTGAGATAAATTTATTGTTTTAACCTATCAATTATGGTGTAGTAATTTATAAATCAGTTTTCGATACCACCTAAAATAAATTCTCGTCTATTTTACAGATATGTGACGAAATTCTAGTTTTTATAAATAGTGAAATAAAATATGAAATGCCCAATATGTGTAATAGCTAGACAATTGTTATTTAAGAATATTGAAAGCATTGTCACAGCAAAACCAAACACTGTACAAACATATTATAGTCGTAAGTGTATAACAACATTCTTATTCAGTATTACCTAATCATAAACCGTACCTAATCATAAACATACAATTTAGATAGGTAATAAATTCAACTTAATCACTATTTTAACCACGTAATTCAAATTTCTGTACGTTGTTGCCTTCGAGTTGTTGCCATTTGGTATGTGAATTAAAAAAATGCTTTCACATATTTAAAATAAAATCTCTATTGTATTTAATGTGGTCATCGATTGAAAATACGTATCTACACTACATTAGCCTGGACAATATCAGATACCTAACTGACTGTAACTTTTAATTGCAATGAAATACGTACATAACAAATGTTCACGATTGACTTCCACGGTGAAAGAATAACGTCGTATAATAAAAAATCAAACCCGCAAAATTATAATTTGCGTAATTACTGGTGGTATGACGTCTTGTAAGTCCGCAAGTAGTCCGTGTTACTCTGTTTCGCTCTTAGCCTAAGGGGCTTTTCCAGCTTCTTCGGAGCTCACGGGCTCAACCTCAGAGAATTTGCTAACACTAGCCCTAGCAAGAGCAGTGCTTCGCAGAATCTACTCACGCTACGGTCTGCCTCTTTTTGAAACGAAGTAGTTTACGTACCTACATAGTAGCCAGGCATTATGGTTTAAAGACTAGGACAGTCGTTATATACAGTTTCATTGAGACATCCTTATAACTAAAACTGGGTTATGTAATTCACGTATTTTGTTTTATCGGATTCGATAACATCAGTTGGCCGTCACTTTCTCCAACCAATAAGTGAAATAAAAATATGATTATGAATTGTAATATTTACAGAAAAGGTTCTATCACGAAAGAAAAGTGATGTATCCCAGCATTTACCAAAATCTGCTACACTTTTGCAAAATGATAAACAAGCCACGGTCGTTCTTTTGGGTACAGTGCACTTCAGCAAACAGTCTATTGAAGATGTTTCAGAGGTAACGTGGCATATGTTGTTCACTAGTAATATCTCTATGAATGGTCTGCTAAAAAATAATCGTGGGTTTGTAATCGGGTACTACAACTCTTGCTACTTATGCTTGCTGGAATCTCATTATTTGCATATTTTTTTTGTTTTGGATAAATTTCGTTAAGGATCTACGGACGAGGAGGACCAATGTGAGTGTGATCTCTAAGCCAAAATGGTCACTCTCGTTTCGTATAAAACCACAATGGCTTCTCCAACAGCTTTCCACGACTCAAGGCCAGAGGATGTCTATAAAATACCTACCTAGACGCAGATACGGCAAGCAAGCGCTAACCCTCACAGGCCTCTAATAGATATTGTTTCTCCCGCATTGATCAGGAAACCTCATGTGACATGGTAGGCGGGGAACACACCAGTACCCCTTAGGCCGGGACCCGTATCTGCAAAAANCACAATGGCCTCTCCAACAGCTTTCCACGACTCAAGGCCAGAGGATGTCTATAAAATACCTACCTAGACGCAGATACGGCAAGCAAGCGCTAACCCTCACAGGCCTCTAATAGATATTGTTTCTCCCGCATTGATCAGGAAACCTCATGTGACATGGTAGGCGGGGAACACACCAGTACCCCTTAGGCCGGGACCCGTATCTGCAAAAACCTTCGCTCGGTGGAAGTTTTCCATTGTTGTTTCATTTAAAATAACAAATAAGCGGGATCGTAAATTAACATATTTAGGCTTAAAACACACTTTACTAGGTACTAGTTCTCAATATAGCAATTAGGGAGTTATTTATTTTTAAGTTAATATTTATAAGTATGTACTTATAAGTTATTATTAATCATAATGAATATACAGGACAAGAAAAAAGAATTACAGTGCACTTTAAATAGTAGTCTGAAGAAACGTAATTTAGTATTTTTTTGGATTTTCTCTAGTCGTATACGACCCCGGCAAGTGTAAAACGACAAAAACTATAGTGTCCAAAACGTCGGAAATAATGTAAAGATAATAAAAGACGCCAGGTTAAAACCGTAAAAGTAGTTTTAATTATAAAACATTATTTTCACTTAGTGCAACTTTTAAACTGATATTGACATGGCTTAATGCAATATTATTAATAACGACTTCTACGGTGGAGGAAGAACATATTGAATAAAGTGAACTTAGAAAATTTAGATTTGCACAGTTAGGGTTGGTAGACTGTACTATGAGTCCTTTACGGTGGGTACCATCTTGCCTATTTCTACTGCGTAGTATTTTTTGCGCTCTGGTTTTCAAGGATAGAGAAACAAACAGTTATACGGTAACTGAGATTCGACCTCATATCTTAAATTGATCATTCACCTTGTCTTATGACACCTTGACGTTAGGCTTAAATGTGTATGAGTACGGATATTCGGTCTTGTTTATCGTAAAATTATTTTAGATAGTAAAGATACTGAATCCCAATGGTATTTTGGTAGAACTTTGTCGCCAAAGAGTATCATTATTGGAACTAGACGAAAAGAAGTTTTTGGAAGATGCAAAAAATTTTGATTCCAAAAAGCTAAAGTGAGTTTTGACAAATCATTATTTCGCCTGTTTGGTGTCGTTCTTGAATAGCACCACCCCATCTCTTCCCGTAGGTGTTGTACAAGGCGTCGAAGGGATTCAGCGGAGAAGTATCTAAGTATTGTACTTCGAACCTGAACCGATAATTTTTTGGTGTATAAGTGTAAACCCTCACGGGTAGGTTACACCAGCCTCCTTATGTCTGTCGCAAAGCAGTCATACATTCCGGTTTCAAGGGTAGGATACTTGACTATTGTTATACAACTGTCCTGATTGAAACTGAGGTCGATGTCTCAAACGTATTGAATAGGAGTTATAATACCAGTTTTTGATAATTAGAAGATAAGTAGACAGTTTACTTACCTACAATTCCAAATCACTTCTGACATTTTTTTATTGTAAGTATAAACTTAAACTAAAATTTAAAACAAAAGGTTTTTAACAGACAAGCCGTCAAAGGCCAAAATCTCGTAACTGGTATGCTCCATGCCATGCTGCTCAAAACTTATGCTGATATAGCTAAAGAGCTAGGTGTTGCTCCTGGAGGAGAATTCCGGAGAGCATATCACGAGGTAATCAAAAACTCTACTAATATATAAATGTGAATGTAAGTTTGTTTGTTACGCTTTCACGCGAAAATTACTCAACCGATCATCATGAAACTTTGTAAAATTGTAAAATATTTGTCAAAAAATCTCAAAATCTAGCTTCTTCAACGCCATCTACCGGTTCAGTCATGAATTTCCAATCCTGAGTTACTGTAAATGAAGTCGCGGGTAAAATTTAGCGTTATGCCAAAGTAACTATTCCACGCGGACGAAGTCGCGGGCAAAAGCTAGTACTCTATAATAAAACGTTTGATTTCTTTAAAATATATGTTCTCTTATCATAATAGATTTATCTACCAAACAGTTCGATGAATGTATGAATCCAAATTTTATAGATTTTATATTTTATTTTTATTACTACGAATACTGATTAGTTCAGTCTGAAAATTCTTTCAAAATAAAGATTAAACCTACGTTAAATCTCCTGGAATTTAAATTTATTTATTTTTCAATAATTGGTAAGGGAAACAAGAATGAAAATCAAATGAATACGAAATCGCGTTAACCAATATAGTTTATGTAACAGTAGCCAGGAGAATATATTTTTTACTAATATAGTCTTAAGGAGCAGTATCAGTATTTGGTACAAAATTTATCGTATACTTGACAGATGCAAAAAATTCCTGGATGTAAATTGTATCTTGGAGATCGACCGATTCAAATAACAATAGCACGAGCTTTTCAGTCGCTAAGTGTCTACGAGCTGGGTCAAGTCCTGTATCACATTTCAACATCGAACCCGAAGCCCTTAGAGTATGTGTAATTGATCCTCGTTTTTGTATCTAAATTGTAATTTAGTCTTTAGTAATTTGATAAACTTTAGTACGTTTTTTTTGATAAACTTTATGTGGGTTATCAAGACCGTTGCCGCGTTGGTATGTACATAAATATGTCAATGAACTCATAAATAGCTTGTAAAATAAAAATCGGTTTGAGCTCGTTGTTTATATGTATATGCCTTACTTGAAATATAACATAAAACAAACTTTTCAAATTCGACGACTTCAATATAGGATTTTCAAGTCGGAACCCATGGTGCGGCACAAGTGAGCAAGATGGTCGGAGCAAAACCGTATTACCTACTTACCGGTGCTATCTATATTAGCCCATACCACTAACCATGCAACAGCAGTCTTCGTTTTTTTATTTTTTTATTGCTTAAATGGGTGGACGAGCTCACAGCCCAACTGATTGGTGTTAAGTGGTTACTGGAACCCATAGACATCTATAACGTAAATGCGCCACCCACCTTGAGATGTAAGTTCTAAGGTAGGCTGCGGTAAGCAGCAGCTTGGCTCTGCCCTTGGCATTGCTGAAGTCCATGGGCGACGGTAACCACTCACCATCAGGTGGGCCGTATGCTCGTCTGCCTACAAGGGCAATAAAAAAAAAGTCTCAAGTATAGTTACAACGGCTGCCCCACCCTTCAAACCGAAACGCATCATTGCTTCACGGCCGAAATAGGCAGGGTAGTGGTACCTACCCGCGCGGATTCACAAGAGGTCCTACCGCCGTAATTACGCAAATTATAAATTTTGCGGGCTTGATTTTTATTACACGATGTTATTCTTTTACCGTGGAGGTCAATCGTGAATAATTGTTGAGTCCGTATTTTATTAGAAAAATTGGTACCCGCCTGAAATTCGAGAATCGGTGTATCGCTCAACACGAATGCACCGGACGTCTTATCCTTTAGGCCACGACGACTGCCTAATAGATCGCCTACTTTGAATTTGCTTTGCTTTATCTTGGCTGAGCCTTTGCTCGCCCACCTGGACTGATAAAACTGGAAACCACCAGGCCACCAGTGATGCCTCAATCACAAAAAGTAGTTTGAAACTGTAGGTTTAGTTTATACCTCGTATTAAGTTTACCAACTATTATATGTAAGGTCAACTTGAACTTTCTCTAGTAAAAATAATCTGGAAAAGTACAAAGACAAAGAGTTCGTACAATCTCAATTTGAAGAAATAATAAAGGACGTGCCGGCATTCAAAAAGATATTCCATGTTTTTGTCGATGAAAGGGATAAATGTCTTGCATATTCATTGCAAGAGTGTGTTCGTTCAGGTTAGCTGTTAATGAATTCTTTTTTATTTATTGACACAGGAAGGCGGCTTCACGACCCTTTTGCCCTTGAACGGTTACTGTAGCCTGTAGACACCACAACATAAACGCTGCTGTAGGAACACCTTGAAACGAAGTTAAAGTCTTAGTGGCTTTGGTACAATGGCTGTTCTACTTTTCAAACCAGAATTTGTTCATCGTCGCTAGTCTAGAATTTTCTGAAGTTGGCCGCAAGATTTTAATTATGGCATAGCAGTATCTTCTGCTGTTTATGTAGGTAATAATTAATTGTTAATTAACATTTTAACAGTGGAAAGTCCACGCGTACTAGGAGTAGTTGGCATGGGTCATGTGGACGGAATTATCAAGTACTATGGAAAGATGAAGCAAGAAGACATTGTTCCTCTGCTCTTGTAAGTGAAGGTAGTTTTTCTGTTTCAATATATCAATTATAAATGATTATCTTTTACTGACTTTCCGATCTACGTGTACTAGACTTTATATCGAGTGATTGAACACCCGTGCAGCTTTTGATTAAAAGGTATCTTGCCTATATTCTTCCGGGGGGTCCAAATTATTTCTATAACGAATTTCGTCAAAATAGGTTTAGTTGTTTCGGCGTAAAAACGTAATAGATAATTAGATTTACCTGAGTAGGCCTCCCACAAGGTGGACAGGCGACATGTTGAAGATTGAAGGAATGCGCTGGATGCAGACAGCGGACCGATTATGGTGGCGAGGCTTTGAGAAGACCTATATCCAGCAGTGGACGTCTGAGGATTGAAATATAGATTGCTTTGTAGCTTTAACTTTATAATTTTCTGTACATTTTTTCATTAAAACCTTTTTTTTTTCCTTTTTTCATCAAAATCGAATATCGGAAAAAGTAATTGTCATTTAACGAATTTAGGAATTTGCTTTTGTACTCTTCAGTAACAAAGCAAAAACATATTGTTAAAGTAAAAGTAGCTCCTGTCTGTTACGTTTTCACGCCCAGACTACAAAACGGATTTCGATGAAATTCTTTATGGAAATAGGTTGAGCCTTAGAAAAGAAAGTAGACTATATTTCATTCCACTACAGAGTACGAGTCTCCGCTCACGAGATGTATAGTCCGCGCAAGCGGAGCTGCGGCTGGAAGGGTAGTTAAATTGTTTGGTGTACACATATTCTAGTTTTTAAATCACGATTCTTAAAAGATTCAGGTTTAAGAATTTAATTCAAAGTAGCCGCTGAGTTAAAACGGCAAGTTCAACTTTTACTTTAGCTCATGCTATTAGACAATCTTATTCAAGCACTTACTACAAGTACTTTATTGAAATTCACAGAAAACAATCTTATAGAAATCCCTTATCAGAGGGTATTTTCGTACGTTCTCGATAGCGTAAAAGTCATATTTGTATGGAATGGGATCGTTTGCGTACGTTTGCCGTTAGGGGCGCTGTTCCAACTGCATACAAAATTGGATTAACTTTTCGCTATCGAGAACGTTAAGAAACTAGCACTAAGCACTCTGAACATGGAAGTCGGTCTTGATTCAAACTTGAGAACTGAATTCGAAGTCTCCATTATTTTAAAATAACGGTTGTCTATATTCATAACTAGAATACAACTATGGTTGTACGGCAGTAACAATCTGGAAGATATGGCCCACCATCAGTACCGTCCCTATATAATAAATAAACTAATGAATGTCTGTTAAAACATGCACAGGGATTCACGTCTACTAGTACAACAATTTAAATTATCCACATTTTTTTCAGGATTCCTCCTCCGCCAATTTACGTTCCGATAATTCGTAAAGGTTTGAAATTCACATTTTATTTTTTATTATTTTCATTTTTTTATAGGATTATTTTTGGATAAAATTATAACCATTTAAGCGAATCTAGTCTTTTATTTACATTTACAAAGTATTAAAGGTTGGTAAATAAATAAGCGTAATTAATAGATATTTATAAGGTTATTGTATGGAGCGTAGTAGGGTGGAAGAATAAAATTTTCATAATATTTAATCAAATTGGCAGTTTTTTCTATGCTTTCTTTAAAAAAAACGGAAGGCAAGTGAGAAGTGAGTCCACTCAATTCGGTTGGATTTTAAACCAACGTTCACTTCACCAAAAGCAAATTGAATATAATAATAATTATAATACGGACGTTAATTTCAAACCAAGAATACGTAAAATTAACAAGGTTGTCGCGAACATGGATATTATCTTTCATAAATGTTCTTAAACGTTTCATTTTTTTTTCTATCTATTCTAGCAACTTGGAGGGGTTATTCTAGATTCACCGAGCTAGTAGGTGATCTCACGGGGCTCAAGCCAGAAGTGTACTAACACTGGCCCTAGCAAGAGCAGTGCTTCGCAGAATCTACTATAAGATCGGAAACGCGACCCACTAAGAAGATCCGGCGAGAAACTCAGTGGACTGTATCTATGGGTTAATTTACTTGTCGCGCCCTTCGTCACAAGCGAAGGGTTTGGAGAGGACGGTGACCGGTGCTTGAGATACCTCAAAGCCAACGGGTCCAATGGATCGGGAGGACCCGTAATGACGTGTTTCAGGCGATGTCGATTCGGTTCACCGGATTGGGTACGGCATTTCATAGGCACATCTTAGCAGGAATATAGTAAAGTGAAAGAGCAGTGAAACTATTTAAGGTTTAAAAGTAAAATAAAGTTAATTTCGTATCTTTAAAATACTAAGTCGTTGAACATGGCTTCTCGGGCAATTTTAATAAGTTCTCTACATTATTGGGGCTTTTTTTTCTTTAATTTCGTCTCATCTCTTTCCACCTTGAATGTGTTTTTTTTTCTAAGTTGGGGAACGCGAGGAGTGAAGTTGTGTGATTCGTTTTATTTTGTCTAATTAGTGTTTCTTCAGGTTTAAATGTGTAATAACGGTGGTTTATTAACTGTTTAATATCTGTGAAACTGTACAAATGTGGGAAAATGGACAAAGCCGCTGGACGTAACTTCTTGGGATCCTCCAAAATGTTCAGTGAAAAAATCTCATTAAATGACCACCATTTTACTGAGATTATATTTAATCCCATATTATCTCATTTCATTTCATTTCATCCAGGTTGATTAATGTCTTAAATTAATCATCTTCATTTCATTTCATTTCACTCCATATTATAATTTTTCATAAAAATAAGAATATAAATTAAATATAAGACATAAAATCAAGGTCATAAAATCCCTTAAAAAATATATTTTTCTAAGTACTGGTCTACGACACTGGCAATAATGTTTTCACAGGAAGCCGTGTCTCCATATACTTAGGTATTATACCTACCTACACGGTGTTTACCGTAGATGCACCGTAATCTGGTCTCTATCTACCGTCAAGGTAATATTATTATTACCTGGTCAAATATTACCGTATTAACATTATAAATTACGTTGTTGTAAATATTTTATCATTTACTGAGTACTTAAAACGAATCTCAGTCTATCAACTTAATAAATTTTGCAATGGCAATATTACAAAAATCCCAAGAGGAATCCCCAATAAAAAGAAGTTTATCTCCACCACGCAATCTGTTCTCGTCCTTATTTCTATATAAGAAAGAAATAAATTTGTATGTGTGACCTCCCGATCCATTAACGGTGCTTTTAGGTACCTATTTACCTCAAGCACCGGACGCACCGGTCACCGTCCTCGCCGAATCCGTCGCTTGCGACGAAGGGCTCGATAAGTAAATTAACCCATAGATACAGCCCCTATGAGTTTCTTCTCAGTGGGTCGCGTTTCCGATCCTATGGTAGATTCTGCGAAGCACTGCTCTTGGAAGCGATGGTGCGAAGCACATCTCAATGGACCAGTGTTAGTAACACTCTCGGTTTGAACCCCGTGAGCTCATCTACACGTAAAGGAGCTTTTTTTTTAATTGCTTTATTGCTATTCAATCCGAAAACAAACTGAAAAAAAGAACATCAAGAGAAAACACCTACTCCCACTAGTATCTCTCTGTTCATTATTACACCGGTCACTCACATGCGCACGAATACGCAAACCTGCAAGTGTAGGACGACATTTGCGAATGATTATGCAAAGCTTTCGCAGCATTCGTCATAAAAACAGCATGGCTGATAATGATGTCTGGGAAAGAATTCAAAACTCTTTTTCTTTTCAACGTTCTATTGACGAATTAAAAAGGAGGAGAAATTCGTGAGACATTCGTAAACAAGTGTAGGAGGAAGCGCAAACGGGTTCGCAAATTGAGTATGCGAACCCATTTGCACAGTCGCTAGGTTTGCGAATGAATGTTTGACGGCCCTTCACATGCGCCCAAACATTCGTACAATGTACTAATATTCTCGCGCATGTCAGTGGCCGGCATTAGTCTCTGAACTAAGTAGCCATAGATATGTTTAAGTTGACATAGAGGTGTTTATACAAAGTCTAAAGGTCTATACCAGGCCATAAACTCCAACAAAAAAAAGATATGTTTACCTACAGTACGTAACAGTACGGTACCGTAAAATGGGGCGATTAGGGACAAATTCCAACTTTATGAGCAATTTTAAGGTAGTTGTTGATGTATACAATGCTATATCAGGATCAAAATGATTGAGTCTTGGGGGCATCTTTGTTGTCTAATTTAAAATTATGCAACTAGATTTCCAGTTTAAGCAAAAAATGCAAAAATAGGTGTAATCCCTATTTACCCGANTGAATTATATAGTACAGTCAAATGTCAAAACAAATATATAAGGTTTTATTGAAAGTTATGAAATTGATTATATGCAACATGTGACTGAATAGGCAGATACAAAGTTACTTTTTCTGATGTTGGGGCTAGAAAAATTGTGAAAACTTCCTTAGAAGTAAAAAGAGTTTTGAATGTTTGGTATGTAAAATCATATCATTTCTTAAAACTTGGTACACATTAATTCTGCATATTGATGTGTAGCAAGAGCAATGTAAAATACACAATATTCTCTTAAGAACCTCAAAGAAACTGTAATATATATTGGGAAATTTCTTTTAGATAATGTTTTGTATAATTTTAAATAAAAAAACTTGATACATCTGAGTTTGTTCAACCATCAACACAATAAATATCCACACTGCGGTGGTAATGGGCTGAATGCTAAAGGGGTATATTTCTTGAAATAATTATTGATGTCTATGTGATGACATACAACTGGTAAAACTGTATTTTTATATTTCAGCCCAAAGAGAAGGTGAAGAAAGGTGGTTCGTATTTATGCCACCATTCCTATTGTTACCGATATAGATGTTCAGCACGATCACATAACACTCTAGATAGTTCCGCAGGGAATTTAGGATTTCGGTGTGCTAAATCAATTTAATTATGTATTATTTTTTAAGTTAAGATAATAGTAACATAATATAATAATATAAAGGTAGGTACTTAATAAATAAAAGTCAAATCAACCTGTTCATTTTGTTATTTTTATATATTATTGTTTTAACATTTCAATTGTGACATTTTCTAGGATAATTTGTATCATGAAAGACTTTAATAAATGTTATTAAATGAAATTCGTAGGTAGTATTTTAATTTTAATTCATTTTTAACTTTTTAGGTACTGACATGACCTAAGTATACTAAAGTAAGCAAAAATAAAATAAAACATTTTTTTTATAAATTAAAAGTAGTACCAATTTAGGTCTACACTTGACTAAAACCATGTATTTTTTAAAAGACAAGTATATGAAAGATAGTCCTAATCTTATACATTTAAACGAGCAATTCTTGTATATTAATTAATATATTATTATATACAATCTGAATCTCGGAAACGGCTCCAACGATTTTCATAAAATTTAGTATACAGGGAATTTTGGGGGCGATAAATCGATCTAGCTACGATTTATTTTCAGAAAATGTTGTTTTATTCGTGTTTTTTGATAATCAACTCTTCCCGACATCTATTGGCGAATAATAATATGTACTATTTTTCTTAATTGAGGGCAACTAACCGCTTTAAAGACACAACAAGATGACGTTATCAAAAAAAATATATAATAAAATATAATAATTTTTTTACTTTTTTTTTATTGCTTAGATGTATGGACGAGCTCACAGCCCATCTGGTGTTAAATGGTTACTGGAGCCCATAGACATCCACAACGTAAATGCGCCACCCACCTCGAGATAAGTTCTAAGGTCTCAGTAGTTACAACGGCTACCCCACCCTTCGAACCGAAACGCATTACTGCTTCACGGCGGAAATAGGCGGGGTGGTGTTACCTACCCGTGCGGACTCCCAAGAGGTCCTACCACCAGTGATCTCAGTATAGTTACAACGGCTACCCCACCCTTCGAACCGAAACGCATTACTGCTTCACGGCGGAAATAGGCGGGGTGGTGGTACCTACCCGTGCGGACTCCCAAGAGGTCCTACCACCAGTGAATCTGGTAATTGTTATACATACTAATATTATAAATTCAAAAATAACTCTGTCTCTATTTTTGTCCAGACACAGCCCACTGAGTTTCTCGCCGGATCTTCTCAGTGGGTCGCGTTTCCGATCCGGTGGTAGATTCTGCGCAGCACGGCTCTTGCTGGGGTTCGTGTTAGCAACGTCGTCAGGTTTAGTGTATATGGGTCTATGGGTTTGAGCCCTCTGAGCTCACCAATTAGTTAAGGTTACGCTGAAATAGCCTCTCTAGGCTATCAGCACAGGTAGGGGAAAAAAAAGCGTGCGCCGCTTCGATCAACAATAGTAACTAGATTTCGGGTCGGTGCAAAAATCCGTCTCGTTAAATAACAGCTCACTGGAGCACAATAACATGGAGCACATGTGAGCTCTTATTATGTTTAGTTCTCTTCAGACACCAACCGTCAACCAGACGTCAACCCGTCTCACAATGCAGCAGTGTGTATTCAAAAGTTGCAAAAATAATGCCCGAAAAACCAATTTACCGGCCGGAGTATCTTACTTTCGGTAAGCACATGAACTTTAAGTTATATTTTAAGGTTTAAACTAATAAATAATATTAAATTTTAAACAAAAATACCGATCTTTAACCCCGCTACAAATTTTGGCCAAGGCTCGCCAACACATGGACGAACTTTTGTTGAACAGAACGGTAAATGATGGAGTAGATTTGTGTTGTAATAATTTTGAAAAATTTGTTAGCAGTACTTCAAAATTGGTTAGTTAAAATGGTTACTTCGTTATAACGTTACCACCACCCTGCTTGTTTCTGCCGTGAAGCAGTAATGCGTTCAGTTTGAAGGGTGGGGCAGCCGTTGTAACTATACTAGACCTTAGAAGTTTATTTATTTATTATTAACATAGAAGTAGAAACACAAGCATAATGTGCATCTGTGCTTGAACTAGGTGATAAAACCTGTATCTCAAGCAGCAGTGCTCCTCGTACAAAGAATACAACAGCTTTACTTCACAGAAACAGAAAGTTAATAGACAAGAAATACACTGAAATTCATAGAACTTATATCTCAAGGTGGGTGGCGCATTTACGTTGTGGATGTCTATGGGCTTCAGTAACCACTTAACACCAGGCGGGCTGTGAGCTCGTCCACCCAACTAAGCAATAAAAAAAAATTGTTGAGGACTTTCTTATCTTGAACACAGATAAGAATATTATTATGAGTTCAAACATTATGACGCCACCTCTTTGGGGTCCAAAGAATACTCCTTGTTTTTCAAATAATGCATAACCAAAGAACGTAATTTTAAATTTGGAACTCGCGCAAACTATTCGCATTCCCGCTTCTCTGCACACCACAGGCGAAATTAATAATAATAACTACTCTTACGGTTAAATCTGGCGTTTTTAATTGCTATATTAATATTTCCAACGTTTCGAATACCTACTTTATAGTTTTCAAGATCGACTTAAGGTCAGTCGTAACCGTGAAAGTCGTCAAATATGTCAATGACTCGCGGAAACAAGAAAATATTAAAAATATTTAAATCTAAACGAAGCCCGCTTTTTTCAACTGCTATTGCCTCATATAAAGACTTACTACAATTAAAATTGTGAAGTGCTCGCGCATCGTTTTTCGCTGAAAACCAAGAGTCCTTATCAGAGAACATCAGGTGAGTTACGAGTTTTGAATTCTCTGAATCAAGCGGTTACCGCGCCGCCAAAATAACGCTAGCGCCTGCGCATCGCATCGCCTCAGTTTGAAACATTTGCAAACCGCATCGGTGTAGCTATTTACAGGCCACACCTGAATTTATTATTTAGACAAATTACTACGACCCAAAGCACTCATTATGCTAGAAGATTCTCAAAGAAATTCTAATTTTACTTTGCAAATAACACTAATAGAATATGTCCACGACTAAGTTTACAAGGAATGTGAATTCAATAATCATAACTATTAAAACGAATGTTAATTTTATTATTTATTTAATTGATAATTTTTGTATAAAAATTACATAAACTGATTTTCATGGTTTATGAAACAAAATTTATATTTACAAATGGCGAGTTTCAGTTTATAACCAACTGCTTAAATAAGCAGAAATTTTGTTTGGAGTTATTTAAAAGCACCTTAAAAATTTTGCTAAGTACAAAAAAAAGGAAGACTAAAAATAAGGAAGTTCGTCAGTAGCTACCATTATAACCCGTCATCGATTTGATCTTAATGATGTCACGGTTAGAGTGAAAGATGCGACAATAATAATAATAATCTTTAAAGTCTTACTAATGTTTATAATATCGTAGTTTTTAGTATGACACGAAAGAATAATTTTTCCGATTTTGATAAATAGGCGGGTTCGCAATTATAATTTAAATTCTGCTTAGTTTGTACGGCCATGAGTCCGCATGAGCTTTCATCAACTTTTGGTACATCTGTGATGGTACAAAAATAAAATGAATTTCATATTTTTACCATTTCTTTTTGATAAGTTTGACATATTATTAAGAAAATGTTATGGAGCCCAATAAATCTTATTTTAATTCTGCAACTACACGGATTTGGGGCTGTGAAAAATTATATGGAATCGTGTTTTTTCTCTTTTAGGGTATTAACTAATCTGTGTAGATAAGTACTACTTTAATAATAAGGCAACAACTCTCAATCAGATCTCAACTTCCGAGACGATTGCTCTCAATTAAACGTAAGCAGAAAATAAAACAAGGATCTTAGTTTTATTAAAAAAGTAAATGAGATAAATTGATCACTTTAAACCGTGTATATTATTAGTAGGTATTGAATATTCATAATCATCAGTAATTATTGTTCAATTCATCACTATAACCGTAACATACACTTGATATTCATAAATAAAAGTTAATTTAAAAAAATAAATAACCAACACAACCAGTCATTGCAAATTAAAACTAGGATGGATTCTACAAAATAAAATACAGTAACTGTAATTGAGATACAAATAGAAAATTTTCCAACCAATAAAAATAATAATGTCATTTAACAATTTAGTGTTATAATATAACACGACAGAGGCAGGTTGCCTTAAAATAAAATTATAGTTAATATAATGGTATAGGTACATACTGCTTCATTAGGTATTATATACATATTGTATTGACACTATAAGTAACTGGATTATTTTAATATTTAAAATATTACAATTCTCTCAGTGTAGACTGTAAGTAACTTAACAATAGCCATCAAAAAAATATTTTCTCCTAACTAATATTCCAATTACCGTTTATTTACAAGCTTATCAATATTTAGTTTGTAACAATGGTAAAACAGAAGCACCTCTCACGAAAACGAACAAACGATTCGTCTTATCTTAGGAGCTTCCGGATAGGCAACAATCCAAACGGACCGTCGTCGCACCGCCGGTCACGTCCGGCCAACTTTAACATTGACAAAACAAAATTTACATTTTCGTCACCACTTAACCATATGTACACTAGATAAATCACATTTAAGACTACACCTCTAGGGCTACGAAAGCGGAGGCCGCGGCCCCAAGAGTCCGCACGTTACGTCCCGCGACAACCAGGTTACGAATCACAGTCTACTACGGAATGCTAAGACTTTTATCCGTCGATTGGAACGCACAGTACTGCAGAACGCGTTACGCTGTGTCGCACATGGCTGACGGAAAACAGATCGGTTAAGTGTCCGACACCGCGCAACGCACACCGCAGCGTTGTGCGATCCGATCGACAGACCCTAGCTTAAGGAGGGCGGCGGCGCGGCGTCAGTTGCCGGCCGGCAGAACGGTGCGGGCGCGCGGCATCGTGCCGTTCGTGTGAATTTTGTTGAATCCGTTCTTTAGCGAACCGTTCTGGTAGGTCAGCTCTTTGATCTCGGTCGTCTCCAGTTCCGGCTGCGGAGACTTGGCGCGCACCTGTATGAACAATTCATCTCATTCAGTATTGATAAAAAGTCATACAATAGAATTAGTTAAACTGTATTGTACCTTAGGTTTAGAGTAAGATTGGTCGTAGAAGTCCTTGAATAGGAAGAAGAACATGACCGCATGCATTCCTATCCACCAAACGAATGCACGAGGGTAGTCGCATTCGATGAACAACAACTGGAATGCATGTACCATGATGCCGACGAATTGCACCTGTGATAAAATTTACGAACATTATTTCCTTCGTTTCTTTAATCACATGGTTTTCAACTACAAAAAGATAAATATGACCGATTTGATGATCTCACCATTTGCAGAGTTGTCAAATATTTCTTCCACCATAGATATTTCCTCATGTGAGGGCCCATAGCTGCTAGCATGTAGTAGGTATACATGACGATGTGTACAAATGTATTGAGGAGTCCGAAGAACGTAGAGTGTCCGCCTGGCGTGAATTTCACTCCGAACCAAACGGACATGGGCATCACTCCGTGGTGGATCACGTGCAATGTTGATACATGATCAAATTTCTTTCTCAGCACAAAGAAGATCTGTAATGGCATTGTGTAGAATTATAATTCCGTTAATAGGCACTTTAGTTTTTTAGCCTACCTACCGCCAGAAACCTCAAGGGACTATTCTACCTACAACGAGTGTGAAGACGAGCTCACGGGACTCAGTCTGAGCCTTTGCAAACATCTTCGTTACTGGTGGTAGGACGTCTTGGGAGTCCGCACGGGTAGGTACCACTACCCTGCCTATTTCTGTCGTGAAGCAGTAATGCGTTTCGGTTTGAAAGGTGAGGCAGTCATTGTAACTATACTAAGACCTTAGAAATTATATCTCAAGGTGGGTATCGGCATTTAGGTACGTTGTAGAAGTCTATGGGCTCCGGTAATCACCAGGTGAGCGTGAGCTTGTCCATCCATCAAAGCAATAAAATAAAAAACTAAAAAAATTGCCTTAGCAAGAGCTGTGCTTCATTGTATGGATCAGAATCAGATCAGTTGTGAGTTAAGCTGGAATCCTTCGTTGCACTCGACAAGTTCGGTGATCGATGCTTGGAATAATTAAAAGTACCGAGAGTGGATCTGGAGGTTCCGAAATGATGTGTAATTATTTAGTAATAATGAAAACCAACTATTAATTTTAATACTTAGTTTTCAAAATTTAAAAAAAAGTTCATGAATTAATTCAATATTTTTAAAATCATGAATTGATCAGATAGAATAAATAGAAATAATGATAGAATAAATAAATTCATTAATATTGTAAGAAATTCGAGTTATCCAACGTTTTTAGAAACAGTGAAACATGACTTTAATTGAAGTTTCTTGAACAAGGAGTTTTGGATTTTAAAAAAAAGACTTATTTAATCATCATCTTACCGTATCAAAAAACTCCGTGAACTTTGAGAAATAATACCACCAACACGCATGTACCATCTGTTAACGATATTAAAGTAATATGAGTATCATAAAATATTCATTGGTTTATTTTATTAGTGCCTATTCTTAAAGAAACATTCATTTTTACACTGTTATAAATTCCCATTTCCAAGCTTTCAATAGTTGTATTTAAATTATGTACAGCCATTATTTTTAGTTTTACGCTAAATAGCTTACGTTTTGATTGACTATTTAATATCATAGATTATGATTACCTAGATACAATTAAGGTTGATATACTCAACGAGTTTCTTAAATACAATCGTTAGAGTGCGACCACAAGACTATCGTATACAAGTGTATGATATTGTCATGTGAGATTACATTTTACGGTTAACTCTTTTATAAAAACGTGCCTAGATCCAGGGTAGTCAGACAGAAAGCACTATTTAAATGGAACATTCATTTGAGCCGAACTGTTAACGATGACGCTAATTCGCATTCGAGAAAAAAAAATCTAATCTTATAATAAAAACATGAATTCATAAGAAGCAATAACTATTATGTTAATGCGTAGCTATGCATGTTACTGTGAATGGACTCAGTAAAAATTAAAAAAATACTGGTTAAAAATTAATGTATTTTTTAATATGATGGTTTGAATTAATGTGAGAAGATATATTATTTAGTCGGTTTCTTATCTTATCTTAATTATAATCTTCCACTCTTTATTATTAAAGCGCAAAAACTGTTCCATCTTATAAATTAATTAAACACGCAATAAATCACATACAAATATGAAGGTCCATTAATAAATTAAAAAGCGTTAAGGTAGGCAGCCGCGTTTGCGTTATGGTGCCCTACGGTCTCCCGTAACAACTTAATATCAATTGGGCGGTGAGCTTCGTCTATACATCTAAGAATAAAAAATATATGAAAAGTGCATTTTGGTAGCAACTTTTTGTATGAGACGTTCGCTGTACCGAGTTTATTAATTGACTTTATTTTTAGTTAGTTAGACTTAGTTGTTGATTTTAATTATGGAATCACAGCCTGGCGGCTCTAAAATGAATTCACCACGCAAAAAGCGTCAAAAGGTAAGTTAATTTATTAATTCATTTGTACTTGAACCACTACCATAATAATACAATAAATAGTTTTATCATAAACACAGCTGACTCGGACTCTTCCGACGAATCATCTTTGTCTAGTACAGATGACAGCGATTAAAATTCGAACTTTGTAATAATTTATTTAAATAAAAATGTTTTTTACTCCTGAAACTTTGTTTACATTTTTTATCTCGTCTGGTTGGCCTTACTTTACATATAATCTACGGCAAGGCAATTCATGCGGTTTGAAGGACTATCTGGAAAGGTAAATGAGACTGGCCTTGTGGTTCAAGGTCTAAGGATTCCCGCAACCACTTAACATTGGGATGACAGCCTAGTTAGAGAGCAATGAACAGAACAATTAGATCCTTCAGTATTAGAAATGTACTAATCAAACAAACGTTATAAATAGATTGTCTAAAACTTCTGACCTTCTGCGATTTGACGGATTTAATTTAACTGGTATTTAGTAACTAATCCATTTAATTTATTAAGTTTCAAAGATTTTGTATGTGATTTTTTGTTGTGAGAGAACAGTTTATAATGATTTCTATAATACAATCAAATATTCTATTGTAGGATTGCGGTATCGGAATGCCGATATGAAGAGATGATAGCTAAAGATGATCTGATAATGAATCCGATGCCATGAGATATGTTTTTGAGCAAGATGACTTAAATTACATCAAGATCGACGGGCCAGGTCATATCAGTACAGGTCTCGTATTATTTTCCCNTTGCAACGAATATAAAACTTATATTGAGCGTCGAAAGATTTTCCCGGTTTTTTCCCGATTCGCCTTTCAATCCCTAATCGCCCCATTTTACCGGTACCGTACGTGCCTACTCCAAGGAACGGCGGTCAGCGACTCTCGCATATTTACAAAACAATTCATGACATTTCACACTAGTTAAACATAACTGAAAAGTGGACCATTACTTTCATCTTACCTGTTTTTCTTCAGTATTGCACAAATGAAAGGTGCAACTCCTTTAACTTAAACGGCTCCAAGTTTTAAATTAGGTCTTGTTGTTATTGAATTAATAAATATGCATCTATCTATATGCCTTGTTTGGCTTATACAAATTATCTTTCCTTTGGTCGGAAGTGATTGTGGCTGCAGTGTGAATAGAAATGGAGAAAAGGACCGTAATAATTTATATTCAGGCAATAACAATGAACAATGCTCTGTTGAAAATATAAGTGATAAAGTTGAAGATGAACAGTGGTATAACGAAATGATGGTATTAGTGCCGGGTGGGGAATACCAATATGGAACTGATGACATTGTAATTGAAAATGATAATGAAGGACCAAAGCGAATTGTCAAAGTTAAAAGTTTTTTTTTGGATAAGTATGAAGTATCAAATCAGGATTTTAAACACTTTACTAGAGTAACAAATTATAAGACTGAGGCAGATATTTTTGGAGACAGTTTTGTGTTTGCACTTTTTCTGAATAATACCTTTAAAGAAAAAATCAAAGATTTTCGAGTTGCCCAAGCTACTTGGTGGTACAAAGTGTTTGGTGCCAATTGGAACCATCCTTTTGGACCCGATTCTAGTATAAAAGGTAATTTATTAATGTAAAAATATAATGTTAAGAGGAATTATTGCTTGTACCTAGTTCATAAATAGGTATTCTGTTGTCTCCACCATGAATAATAACATTGCAACCTAATACAATATTAATGCAATTCCTTGCAAATCATAAGTCCCTATATTATATCTGGTGTGGGAGGGATCTTACGAAATCTATCCAATCACATGATAACATGTGAAAATATGATGTAGACTGACATCAACTGTAAGTTGATTCGTTGCCATCAGCGGTCTTCCCCAACAACTGCGACATTGGGTTATTCAAGAAAAGAGCATATTCTTACCTGAAGGGTAGGCAACGCACTGGCGTAAACGCTGGTGACCGTGGGCGGCGGTGAATCACTTACCATCAGGTGACCCGTCTTGCTCGTTTGCCTATCGTTGTAATAAAAAAAAAAAAAGTATTAGGAGTCTTATAAGTAACAGTAGACTTACATGCAATGATGATGAAGTTGATATTATTAACAACGTCAATGATGATGATGATTGTGATACATTTTAAACAATATTCTGTGTTTAGATGTAATGGATCACCCAGTTATACATGTATCCTGGAATGATGCGAAAGCCTATTGTAAGTGGAGAGGGGCAAGACTACCTACTGAAATAGAATGGGAAGCAGCATGTAGAGGTGGACATCAAGACATTAAGTATCCTTGGGGAAATAAGCTTTTCCCAGAACGACAATACAAGTAGAGTTAATTAATTAAATAATAATATATTATAATAATTAATAATTTTATGTTAAAGGGCAGTATTTTGTAGGCAGCTGCTTTGCTGTGCTCTGGCATTGCTGATATCCATAAGTGATGGCGACTACACACCATGAAGTGGCCACCTACATACAATGGCAATAAAAAAAATTGAATTTCTAAGACTGTTACTATTCACCTTAAAAGTTTTATTAGAGCCTCAAAAAATTACTAGTAGGGCATATTTTAAGCCTGCATGGGTACCATTCTCTCAGTTTGTTTGCCGAGTGCTTTGTGTAGAAGTTGGTGCAGCAGCAGCAACAATTCTATTAAGACTCACCTTGTGTACCATTTAAGAGCAACAGCAAGGCAGTAAGCTCACCACCGATCTATACAATAAATATGTTTTTACATTTAAAACAAATTCATCAAAACTGGCCCCACATAAAGTGAGCTAAGAGCAAGAATAAGAAGATGATTTAAAGCAAATCCACCAAACTTTGTATCTAATATATTATAATAATATGTTTCTCTTCTTTGTTCTGTTTTGTTGTACAAACTTTTTTCCCCTCAGGGCAAATATTTGGCAAGGAACCTTTCCACATCATAACTCTGCCAAAGATAATTTTGTTGGTACAAACCCTGTAGAATTATTTCCTCAAAACGATTTTGGTCTTCATAACATGGCTGGAAATGTTTGGGAATGGACAGAAGATGCATGGACTGAAGATGATGTAAGTGAATTATA